>JARQOD010000001.1:460879952-460920534 GCA_033576555.1 Oophaga sylvatica
CCACAAATATTACCCCACTTGCTACTGCTACAGGGCAAGTGGGAAGAGCCAGGCAAAGCGCCAGAATTGGGGCATCTAATAGATGCGCCTTTTCTGGGCAGCTGTGGGCTGCTATTTTTAGGCTTGGGGTCTATATAAATGCCCCCTTACCAGCCTGAGAATACCAGCACCCAGCTGTGAGCTTTAGCAAGGCTGGTTGTCAAAAACAGAGGGGACCCCATGCTGTTTTTTAAAATTATTTATTTAAATAATTTAAAAAAACCGCGTGGGGACCCCTTTATTCCTGATAACCAACCTTGCAGCCCCCAGCTGTGAGTTTTGCCTGGCTGGTTATAGAAAATACAGGGGAACCCATGCCGTTTTTTCATTTATTTATTTACAGCGCAGGCAGCGGCTGATGAATACCTCCATAAGCCGCTCCTGCTGTCACTGCTATTAGCAGCAGCAGGGGTCAGCAGATGGGAGTAATAGTACCATCAGTTGCTGCCTGCTCTCTCTTTTATCACTTAAATGTAACTCTCATCATTCTCCCCTGCTCGTGCCGATCGCCGGCAGAGAAGGGGAGAATGATGAGAGCCGTGTTCAGCACCCAGTGCTGGTGAACAGCGCTTACTGCAACGCTTCTTCCCTGGCACCCGTCCGTGTGGTACTGATGCGGCACACGCAAGCCACACATCTGCTACACGTATTAGAAACACGGACACTGATATCTCCGGTACCGGAAATATCAGGACGTGTGAAAGAGGCCTTATAGCGGGTTTTTATGTTTGGCAGCTGTCACACGCTAAGGCCAGTCTCACACGTCCAGATATTTCCGGTACCGGAAAAATCGGTACTGGAGATATCCGTGTGCGTGTATCCGTGTAAATACGTGGTATATCCGTGTGGCACACATGTGGCACACGTGTGCCGCACGTGTGCCGCATCAGGACCACACGGAGGGCACGGACAGCTACAGTAATCGCTGTCCCCTGCTTGTGGTGCTGAAGCTCCGTAATTATTCTCCCTGCTCTGCCGGCAACAGCGAGCAGGGAGAATCAATGAAAAACCCGATGTGGGATCCCCCTTAGGATTTCAACCAAGCAAAACTATACAGCTGGGGGCTGCTATTCTCAGGCTGGAAAGGTGCCATGATTATGCCCCCCCCAGCCTAAAAACAGCAGCCCCTAGCTGCCCAGAAAAGGTGCATCTGTTAGATGCGCCTATTCTGGAGCTTTGTCGGGTTCTTCCGACTTGCCCTGTAGTGGTGGCAAGTGGGGTTAATAAAGGGTTAATGCCACCTTGCTATTGTAAGGTGGCGTTAAGCCAGGCTTAGTAATGCATAGGTGTCAATAAGACACCTATGCATTACTAATCCTATAGTAAAGAAAGGGTTAAATAAAAACACACAGTAACAATAAAGTCTTTTAATGAAAAAATATACTACACAGGTTTTACATCTTTATTACACTGCCATTCCTTAATCGATGCCATCGATCTCCTGTAAAAAATATAAAATAAAAGAACAACAATATCCCATACCTGTCTTGCGATCAGTCAAGTCCCACAGCATAAATACATCTCAGGGGTTAATCAGTTTACAGCTGGAGCTCTGCTAATGCAGCCGCTTTGGCTGTAAAGCACTGGGGAATGACTGGGAAGCAGGGAGCACAGACTCAGTGACTGGGGGTGTCGTCACTGATTCTGCTCACTGCTCACATTCATTCCCCAGTAGTTTTCAGCCGGAGCGGCTGCATTTGTAGAGCTCCGGCTGTAAACTGATTAACCCCCGAGATGCATTTACGCCGTGGGACTTGACTGATCGTCGGACAGGTATGGGATATTACTGTTTCTTGCATCACACTCGCAAGTGTGACACCGGCCTTACTGGAAGCACGTTGCTAATCCCGCCCATCAGTGATCCTGTCACATGATTGCGCGTCACCGATGGGTTGGCGTGACAACCAGGGGTCTGTAGCAGACCTCTATGGTTGTCACAGCCAGATTGCTATGAGCGCCGCCCCATGGTCAGCTCCCATAGCAAGTGAGCGTTTCTGTTACACAAAAGAGTAAAACAAAAATACTTAAAAAAATTAAAAAATAAAAAAATATAAAAATTCAACTCACCCCCTTTCGCCCAATACAAAATAAAAGAATTAAAAAAATCAAACATACACATATTTTGTATTGCCACTTTCAGAATCACCCAATCTATCAATATAAAAAAAAGACTTAACCCGATCGCTAAACAGCGTAACGAGCAAAGAAAGTAAAAACGCCAAAATTAAATTTTTTTGGTTGCCGCTACATTGCAATAAAATGTAATAAAGGGCAATCAACAGACCGTATGTACACCAAAATGGTATCAATAAAAACGTCAGCTTGGCGTGCAAAAAATAAGCCCTCACCCAGCCCAGATCACGAAAAATGGAGACGACATGGGTATCATAAAATTGAGCAATTTTTTTCTTTTTTTAACAAATTTGTTATTTTTTGTCATTATTTTAATAAAAAAGAACCTAGACATGTTTGGTGTCTGTGAACTCGTAATGACCTGGAGAATCATAATGGCAGGTCAGGTTTACCGTTTTGTGAACATTGTAAAAAAAACTGTTGAATTGCACTTTTTTTTGCAATTTCATGGCACTTGGAATTTTTTTTCACGTTTTCCAGTACACAATATGTTAAAACCAATGGTGTAGTTCAAAAGTACAAGCCCTCACGAGGCCATATTGAAAAATAAAAAAATTATGGCTCTCGGAAAAAGGGAAGTAAAAAACAAAACCGCAAAAGCAGAAAATGTCCCGGGCGCTACGGGGTTAAGCTGGTGTAGGACATTGCCTTTAAACAGTTGTCTGGTGTACCACATTGCCTTTAAGCAGGTGCCTGTGGCGTATGATATTGCCTTTAAGCAGGTGTATGTGGTGTAAATCATTGCCTTTAAGCATATGTCTGTGGTGTGCAACATTGCCTTTAAGCAGGTGTCTAGTGTACCACATTGTCTTTAATCAGGTGCCTGTTGTGTATGACATTTACTTTAAGCAGGTGTTTGGGGTATGGCATTGCTTTTAAGCTGGTGTCTGGTGTACAACATTGCCTTAAAGGCCGGGATCACACATGCGACGAAGTCGTCTGACACTCGCATGTGAAATCCCAGATCTGGCGCCAGCACTCGGGAGTGGAGCAAGCGGCTGCATATAAATACATGCAGCTGTGCACTCCACTCCTGAGTGCCGGCGCCAGAGCTGGGATTTCTCATGAGAGTGTCGGACGACTTCGTCGCATGTGTGATCCCGGCCTCAGCAGGTGTCCGGTCTACGACATTGACTTTAAGCAGGTGTCTTTGATGTGAGGCATTGCCTTTAAACAGGTATCTGGTGTACCACATTGCCTTTAAGCAGGTGTCTGTGGTGTACAACATTGCCTTTAAGCAGGTGTCTAGTATACGACATTGCCTTTAAGCCGGTCTCTGTGGGCTATGGCTGTATGCACAGGGTGTGTTTTTGCAGTGTTTTTTTCCAAAAAATGCTATGGTATCCTTCTGCCAGCAAAGTCAATGAGAAACCTGTAGTGCGTGCACGAGCAGTATTTTTCCTTTCAGGATATATGCTGCTTTTATCTGCAGCAGGTCAATTCATTCTTTGTGCGTTTTGCCGCGTTTTTCACCCACTGATTTCAGTTGAGATTTATCTGCGTGATTGAACGCAGCAAGAATACGCTGCATCCAAAGCGCGACTGTTTCCTGATTGCTGGCACAGAGCCTAAGGCTGGAGTCACACACACCGAGTAAAAAATCTGACCGTTTTAGTCGTCGATAATCGGATTAAAATTTCATGAACATTGATGCGACTAGCATCCGATTTTTTGTAGTTGATGCGATTTAGTCGCATCTGACCGTAGTTGTCACATCCGATTTACATCCGAATTGCGAGAATTTCTCGCAGGCTTGCAAAAATGACATATAATGGATCCAAAAGAATAGTATTTAAATCACAATAGAAAGAATAGATATATACACATAGAACACATATATATATATATACACATGTCATTGTGACATGTGTATATATATATATTTATAGTTCCTAGACTTCTACATACTGTAATAGCCGCTAATTCAATTGCCGGCTTTTGTGAAATCACAGAAGCCGACATGAAATGATACATTGTTTACACACAGTTAACCATGTAATTTCCTGTATTTTGATATATGGTTTGAACTTACAATTACATAAGTGTATGTGTGCAAAATTTCAGACATGTAGGGGTTAATTAAAGGTGTAAATTCGTTGTAAAAAAAATGTGTCAAATCTCTAATTAGATTTGCCCTTTCTGGGGTGTCTGGGGGCAGATGTCAGTAGCCAGGGGGGGCACAAAAAAAATGTACCCTCCCTAGGCTATTATTATCTGCCCCCACTCGCTTGCTTTGTCTGTCTGGTGGAGAAAATACAGCGGGAACCCCCGCATTTTTTTTACAACGAATTTACACCTTTAATTAACCCCTACATGTCTGAAATTTTGTACACATACACTTATGTAATTGTAAGTTCAAACCATATATCAAAATACAGGAAATTACATGGTTAACTGTGTCTAAACAATGTATCATTTCATGTCGGCTTCTGTGATTTCACAAAAGCCGGCAATTGAATTAGCGGCTATTACAGTATGTAGAAGTCTAGGAACTATAAATATATGTATATATATATGTCACAATGACATATATATATATATATTATATATATATGTATTCTATGTGTGTATATGTATTGATTCTATTCTTTAATAAAGCTGTCAGTGTGATTTTACAGTATAGCCGGGGATGAATTGCCGGCTTTTCTAAAGGACACCGGTGCGATTTAATCGCAAGTCACACAGTGTGGTCCGTTTGTAATCCGATTTTTCATCGCTCCCATAGACTTGCATTGGCGATAGTCGACCCACAATCGGTGACAATCGCAGCATGCTGCGATTGCACTCGGACGTTTAAAACGGACCACAAAAAATCTGATACTGGGAGCTGCTCCATAGATTAACATAGGTCCGACTGCAATGCGATATTTCATCGCATTGCAGTCGTCCGATTTTGTCGCTAGTGTGACCCCAGCCTTAATGTTTGGTTACAGCCTATGTGGGTTCATTCTGTGAACGCTCCTACATATGCCGGTGACAATGTGGGACATCACTTTAAACCTTAGATTACCGGCAGACCTGGGGTGCATGTATTGGATTCATGTAAATGATTAAAGAATGTGTCTGTTTTTATTTCAAATAAAGTGTTCATTTAACTCTTTACTTACAGGTTTGTAATGAGGGTGTCTGGCCAACACCAACCCCTAATCCCATTACCTCAATGTGGCTGCACCAGGGGAAGAGCCTGGGCTAAGTGCCATTTCTGGGGCAGCTGATGGCTGGCATTTTTAGCCTGGGACAGTGCAAAATAAAACATGAAAAAGAAGGAGTTAAACAAGGAAATTACAGTACATCACAAAACTTTTTTTTTTTTTCAATTTTTTTTATTTATCTCCAAAAAGAATTTGTTGCTGTACAAAAACACATAAAATGTGCATGCAAAAATGCACTTATTTTCCGTTGCCCTTTTGCTGTCAGCAAATTCCTAGAGATGCAGAAAATTTCTGCAATGAATACTCAACGTGTGCACATGGCCTATGGCTTTCACAGGAACAGTGAGGCCTCCTGCACGCAGCCCTGCCCACTTTCTCGTTATCCCCTCCTCACTCTTGCTAAGCTCCATCCCCCACCGTTCACTTTTCTGGAAGTGGCTGGAGTCACACACAATGTATAAAAAAAAAAATCTGTCCGTTTTTCAAGGACGAGAAGTGCACAAATGTTCCCTGAACAGTGATCCGTATGTCATCCGTTTGCAATGCGAGGATGCGATTTTCTCGCATCTAAGCATCCATGTGACATCCGTATGGCATCTGTACGGCGAGATTTTCTCGCCGGCTTGCAAAATGGACATATAATGGATCCATGGCCTCAAATATTCGTGAAAACATATATACAGTCTATATACTGTATACATATATATATATATATATATAATGTCAGTGAGACACATATATATATATTTATATTTCATAGAATTATGTGACGTCAGCGGTAGTCACTGAGGCTGCGCATACTTCACTGCCTGACCCGTGGTGAACTGACTGCATGGGAACATGTTCAGAAACTTTCCCACGCTAATCACTTCATGTCCAGTCAGGCGGGGAAGCTGCTCAGGCATCTTTTCCTTCAGAACTCCGTGGTTTACAGCCAGGCCGGTCGCATTAGCACCGCTCCCAGTTATAAACTATTTAACCTCTTCAGATGGATTGAGCGTTGGACTTGGCTGTACGGCGGACAGGTATGGGTACATTGTTGTTTTTTTATTTTGGATTTTTTTCTAGGGGAATGATGGCTTCGCACGGATTGGGAGTTAAATAAAGATGGAAAAAATTTGTGTTTTTATTTAATTAAAACGCCTTATTCTTAATGTGTGTGTGTTTTAAAGGGTATGCCACACTAAGCGAGATCGCACCTGCGTCACCATTTATGACGCAATAGCGATCTCGTTAGCGACTTAGCTGTGTGATTCCAAACACATCTCATCAGCGATCTGTATAATGACCTCTGCGGTCGTTGGGAAAACCTAGTCCCACCTGCGATGCTGGTAAAGTCGTGCGTAAAGGGTGTCACACTCAGCGATTCAGGCTCACCAGCGGGACACCAACGACCAAAAAACGGCTCAGAACGTTCATGAGCGATCAACGACATCTCAGCAGGGGCCACATCGCTGTTACATGTCACACACAGCTAAAGTCGCTAATGAGATCGCTACTGCGTTATAAATGGTGACGCAGGTGCGATCTCGTTAGCGATCTCGCTAGCGATCTCGCTTAGTGTGGCATACCCTTTACCCTTTCAGACTAGAGCATTAATAATGTATTGTTGTCTTATTGACACCTCTCCATTATTAATCAGGCTTAATGTCACCTTACAATAGCAAGGTGACATTATCCCCTCATATGCCACCCACTACAGGGCAATGGGAAGAGAAAAGGTAAGTGTCGGAATAGGCGAATCTTACAGATGCGCCTTTTCTGGAGTGGCAGGGGAAAGATTTTTTTAGCAGGGGGGGCCCAGAAACAATGGTCCCTCTCTAGGCTATTAATTTCTGCCCTCAGTCACTGACTTGCCTTGTCTGGCGGAGAAAATTGCGCGGGAGCCCACGCAAGTTTTTTCCGTGAATTAATCCTTTAAATTAACACCTACAGCTCCAAAATTTTACACATACACACTACTAATATTATTAGTGCGGGACATATAAAAAAATAATGGATATACAATGGTTTACTGTATGTAAACCATGTCTCATATCCTGTTGGGTTCTGTAATGATTTTACAGATGCCGACAATTGAATTTTCACCTATTCTGCTATCTATATCTCTATGAAATATAAATATATATATACAGTACAGACCAAAAGTTTGGACACACCTGAGCCAGAATCTGACCCTGATGAAACTCAGGTGCCCCTTCCCGCATACTATACCACCATACACGGTGACACAGAGGAAGGTGCAGATGACATTAACCCCTTCACCCCCAAGGGTGGTTTGCACGTTAATGACCGGGCCAATTTTTACAATTCTGACCACTGTCTCTTTATGAGGTTATAACTCTGGAACGCTTCAACGGATCTTCGCGATTCTGAGATTGTTTTCTCGTGACATATTGTACTTCACGTTAGAAGTAAAATTTCTTCGATATAACTTGCGTTTATTTTTGAAAAAAACGCAAATATGGCGAAAATTTTTAAAATTTTGCAATTTTCAAACTTTGAATTTTTATTCCCTTAAAACAGAGAAATATATCACACAAAATAGTTAAGAAATAACATTTTCCACATGTCTACTTTACATCAGCACAATTTTGGAACCAAAATTTTTTTTTGTTAGGAAGTTATAAGGGTTAAAAGTTGACCAGCGATTTCTCATTTTTACAACAAAATTTACAAAGCCATTTTTTTAGGGACCACCTCTCATTTGAAGTCACTTTGAGGGGTCTATATGGCAGAAAATACCCAAAAGTGACACCATTCTAAAAACTGCACCCCTCAAGGTACTCAAAACCACATTCAAGAATATTATTAACCCTTCAGGTGCTTCACAGGAACTAAAGCAACGTGGAAGGAAAAAATGAATATTTAACTTTTTAGCCACAAAAATGATCTTTTACAAACTTTTTTTTTATTTTCACAAGGGTAAAAGGACAAAATGGACAGATAAGGTTGTTATGCAATTTCTCCTGAGTACGCCAATACCCAATATGTGGGGGAAAACCACTCTTTGGGCACACGGCAGAGCTCGTAAGGGAAGGAGCGCCGTTTGACTTTTTCAAACTAAAATTGGCGGGAATTGAGATTGGACGCCATGTCGTGTTTGGAGAGCCCCTGATGCGCCTAAACAGTGGAAACCCCACAAGTGACACCATTTTGGAAACTAGAACCCCTTAGGTACTTATCTAGATCTGTTGTGAGCACTTTGAACCCCCAAGTGTTTCACAAAAGCTTATAATGCCTGGGTGTGAAAAAAAAAAAAAACAATTTTCCACAAAAATGATTTTTTAGTCCCAAATTTTTGAATTTTCCCAAGGAAATTGGACCCCAAAAGTTGTTGTCCAACTTGTCCTGAGTACGCTGATACCCCATATGTGGGGGGGGGGAACTGTTTGGGTGCACGGCAGGGCTTGGAAAGGAAGTAGTAACGTTTTGGAATGCAGACGTTGATGGGGGTCATGTTCCGTTTGCAGTGCTCCAGATGAGCCTAAACAGTGGAAACCCCCCACAAGTGACCCCATTTTGGAAACTAGACCCCTAAGGAACTTATCTAGATCTTTGGTGAGCACTTTGAACCCCCAAGTGCTTCACACAAGTTTATAATGCCCGGGCATGAAAATAAAAAATCCTATTTTTTTCCCACAAAAATTATCTTTTAGTCACTAATTTTTTATTTTCCCAAGGGTAACAGGAGAAATTGGACCACATAAGTTGTTGTCCAATTTGTCCTGAGTACGCTGATACCCCATATGTGGGGGGGAACCACTGTTTGGGCGCACGGCAGAGCTCGGAATTGAAGGAGCACCATTTGACTTTTTCCAACCAAAATTGGCTGGAATTGAGATTGGATGCCATGTTGCATTTGGAGAGCCCCTGATGTGCCTAAACAGTGGAAACCCCCCACAAATGACCCCATTTGGGAAACTAGACCCCCTAAGGAACTTTTCTAGATCTTTGGTGAGCAATTTGAACCCCCAAGTGCTTCACACAAGTTTATAACGTAGAGCCGTAAAATTTAAAAATCATATTTTTTCCACAAAAATGATCTTTTCACCCCAATTTTTATTTTTCCAAGGGTAACAAGACTTCAAAAGTTATTGTGCAATTTGTCCTGAGTGCGCTGATACCCCATATGTGGGGGTAAACCACTGTTTGGGTGCATGGCAGAGTTTGGAAGGGAAGGAGCGCCGTCTGACTTTTTCAACGCAGAATTGGCTGGACGCCATGTCGTGTTTGGAGAGCTCCTGATCTGCCTAAACAGTGGAAACCCCATAAATGACACCATTTTGGAAACTAGACCCCTCAAGGAACTTATCTAGATGTGTGGTGAGAACTTTGAACCCCCAAGTGCTTCACACAAGTTTATAACGTAGAGCCGTAAAATTTAAAAATCATATTTTTTCCACAAAAATGATCTTTTCACCCCAATTTTTATTTTTCCAAGGGTAACAAGACTTCAAAAGTTATTGTGCAATTTGTCCTGAGTGCGCTGATACCCCATATGTGGGGGTAAACCACTGTTTGGGTGCATGGCAGAGTTTGGAAGGGAAGGAGCGCCGTCTGACTTTTTCAACGCAGAATTGGCTGGACGCCATGTCGTGTTTGGAGAGCTCCTAATCTGCCTAAACAGTGGAAACCCCCATAAATGACACCATTTTGGAAACTAGACCCCTCAAGGAACTTATCTAGATGTGTGGTGAGAACTTTGAACCCCCAGGTGTTTCACTAAAGTTTATAACGTACAGCCGTAAAATAAAAAATCTTTTTTTTTTTACAAAAATAATTTTTTCGCCCCCAATATTTTATTTTCACAAGGGTAACAGAAGAAATTGGAACCCAAAAGTTGTTGTCCATTTTGTCCTGAGTACGCTGATACCCAATATGTGGGAGAAAACTACTGTATGGGCGCACGTCAGGGCTCGGAAGGGAAGTAGTGACGTTTTGGATTGCAGACTTTGATGGAATGGTCTGGGGGCGTCATGTCACATTTGGAGAGCCCCTGATGCACCTATACAGTGGAAACCCCCACAAGTGACCCCATTTTGGCAAATAGACCCCACAAGGAACTTATCTAGATGTGTGGTGAGCACTTTGAACCCCGAAGTGCTTCACAGAAGTTTATAACGTACAGCCGTAAAAATAAAAAATCTTTTTTTTTTTTACAAAAATGATTTTTTCGCCCCCAATATTTTATTTTCACAAGGGTAACAGGAGAAATTGGTCCCCAAAAGTTGTTGTCCAATTTGTCCTGAGTACGCTGATACCCAATATGTGGGAGAAAACTACTGTATGGGCGCACGTCAGGGCTCGGAAGGGAAGTAGTGACGTTTTGGATTGCAGACTTTGATGGAATGGTCTGGGGGCGTCATGTCGCATTTGGAGAGCCCCTGATGCGCCTAAACAGTGGAAACCCCCCACAAGTGACCCCATTTTGGAAAATAGACCCCACAAGGAACTTGTCTAGATGTGTGGTGAGCACTTTGAACCCCGAAGTGCTTCACAGAAATTTATAACGCACAGCCGTAAAAATAAAAAATCCTTTTTTTTTTTGCAAAAATGATTTTTTTGCCCCAATATTTTATTTTTACAAGGGTAACAGGAGAAATTGGACCCCAAAAGTTGTTGTCCAATTTGTCCTGAGTACGCTGATATCCAATATGTGGGAGAAAACTACTGTATGGGTACACGTTGGGGCTCGGAAGGGAAGTAGTGACGTTTTGGATTGCAGACTTTGATGGAATGGTCTGGGGGCGTCATGTCGCATTTGGAGAGCCCCTGATGCGCCTAAACAGTGGAAATCCCCAACAAGTGACCCCATTTTGGAAAATAGACCCCACAAGGAACTTATCTAGATGTGTGGTGAGTGCTATGAAGCCCCAAGTGCTTCACAGAAGTTTATAATGTACAGCCGTAAAAACAAAAAAATAATTTTTTTTGTACAAAAATGATATTTTCGCCCCCAGTTTTTTATTTTCCCAAGGGTAACAGAAGAAATAGGATAAATTGCACAATAACTCTTGGGGTCCAGAGTACGCTGATACCCCATATGTGGGGATAAACTACTGTTTGGACACATGGCAGAGCTGAGAAGTCAAGGAGCACCGTTTGACTTTTTCAACGCAGAATTGGCTGGAATTGAGATCAGACGCCATGTCACATTTGGAGAGCCCCTGATGTGCCTAAACAGCGGAAACCCCCCAATTCTAACTCCAACCCTAACCCCAACACACCCCTAACCCTAGTCCCAACCCTAACCACAAACCTAACCCTAACACACCCCTAATCCCAACCCTAACCCTAATCCTAACTTTAGCGCCAACCCTAACCCTAACTTTAGCCGCAACCCTAACCCTAACCCTAATGGGAAAATGGAAATAAAACTAAGGGGGTGATAAAGGGGGGTTTGATTTACTATTTATAGCAGGTTTTTATGATTGGCAGCTGTCACGCTAAAAGACGCTTTTTATTGCAAAAATAGTTTTTGCATCATCACATTTTGAGAGCTATAATTTTTGCATATTTTGGCCCACAGAGTCATGTGAGGTCTTATTTTTTGGGGGACGAGTTGACGTTTTTATTGGTACCATTTTTGAGCACGTGACGTTTTTTGATCGCTTTTTATTTTGATTTTTGGGAGGTTAGAATGAACAAAAATCAGCAATTCATGAATTTCTTTTGGGGGAGGCGTTTATACCGTTCCGCGTGTGGTAAAATTGATAAAGCAGTTTTATTCTTCGGGTCAGTACGATTATGGCGATACCTCATTTATATCATTTTTTCATGTTTTGGCGCTTTTATAGAATAAAAACAATTTTATATAAAAAATAATTATTTTTGCATCGCTTTATTCTGCGAGCTATAACTTTTTTATTTTTTCGCTGATGATGCTGTATTGTGGCTCGTTTTTTGCGGGACAAGATGACGTTTTCAGCGGTACCATGTTTATTTATATCGGTCTTTTTGATCGCGTGTTATTCCACTTTTTGTCGGCGGTATGATGATAAAGCATTGATTTTTTGCTTCGTTTTTTTTTTTTTTAAGGGGTTCACTAAAGGGGTTAACTAGTGGGACAATTTTATAGGGGGGGTCGTTACGGACGCGGCGATACCAAATATGTGTACTTTTATTGCTTTGTTTTTTTTATTTACAGGAAGAAGTGAATTTATTGGGGAATATATATATATTTTTTTATTTATTTTGGATTTTTTTTAAAACATGTTTATTTTTATTTTTTTAACTTTTTTACTTTGTCCCAGGGTGGGACATCACTGTATTTTATCAGATCGCTGGTGTGACAGTGTGCACAGCACTCTGTCACACCAGCGATCGCTCAGGCAGTGCAGCAGGCTTCTCAGTGCCTGCTCTCGGCAGGCACTGAGGTAGCCGCCTCCCTCCAGGACCCCGGCGCCATCTTGGATCCGGGTCCTGGAGGGAGGAAGCCCTCAGAACAGCGCGATCACATCGCGCTGCTCTGAGGGTCTCAGGGGGGCGCGCAGGAGCCACCACCCTGCGCGATCCTCCCCTGTGCCCCCAGTACACCGCGATCATGTTTGATCGCGGTGTGCAAGGGGTTAATGTGCCGGGAGCGGTCCGTGACCGCTCCTGACACACAGTCATGGGTGTCAGCTGTGATAATCAGCTGACACCCGGCCACGATCGGCTGCGTTCCCCCCGGGAGCGCGTCCGATCGCACGAGACGTACTATCCCGTCCCCAGTCATACGGGCCCAGGTACCATGGACGGGATAGTACGTCCGATGGCAGTAAGGGGTTAAAGAGGAGGTGATGGATGATCCAGTTGTTGACCCGGATTGGCATCCATTGGGGAAAGAGGGTGCCACTGGCAATAGCTCAGAAGAGGAGGAGGATCCGCAGCAGGCATTGACATCGCAGCTGCGGTTATCTGGCAGCCCCGTAGCAGTCCAAAACGTGTTAAAAAAACAAAAAGAGTTGCAGGACAGCTTGGCCAGCCGGTCAAATTAGCACAGAGTGCAAGCCCTGAAAATTTATCCCATAGTAGGAAGAGTGCAGTGTGGCACTCTTTTGACCAAAATCCTATTGATGAGGCAAAGGTTATCTGTAAGAAGTGCGGAAGGACCTTTAGCCGAGGGAAAAATCTCCGAAATTTGAATACCAGTTGCATACTTAGACATTTAAACACCATGCACTTGCAAGCATGGACGGAATACAAAACCTCAGGTAGCACATGTGCACCTGCTCCGACTGAAGGTAGCCAGCAACGCTACATTGCTTCCCCCACTGTAAGACCACCGGTTAGCACACCACCAGCAAGTTATGTTGAGGTGTCGTCGCAAGGCCAAAGCAATCAGGGAATCACAATGTTTTTGCAACCAAAGACTGAATCTAGGCCATCACCACAACCACCACCATCACCATCACCAACCCCCTCTCAGTCCGCCATATCCAACACTAGTTCCCCCATATGAAGCTCTCAAGTCCAGCTCACCCTAGCAGAGACTCTGAGTAGGAAAAGAAAGTACTCATCCTCTCATCCGCGTACAGTGGCTTTGAATGCCTACATTGCCAAACTGATCTCATTAGAGATGATGCCCTTTCGTTTGGTTGAAAGCACAATGTTCCGAGAGCTCATGGCCTACGCTGTCCCACGCTATGACCTACCCAGTCGGCACTTCTTTTCTAGAAAAGCCATCCCTGCCCTCCACCTGCATGTGAAATACCGCATTGTCCATGCACTCAAACAATCAGTGAGTGGAAAAGTGCACCTCACAACAGATGCATGGGCCTGTAGGCATGGCCAGGGCCTTTACATGTCCATCACTGCGCACTGGGTTAATGTGGTGGATGCAGGCTCCACAGAGGACAGCGGCAGTGGGACAGTGCTGCCTAGCCCACAGTATAGGCAACAGTTGGCAGTAGGCGTTCGACCCTCCTCCTGAAGTGAAAGCTCATCGACAAAGCGCAGTCGCACAAGCACTCCATCCACAGCTGCCAGTGTTGCACACGAGGTGTCCCACTATCGAACAGCTAGTGGTAAGCATTAGCAGTCATGGCTGGGCAGTCTACATCTTGAGCCAGGTAGTCAGTGATAACGGCCGTTATTTTGAGGCGGCCATAGCCCTGGCAAAACTCAGACACATACCTTGCCTGGCTCACACCTTAAACCAGGTGGTGCAGTGCTTCATAAATAATTATCCGGAGTTACCAGCCATGCTCCATAAAGTGCGAAGACTGTGCTCGCCCGTAGGCTCCAGTCGTATGCAGAGGCTGCAGCGATCGCTCCACCTCCCCAAGCACCGCCTAATCATAGACGTTGCAATAAGGTGGAACTCCACCATGCACATGGCTGAGAGGCTGTGCAAACAGAGGCAGGCTGTAATGCATTTGTGGGAGGATACACGGGCAGGCAGTTTGAGGGCAGACATCGAAGTTGTCGGGTGTGCAGTGGTCAAAGCTCAAAGACCTCTGTAAAGTCCTTCAGTGTTTTGAGGAATGCACTCGGCTGGTAAGCGCAGACGACGCCATCATAAGCATGAGCATCCCACTTATGCGTCTGCTCATGCAAACTTTGACGCACATTAAGGATCAGGAGTCTGCAGCGGAGGAGGAAGAGGAGGAGGAGGGAAGCCTTGATGACAGTCAGCCATTGTCTGCTCAGGGAACTGTCCTGGACGAGGTGGAGAAAGAAGAGAAGAGGAGTAGGATGAGGGGGATGATTATTTTGGGGAGGAGGATGCTTCTCAGGGGACAAGAGAAAATGTTGGCTTGCCAAGGTCAGGTACAGGGTTTGTGCATGACTGGAAGAATGTGGATTTGGCAGAAAGTGCTTCTCCACCCACCACTGGCAGTGCATCATTGACACCTGGAACATTGGCCCACATGTGTGATTATGTCTTGCGGATCCTAAAAAGGGACCCCCGCATTGCAAAAATTATGAAGGATGACGACTACTGGTTGGCCAGCATCCTCGATCCACGCTATAAAGGAAAATTACAGAACATCATGCCACAGGAGAACATAGAGCTAATATTGGCGAACAAACAAGCAACTCTGGTAAACCATTTGTTAGAGGCATTCCCAGCACACAGCAGCGGTGCAGGTTCTACCACGAGCCGTACTGGGCAACATGGAAGAGGTGTTCGTGGTGCACACAGCTGAAGTGGCGTTGGAGACAGGGGTTTCATGACCATGTTGTGGACTGATTTCTCGAGTAACCTCACACGACTGTTAATACTGAATCGATTGCAACAGACAGGAGACAGCAGTTGTCAACTATGGTTCAAAATTACCTCTCCTCCCCTATCGATGTTCTCTCCTCACATTTCATTCCTCTTTGACCACTGGGCCTGTAAACTGGACACCTGGCCTGAATTGGCACAATATGCCTTACACGAGCTCGCTTGCCCTGCTGGTAGTGTGCTATCAGAAAGAGTCTTCAGTGCTGCTGGATCAATCCTGACAGAAAGAAGGACCCGGCTGTCGACCCAAAATGTTGGTGATCTCACCTTCATTAAAATGAACCATGCCTGGGTTTCAAAGGATTTTGTACCACCTTCCCCTGATGACACATAGGTTGCCAACAAAATGGCTCGCTTTGTCCTCCTCTTCCTCCGACTTCTCCAATTCCTCCATTTGCAGCTGCTGAACGTCCAGCCTACATCTCAACATATGCCAGTTTTTCCATCTCCCAAAATGGGCTGTACCCCCCCCAGTGCCGGCGTCAGCACCTGGCGCACCCGGGCAAGTGCCGGGGCCCTGAGCAGGTGGGGGGGCCCACTCTCCATCAGAGACACTGGAGTACTATGAGGGGCCCTATGCCAGTGGCGGCGCCCACGAGTGGGCCCCCCCTGCTTGCTCAGGGCCCCAGAACTTGCAATACTTACCTTTCCCTGCTCCACCGCTGTCACGTCTTCCGCGTTTCCTGACAGTGACATTCAGGTCAGAGAGCGCGATGACGTCACATCTGTGCGCCCTCTACCTGAACAGTCACAGTGCAGAGAGCTGGAAGATGGCGACGCTGAGGAGTCCAGAGTAGAGCAGTGCCCAGCGAGGAGAGGCATTTCATTTTTTTTAATGTTTGGAGCAATATATGGGGAGCATTATACACTGGAGAATTATATATGGGGCCCATCATACACTTGAGCATCATAGATAGGGCCAATTATACACTGGAGCATCATATGGGGCCCATTATATATGGACCATTATATAGGCCCATCATACACTGGAGCATCATCCATGGGGCCCATCATATACTGGAGCATCATATGGGGCCCATTATATAAGGAGCATTATACAGGCCCATCATAAACTGGAGCCTCATCCATGGGGCCCATAATACACTGGAGCATCATATGGGGCCCATTATATATGAAACATTATATAGGCCCATCATACACTGGAGCATTATAAATGGGGCCCATCATACACTGGAGCATCATATACGTGGCCCGTTATACAATGGAGCATCATATAGGGCCCATTATATATGGAGCATTATATAGGCCCATCATACACTGAGCATTATAAATGGGGCCCATCATACACTGGAGCATCATATGGGGCCCATTATATATGGAGCATTATATATGCCCATCATATACTAGAACATCATATGGGGTTCATTATTTATGGGGAATCACATGGAGCCCATTATATAGGGAGGATCATATGGAGCACATATGGAGCCCATTCTGTATGGAGGACTATACTGTCTGGTTTTTGAGCTATTGTAGAATTTACAATAGATATCACTCATGTAATGTAAGAAGTGAAGTATTTGGCATTGTACTATACCTACGGTATATTTCTCTGCCGTATGGGAGCATCATGAATTATGGTATGTGTTAAAGGGGCCCACTGACACTCTTTCACCCGGGGCACACGAAAACCTGGAGCCAGCCCAAATAACCCCCAGTTTTCAATGCGTAACTATTATTATAAAGTAAATTAAGGTTGACAAGCTTAAGTAATAAGAATTGATGTCGTTGGCATTGAAATGGGCACTGTAGGTGTGTTTACTATCCTCCACTCCCTGCCGACTTTTATTCCCCATTGACTTGCATTGGGTTTCGTGTTTCAGTTGGACCTTCGACTTTTGCAGATAGTTGGCCGATTTCGTTCGACTCGACTTTTGGGAAAGTTGGGTGGTCCCAAACCTGACTCAACCCTCCCGGAGGCAAAGTCGCTCATCTCTAATATTCACCTGTGTTCAATAGACAGCAGCGCTCTGGATGCAGCGGACATGCGCTGTGTCCAAAGCTTCTAGTTCCGGATAGTGTGCACATAACTTTAGAGACCAAGTGCCCAACCTGCAACCCAAAACTAGAGATAAGCAAACTTCGTTGGTTCCCTCCTTATCCGAATAGCTATAGAGCTTACAAAAGAAGCTGCATCGGGAACCCGAATACCTGGAGCGCTCCTAATTATCAGCTGTTCGGCGCTGCAGCTGCATGTGTCGCGGCTGTGTGACAGTCACACATGCAGCTACGGCACCGAACAGCTGATTATCGGAGAGTATCCGGGTTCCCGATGCAGCTTCTTCAGTAAGCGCTACAGTTTGCCAAATAAGGAGGGAGCCGACAATGTTGACTCATCTCTACCCAAAACCCACTTGTGTATCGCAAAGTGCCAACACAATAATTTAACCTGAATACTGAGGTTTTAGTTTAGAATAAACAACTCATACAGAGAGCAGGCGGGGGGCAGCAGAGAGCAGCCACAGACAGGAGCAGGGGTACGAGACTGCCGATATAAAGTTGTATGCGCTCTGCATAATGTTATTGCACCCATATCCTGGTATATGCATGCTCCCCCCACCTCGTCCTTGTATATTGCCTTCATCCTGGTATATATGTCACACCCATCCTGGTATATATGATACCCCATCCTGGTATACGCTACCCCATCCTGGTATATGCTACCCCATCGTGGTGTATATGCTCTTCCATCATTGTAGATGCCCTTTATCCTGGTATTTGTCACCCCATCATTGTAAATGCGCACCCATCCTGGTATATGCCATCCATCCTGCCAGCGCTACTGTTCAACTCATAGAAAGAAAAAAACACAAACAATGCTACTCACCTTCTTCCATCTGCCCTGCTGTATCGTCTTCTGAAGTCAGCAGCTGATAGCAGCGTCCAAGCGACGGGAGGCACATGATGTCAATGCCATGCGCCTAGTTGTGTGTACGCCGACATCCGCTGCTGGCCTCTGATTGGCAAGCAGCGTGTATTTCGTTGCACGGACCCGGCAAGTTCATGCGCTGTAATACACTTCAGCTAGATGTGTGTCTGAGGATGTAGATCCAGCTGTAGTAAGGACTTGCAACGCCGGGTTCCTCACCTGCTGGCCAATGGTCCACTTATGTGGAACGAAGATGGTGTACGTGCCCACAGGGAGAGCTAGGGCAAGGGCAAACATATCATTGGTGCAACCTGGGCAGCTGCACAGGGGCCCAAAAGGTAGGGGGAATTTCTTCCTCCAAAACATGTGGAATTGTGCATTATAATGAAATATTGGGCTGGAAAGGGCCCATATACTGTTCTTGCCCTTTCTGTCTTTGTCCACCAGTGCCCAAGCAAGTCACGGGCCAAGAAGGAAGGTCGTCCTACTGTCTGAGGCTGGGTGAAAGTGGAGTTGCCTGAAGTGTGGTCTAATTATTTTCTTAAAGAGTGGTACCTTAAGAATGAACCAGAGAGTGGACAGGTACTACAGGAGCAAAGCTGATTACACAGCCATCATCTGTCAGGAATGGAGTGGGCTGAGCTTCTGAGCAGTCTCTATTCATCCGCTGCCGAAAAGTGCTGTTTATATCTGGTGCTCATCAGTAAGGGGTGAACTATCAACAACAATGATTTGTATTTTCCCTTGTTTGTCTGGTAATTTCTGATCTGTATAGACAGGCGGATGATTGTTGGAAATGAGAGCTTATATGAATGAGTGCTCGATCCCCAATTCTTGGCTTGTCCAAATAGTAATAATCTTTATTTTTATATAGCGCTAACATTTTCCGCAGCACTTTACAGTTTGCACACATTATCGTCCAAATGAGTCTTTCTGTTAAATGGGTTGTCTGAGAGTTTAGGAAAAGAAATGATATCAAACACAAGAACAAGCCTTGATGCCCTGGACAAACATTGATGACCACTAACCTACAACTACAGTGCCTTGCGAAAGTATTCGGCCCCCTGGAACTTTTCAACCTTTTCCCACATATCATGCTTCAAACATAAAGATACCAAATGTAAATTTTTGGTGAAGAATCAACAACAAGTGGACACAATTGTGAAGTTGAACTAAATTTATTGGTTATTTTAAATTTTTGTGGAAATACAAAAACTGAAAAGTGGAGCGTGCAATATTATTCGGCCCTTTTACTTTCAGTGCAGCAAACTCACTCCAGAAGTTCATTGTGGATCTCTGAATGATCCAATGTTGTCCTAAATGACTACTGATGATAAATATAATCCACCTGTGTGTAATCAAGTCTCCGTATGAATGCACCTGTTCTGTGATAGTCTCAGGGTTCTGTTTGCAGCACAGAGAGCATCATGAAGACCAAGGAACACAACAGGCAGGTCCTTGATACTATTGTGAAGAAGTTTAAAGCCGGATTTGGATACAAAATGATTTCCAAAACTTTAAACATCCCAAGGAGCACTATGCAAGCGATCATATTGAAATGGAAGGAGCATCATACCACTGCAAATCTACCAAGACCCGGCCGTCCCTCTAAACTTTCATCTCAAACAAGGAGAAGACTGATCAGAGATGCAGCCAAGACGCCCATGATCACTCTGTATGAACTGCAGAGATCTACAGCTGAGGTGGGACAGTCTGTCCATAGGACAACAATCAGTCGTACACTGCACAAATCTGGCATTTATAGAAGAATGGCAAGAAGAAAGCCATTTCTCAAAGATATCCATAAAAAGTGTTGTTTAAAGTTTGTAACAAGCCACCTGGGAGACACACCAAACATGTGGAAGAAGGTGCTCTGGTCAATGAAACCAAAATTGAACTTTTTGCCAACAATGCCAAACGATAAGTTTGGCGTAAAGGTAACACAGCTCATCACCCTGAACACACCATCCCCACTGTCAAACATGGTGGTGGCAGCATTATGGTTTGGGCCTGCTTTTCATCAGCAGGGACAGGGAAGATGGTTAAAATAGATGGGAAGATGAATGGAGCCAAATACAGGACCATTCTTGAAGAAAACCTGTTGGAGTCTGCAAAAGACCTGAGACTGGGACAGAGATTTGTCTTCCAACAAGACAATGATCCCAAACATAAAGCAAAATCTACAATGGAATGGTTCACAAATAAACGTATCCAGGTGTTAGAATGGCCAAGTCAAAGTCCAGACCTGAATCCAATCAAGAATCTGTGGAAAGAGCTGAAAGCTGCTGTTCACAAACGATCTCCATCCAACCTCACTGAGCTCGAGCTGTTTGCCAAGGAAGAATGGGCAAGAATTTCAGTCTCTCTGATGTACAAAACTGATAGAGACATACCCCAAGCGACTTGCAGATGTAATCGCAGCAAAAGGGGGGCAACAAAGTATTAAGTTAAAGGGGCCGAATAATATTGCACGCCCCATTTTTCAGTTTTTGTATTTCCACAAAAATTTAACCCCTCTCTGACATTAGACGTACTATTCCGTCCATAAAACCCGTGCCATTCTGCCCATGGACGGGATAGTACGTCATAGGCGATCAGCTGCGCTCCTGAGGGGAGCGCAGCTAATCGCCGCCGGGTGTCAGCTGATTATCACAGCTGACACCCGTGACTGTGTGTCAGGAGCGGTCACGGACCGCTCCCGGCACATTAACCCCTAGCACACCGCGATCAAACATGATCGCGGTGTACTGGGGGCATAGGGGAGGATCGCGCAGGGTGGGGGCTCCCTGCGCTCCCCCCTGAGACCCTCAGACCAGCGCGATGTGATCGCGCTGTTCTGAGGGCTTCCTCCCTCCCAGGACCCGGATCCAAGATGGCGCCGGGGTCCTGGAGGGAGGCGGCTTCCTCAGTGCCTGCTGAGAGCAGGCACTGAGAAGCCTACTGCACTGCCTGAGCGATCGCTGGTGTGACAGTGTGCTGTGCACACTGTCACACCAGCGATTTGATAAAATACAGTGATGTCCCACCCTGGGACAATGTAAAAAAGTTAAAAAAATAAAAATAAACATGTTATAAAAAAAAAATCCAAAATAAATAAAAAAAAAAAAAAATATTCCCCAATAAATTCATTTCTTCCTGTAAATAAAAAAAACAAAACAATAAAAGTACACATATTTGGTATCGCCGCGTCCGTAACGACCCCCCCTATAAAACTATCCCACTAGTTAACCCCTTTAGTGAACCCCTTAAAAAAAAAAAAAAAAAAACGAAGCAAAAAATCAATGCTTTATCATCATACCGCCGAACAAAAAGTGAAATAACGCGCGATCAAAAAGACCTATATAAATAAACATGGTACCGCTGAAAACGTCATCTTGTCCCGCAAAAAACGAGCCGCCATACAGCATCATCAGCGAAAAAAATTAAATATTGGGGCGAAAAAATCATTTTTGCAAAAAAAAAAAAAGATTTTTTATTTTTACGGCTGTGCGTTATAAACTTCTGTGAAGCACTTCGGGGTTCAAAGTGCTCACCACACATCTAGATAAGTTCCTTGTGGGGTCTATTTTCCAAAATGGGGTCACTTGTGGGGGGTTTCCACTGTTTAGGCGCATCAGGGGCTCTCCAAATGCGACATGACGCACCCAGACCATTCCATCAAAGTCTGCAATCCAAAACGTCACTACTTCCCTTCCGAGCCCTGACGTGTGCCCATACAGTAGTTTTCTCCCACATATTGGGTATCAGCGTACTCAGGACAAATTGGACAACAACTTTTGGGTTCCAATTTCTTCTGTTACCCTTGTGAAAATAAAATATTGGGGGCGAAAAAATCATTTTTGTAAAAAAAAAAAAAAGATTTTTTTATTTTACGGCTGTTCGTTATAAACTTTAGTGAAACACCTGGGGGTTCAAAGTTCTCACCACACATCTAGATAAGTTCCTTGAGGGTCTAGTTTCCAAAATGGTGTCATTTATGGGGGTTTCCACTGTGTAGGCAGATCAGGAGCTCTCCAAACACGACATGGCGTCCAGCCAATTCTGCGTTGAAAAGGTCAGACGGCGCTCCTTCCCTTCCAAACTCTGCCATGCACCCAAACAGTGGTTTACCCCCACATATGGGGTATCAGCGCACTCAGGACAAATTGCACAATAACTTTTGGAGTCTTGTTACCCTTGGAAAAATAAAAATTGGGGTGAAAAGATCATTTTTGTGGAAAAAATATGATTTTTAAATTTTACGGCTCTACGTTATAAACTTGTGTGAAGCACTTGGGGGTTCAAATTGCTCATCAAAAATCTAGATAAGTTCCTTAGGGGTCTAGTTTCCCAAATGGGGTCATTTGTGGGGGGTTTCCACTGTTTAGGCACATCAGGGGCTCTCCAAATGCAACATGGCATCCAAACTCAATTCCAGCCAATTTTGGTTGGAAAAAGTCAAATGGTGCTCCTTCCATTCCGAGCTCTGCCGTGCGCCCAAACAGTGGTTCCCCCCCACATATGGGTATCAGCGTACTCAGGACAAATTGTACAACAACTTATGTGGTCCAATTTCTCCTGTTACCCTTGGGAAAATAAAAAATAAGTGACTAAAAGATAATTTTTGTGGGAAAAAAATAGGATTTTTTATTTTCATGCCCGGGCATTATAAACTTGTGTGAAGCACTTGGGGGTTCAAAGTGCTCACTAAAGATCTAGATAAGTTCCTTAGGGGGTCTAGTTTCCAAAATGGGGTCACTTGTGGGGGGTTTCCACTGTTTAGGCTCATCTGGGGCACTGCAAACGGAACATGACCCCCATTAACGTCTGCATTCCAAAAAGTTACTACTTCCTTTCCAAGCCCTGCCGTGCGCCCAAACAGTTTCCCCCCCCACATATGGGGTATCAGCGTACTCAGGACAAATTGGACAACAACTTTTGGGGTCCAATTTCCTTGGGAAAATTCAAAAATTTGGGACTAAAAAAAATCATTTTTGTGGAAAATTTATTTATTTTTTTTTCACACCCAGGCTTTATAAACTTTTGTGAAACACTTGAGGGTTCAAAGTGCTCACAACAGATCTAGATAAGTACCTTAGGGGTCTAGTTTCCAAAATGGTGTCACTTGTGGGGGGTTTCCACTGTTTAGGCGCATCAGGGGCTCTCCAAACGCGACATGGCATCCAATCTAAATTCCAGCCAATTTTAGTTTGAAAAAGTCAAACGTCGCTCCTTCCCTTACGAGCTCTGCCGTGTGCCCAAACAGTGGTTTTCCCCCACATATGGGGTATTGGCGTACTCAGGAGAAATTGCATAACAACCTTATCTGTCCATTTTCTCCTTTTACCCTTGTGAAAATAAAAAAAAAGTTTGTAAAAGATAATTTTTGTGGCTAAAAAGTAAAATATTCATTTTTTCCTTCCACGTTGCTTTAGTTACTGTGAAGCACCTGAAGGGTTAATAAACTTCTTGAATGTGGTTTTGAGTACCTTGAGGGGTGCAGTTTTTAGAATGGTGTCACTTTTGGGTATTTTCTGCCATATAGACCCCTCAAAGTGACTTCAAATGTGAGGTGGTCCCTAAAAAAAATGGCTTTGTAAATTTTGCTGTAAAAATGAGAAATCGCTGGTCAACTTTTAACCCTTATAACTTCCTAACAAAAAAAAATTTTGGTTCCAAAATTGTGCTGATGTAAAGTAGACATGTGGGAAATGTTATTTCTTAACTATTTTGTGTGATATATTTCTCTGTTTTAAGGGAATAAAAATTCAAAGTTTGAAAATTGCAAAATTTTAAAAATTTTCGCCATATTTGCTTTTTTTCAAAAATAAACGCAAGTTATATCGAAGAAATTTTACCACTAACATGAAGTACAATATGTCACGAGAAAACATTCTCAGAATCGCGAAGATCCGTTGAAGCGTTCCAGAGTTATAACCTCATAAAGAGACAGTGGTCAGAATTGTAAAAATTGGCCCGGTCATTAACGTGCAAACCACCCTTGGGGGTGAAGGGGTTAAAATAACCAATAAATTTCGTTCAACTTCACAATTGTGTCCCACTTGTTGGTGATTCTTCACCAAAAATTGACATTTGGTATCTTTATGTTTGAAGCATGATATGTGGGAAAAGGTTGAAAAGTTCCAGGGGACTGACTACTTTCACAAGGCACTGTATAAACTCTTTACATTGTGTTGTGCTATACTTGGCAAAGTGAGCAAATTCTTGAGAATAGGAGACATTTGACATCTTGGGTATTGGAATCAATGCGTTCATATCCTGTGTCTTAGACACATTTGGCTTTAGATTTCATCACTGAAATGTATTGGTCTGCATTTTACAATGAGTATATTGTAGACACAACATGAAAAAAATGAAAAGTACATTTTTCAGATATATTGCTGTCCTCACCTTGAGTTGCATTAGATGCACATCGACATGCTTGCTTTGAGGGTCTTCTTGCACAGACTGTGTAAGTCCTCTTACTCTTTCAGCTGTGCTTCTGATCCAGGTATCAATTTCTGGAAGGTGTAAGATAATTTTCCAGTCTGCCCCGGTATGAACTGGAGGTGGCCTTTCAGAGCGCTGGACACAATCGTGCCCCAAAGGGGGCTCTATTTTACATGAGTCGCCAACATTAGGGTCCATGGTATCGGCTTCTTGGGATCCAGTAGTCTTCAGACTTATGGCCTAGAGCTAGTCATACCTACGAGAGTAAATGATAGTAATGTTATAACGTTTTCCAACATGCTTAGATGTTTATCAATACAAATGTCAATAGCAACAGTTACAGGTTGTAACTTGTAATATACAGGAAGAAAAATATTTTTCCACCACCAGGAGCAAAACAGTAACAATACAGTGACATGACATATCTGCATACCTAATCATATGCTAAATAGTAGCAAGTCAAATTTATGTATGAGATATCCAAGATGATTATCTATAAAATGATGGTAGTGTCATGTTCGAAGCAGTAGTGGATGGTGAGATATAGAGCCTGAAACTCAAAAGCTCAAAACATTGTTACCCTTTTGCTCGTCAGTGTATGTATTGTAGTAAAATAATTTTAGGCAAACGGGTTGTATCTGCACAGCAGCAAGGTCAATGGTAACCCACAGTAACCAACAAAGATTTAGTAGTTCTGCAAAGTACAAGACATGTTGGGATTAATGCTGGTCAAGGTCGTAATTTTTGTAAAAGAGTGAGAAACTCAATTTTCCACTTATTTAAACATTTGGAGAATTGCAGCAAAAATTGTGGCCAGTGTGTGAAGTGGTGCTGAGACCTAAGACAGGTTTCTTGGCCTGTACACTGTTTCATGCTGTGGCCTGAGACAGTAGGGGGAGCTATGGATACTCGTGACAAGATCTCCCAAGGCTAGTGATCAGAAGTAAGTGGTTGCCTAAAATTTCTGTGGCCTGAGACAGCAAAGGAAAGATTGGTTTACATTGGGTGACTTATACTTAGAGAGTACACCTTCAGAACAAATTGTGATCAACAACATCTGGACCATACAAGGTGTGCTGTGATAATTGCACCAATATAGTTGAGTTGGGTTACATTTATCAAGTATCATCTATTGTTCCAGTGAGAGACTCTTCACATTATACTGAACCTGTGCTTCTTGGTAATAAAATCTCAAACTAGGTGCTTCATCAACACTTTGAAGAGTAATCACAAACCTTATAGACTATTTTTCTCTTCTCCCACGACAGCACCACCTGAGAGAGGGTATCTGCCCATCAAGGACAAGAAACCTACTGAATAAAAAGGCGGTACCTCTCTTCAGCATCAGTTTGGTTTCCTGGCCATGTGGGACTTAAATCTTATTCTTGAAGCATTGACAAGATCTCCCTTCGAGCCACTAGATGAATTACCAACTAAAATACTAACGCTAAAGACGATGATATTAGTGGCCCTGACACTTTTGAGGCCAAAACAACATTTTAGTGGTAAAAATGTAATTTATTCTTTCTTCTCGGCTCAGTGGTATAAAATTCTGTGAGGCACATGTGGTGTTAATATGACCACTGCACCCCTAGATGAATTCATTGGGGAGTGTAGTTTGTAGGGGGCATCTGTGTTTCTGGCACCTCAGGGGCTCTGCCAATGTGACATGGCACCCTCAAACCATTCCAGCAAAATCTGAACTCCAATATGGTGCCTCTCCCCTTCTGAGCTTTGCACTGTGCCTCAAAAAGTAGTATTCCCCTACATATGGAGTATTGGCGTTCTCAAGAGAAATTGCACAACAACTTTTGGGGGCCTATTTCTCTTGTTTTCTTGGTAAAATAAAAAATTGGGTGCAAAAAGATAATTTTTATGGAAAAAATATGATTTTTTATTTTTACAGCTCTACGTTATAAACTTCTGTGAAGCACTTGGGGGTTCAAAGTGCTCACCACACATGTAGATAAGTTCTTTGGGGGCCTAGTTTCCAAAATGGTGCCACTTGTGTGTGGTTTCCACTGTTTAGGCACATCAGGGGCTCTCCAAACACGACATGGCGTTCGATCTCAATTCCTGCCAATTTTGCGTTGAAAAAGTCAAACGGCACTCCTTCCCTTCTGAGCTCTGCCATGCACCCAAACAGTGGTTTACCCCCACATATGGGGTATCAGCGTACTCAGGACAAATTGCACAACAACTTTTGGGGTCCAATTTCTTCTGTTACCCTTGGTAAAATATTTTTTTTTTATCTGAAGCTTTTTTTGGGGGGAAAAAAGTTAAATGTTCAATTTTTTTTTAAATATTCCAAAAATTCCTGTGAAGTACCTGAAGGGGTTAATAAACTTCTTGAATGTGGTTTTGAGCACCTTGAGGGCTGCAGTTTTTAGAATGGTGTCACTTTTGGGTATCTTCTATTATATAGCTTCAAATGTGATGTGATCTCTAAAAAAACAAAAAAAAAGTGTAAAATTGAGAAATCTAAGTTCAACTTTTAATCTCCATAACTTCCCAACAAAAAAAAAATTGATTCCAAAATTGTGATGATGTAAAGTAGGCATGTGGGAAATATTACTTATTAAGTATTTTGTGTGCCATATCTCTGTGATTTAAAGGCATGAAAATTCAAATTTGGAAAATTGCGAAATTTTCGCCAAATTTCCATTTTTTTCACAAATAAACGCAAGTCATTTCATCAAGAAATTTTACCACTATCGTGAAGTACAATATGTCATGAGAAAACATTCTCTGAATCACCGGGATTCAGTGAAGCGTGCCAGAGTTATTACCTCATAAAGGGACAGTGGTCAGAATTGTAAAAATTGGCCTGGTCATTAACACGCAAACCACCCTTGGGGGTAAAGGGGTTAAGAAAAATGTATTTGGTGATGGTTATGTTACTAACTGTATGGAGGTCCTCTCATGTTCTAAAACCCAAACTGATGTGGAGGAGAGGTACCGCCTTTTTATTCAGTAGGTTTCCTGTCCTTGATGGGCGGATACCCTCTCTCAGGTGGTGCTGTCATGAGCTTTGTAAAATCCCGTTACCGGTAAGTAACTAAGATTTTTTTGTACCATAACCACCAAGCTTGATGATCAATTGTTACCTATGACAAACAAGATAGACTGTAAAATTACACTTTCCTGAGTCATCCAAGCAAATTTGGTCCAAGTTAATCCTAGGTTGTGTTTGGTACCACAGTACAATTCTGAAGCTTGGAGCCTTGTCAAGGCCTTAATAGCATAAATGAGTATATCCCAACAGATTTGTTATAAAAGCTCTAGCTTCCTTTCAGACAGAATTTGTTTTGAACAATTGTGTGTAAAAAAAAATCTTGGAACAATTTCAGAAAAATGTTTCTCAACTCATTTAAAATGGACTGAGGGAAAATGTAAAAAATTTCTGTGGCCTGAGAGGAGCTTAGAAAAAGACGGAGTTACAATCTCTCTGTCGGAATAAGCTGATGAATTCTCAGACAGCAATAGAAAGTGCAATACTGAAACTATAGAAAGCAAACTGTGCGAAATACATGCATTCATCCAAAATTAATGCATTTATGTAAAAAGTGTCCATTTCCCTTAAAGAGTAACGTGTTTTTTTTTTTTTTTTTTTTGCTTTTTTTCATTTCTAGGCCAAGCATGGAAACTTCTGAAACTTTGTAATTTACTTAATTAGGGGATTTGCCTTCTTTCCTGTTTAAATAAAAATCTGATAATGTGGCCTCCAAACCCCAATCTTTCTCAAGGCTTTTCTTATTTTGTGACCTCCATGTCCCTGTCTATGTAAGTGGCGTATGGATTCTATGTGAGGAGATGGTGGCACCTCGGGATCGTGTGTGCTCCCTAGTGAGGTAATGCTCTGACGTGTAGTCTCCAGTGAATGCGCTATGGTTTAGGTAAAGTACTCTGCATTATGAGTGAGAGATGTCAGCATTGCAACGTTTGATTATCCAGTGCTCCTCTTTTGCTGCTGTGCCAGCATCTCTCAATTCAATGCGAAAATGTTGGGGACAGTCTCCTCCGAGCGCTCTGCTGCTTAGCTCTCTGTGTCCTGCAGTCTGGCGTTGCACTCTGAGAGCGAGATCCCTGCACAGCAGCAAAGAGGGAGTGCAGGGATATATATTTAAAAAATTTTTTTTTTTGAGAAATGAAATACATTTTTAGCAATAGATTTTCACTGGAAGTGGATGTATTTAAGAATTCCTAAGATGATTAGCGACACATTCGCTTGGAGTTTCTCTTCACTCAGAAAGCACAGCAATGAGGAAAAATTGAGGTTTGGAGGTCACCTTGATCACATTTTTGATCAGATAAGAAGCAAAATCGCCTAATAAAGTGAAGTACAAACATTTATAACTTAATATGCTGGACACAAGAATGCGGAAAAAAATGTAGTTACTCTTTAACCCTTTAATGCTATTTGACTTGCATATCCATCATTGCGGATGCCACTTTGTGCTCCATGACAGATAGGAACATCATACTGATCGCAGCTTTAAGGCTGGAGTCACACACAACGACAAAAAATCGGACCGTTTTAGTCGGTCGATTATCGCACCAAAATGTCATGAACAGTCATCCGTCTGGCATCCAATTTTCCTGTAAAGATGAGATTTAGTCGCATCTAACCATAGTTGTAACATCCGATTTACATCCGACTTGCGAGATTTTCTCGCAGGCTTGCAAAACCGACATATAATGGATCCAAATGAATAGTATTTAAATCACAAAAGAAAGAATAGATATATACACATAGAACACATATATATATATATATATATGTACATGTCATTGTCAGATATATATATACATATATTTATAGTTCATACACTTCTTCATACTGTAATAGCCGCTAATTGCTTTTGTGAAACTACAGACCCGACATGAAATGACACATAGTTTACATGCAGTTAACCATGTCATTTCATGTAGTTTGATATATGGTTTTAACTTACAATTACATGAGTGTATGTGTGCAAAATTGCAGACATGTAGGGGTTAATTAAAGGTGTAAATTAGTTGAAAAAAAATGCGTGGGCTCCCGCTGTATTTTCTCCACCAGACAGACAAAGCAAGCGAGTGGGGGCAAATAATAATAGCCCAGGGAGGGTGCATTTATTTTGTGCCCCCCCCTGGCTACTAACATCTGCCCCCAGACACCCCAGAAAAGGCAAATCTAATATTAGATTAGCCCTTTCTGGCACTTTGCCCGTCTATTCCCATTGCCCTGTAGCGGTGGCGAATGGGTTAATAAGGGGTTAAAGCCACCTTGCAATTGAAAGGTGACTTTAAGCCAGATTAATAATTGAGAGCTGTCAATTAGACAACTATCAATTATTAATCCTATGGTATGAAAGAAAAATCAAACACACACACTTTAATAAAAAATCATTTTAATGAAATAAGCACAGTTTTTGACCATCTTTTATTTTCCTGCTAAAACCATTTCCTGTAATAAAAATAAAATAAAAAAGCAAAATGATTCTTACCTATCCGATGCACAGTCAGGTCCCACGCTGTAATCCATCAGAAAGGGTTAACAGGTTACAGCTAGCAGGCAGCTAATGCTGCCTGCTGAGCTGTTACCCCCTGAATGAATAAGTTCCTCTCCCGGCGAAAGGAGAGGAAGTGATTCATGTGTGAAGCTTAATTGATTTCTTCCCACTTTCACTTCAGGTCAGGTCACCCTGACCTGACCTGAAGTGAAAGTGGGAAGCAATCAATTAACCTTCACACACTAATCACTTCCTCTTCTGTCGCCGGGAGAGGAACTGATTCATTCAGGGGATTACAGCTGAACAATAAAATATGGTCCAAAGCTGTGTCTTTATTTCATTAAAAGGATTCATAATTAATGTGTGTGTGTTTTTTTTTCCTTTCATACAATAGGATTAATAATTGAAAGTTGTCTAATTGACAACTCTCAATTATTAACCTGGCTTAAAGTCACCTTTCAATTGCAAGGTGGCTTTAACCCCTTATTAACCCATTCGCCACCACTACAGGGCAATGGGAATAGATGGGCAAAGTGCCAGAAAGGGCTAATCTAATAATAGATTTGCCTTTTCTGGGGTGTCTGGGGGCAGATGTTAGTAGAAAGGGGGGCACAAAATAAATGCACCCTCCCTGGGCTATTATTATTTGCCCCCACTCGCTTGCTTTGTCTGTCTGGTGGAGAAAATACAGCAGGAGCCCACGCATTTTTTTTCAACGAATTTACACCTTTAATTAACCCCTACATGTCTGCAATTTCACACACATACACTCATGTAATTGTTAGTGAAAACCATATATCAAAATACATGAAATGACATGGTTAACTGTATGTAAACCATGTGTCATTTCATGTCGGGTTCTGTAATTTCACAAAAGCCGGCAATTTAATTAGCGGCTATTACAGTATGTAGAAGTGTATGAACTATAAATATATGTATATATATGTCACAATGACATGTATATATATATATATATATATATATATATATGTATTCTAAGTGTGTATATCTAGTGTATACAAGGAAAGAAAGAGGTTTTTTTATTACGATATTTCTGTCCCATTGACTTGCATTGGGTTTCCGTATATATAATATATATATATATATAAATATATATATATATTATATTGTGTGTATATGTATTGATTCTATTCTTTATTAAAGCTGTCAGTATGATTTTACAGTATAGCCGGGTATGATTTGCCGGCTTTTCTAAAGGACACCGGTGCGATTTAATCGTAAGTCACACGTGCGATCCGTTTGTAATCCGATTTTTCATCGCTCCCATAGACTTGCATTGGCGATAGTCGACCCACAATCGATGACAATCACAGCATGCTGCGATTGCACTCGGACGTTTAAAACGGACCACAAAAAATCGGATACTGGGAGCTGCTCCATAGATCAACATAGGTCCGACTGCAATGCGATATTTCATCGCATTGCAGTCGTCCGATTTTGTCGCCAGTGTGACTCCGGCCTTATAGTTACCGTGGCACATGAGGACATTGCGAGTGAGAAATGTGCCCTCTGTCAGCCCTTTGGCTCCCCCGCAGCCTGATTGTGGGGTGCCGAAGGATTTGCTATGGCAGCTGGAAGCCAAACAATGGTCTATAGGTCTGCAATACATTATTAATATCAGATCCCATCAGAGGTGAGGTTGATAGACAAACAGTCAAATACTGATAGGCAAGGCAATGCACTGCTATGCACAAGTAGTGTAGTGCATTACCTATAGATCATAAAAAAAATGTTTTTATGTGTTCATAAACAGAAGAAAGTAAAATCATCCTCCCCAAAATCACAGTTATCCCATTAAAAAATAGTTTAATATAAGAAAAGAAAACATCCTTTAAAAATGACACGTTTAGTATTGTTGTGTCTGCATGCTGAATATAAAGCTAGCTATCACTCAGTACCAGAGCATCCTTACAGTCACTGATCTACAGGTTAATAGAATTACCAAATTTGACAGGTCCCCCTTAAGACCCTAGAAACATTGCAACAAAATATATTTTTGTTAAGTTATTTTTTTGTGTGCAAAAAAATAAAAATATATTATTTGTATTGGGTATCTATTGTTAGGTCCCATACAAAAACTAATACCTTTATTAATCCTATATGGTGAATGCTGTAAGGTGATAAAAAAAAAGATATGGCATACTTGTGGTCACGTGGCGGCTGCTGTGACCGACAAGCGGAGCCGAATCCTAACTGTGTGTGCTTTACAAATCTATAGAATCATAGATTTCACCAGGTGTGGACAACCCTTTGATTGGTCAAATGGTTAAAAACAAATTTTGACAGTCTTATAAGCGTTGTATGTTTAAGGGTGGTGGACTGCGCTATCGCGTTCCTACCCTTCAAGACCCCATTCGCACTGTGTTGTATTGTAATGTGAATAATCGTCTTGCGTCTTTGTATTTATTGCCATGTGAATAGTGTTATAATGTATAGTGTGTGATAAGTGTTGCTGGTATAATGTATAGTAATGTAATGTATAGTGTAAGGTATAGTGTTGTAGGATAGGTAGATAGCTGACTGTAGCATAGGTAGTGACAGTTGGGTAAGAGATGTTTGGGACTGGCCCAAAGGGGGTGGGGTTAATGATAGGGGAAGTGACTACTGCCTGTTAGATAGGGGGATGGAGTTTTGGAGTGCAATGGGAATAGAGTTGTCTTAGGGGTGATATAGAGTGAGAGGAGACTAAGGACAAAGGACAGTGAGATCCTAAAGAAAAGTGACTGAAGAGACATAGAGGCAAAACGGAGAAGGGGCCTAGGAAGAGGACACTGGGAGAAACAGTGGATATAGAGCCCTGGAGTAAACTATAGAGGAAGGATACTGTGTGTAAAATGCTTCATACTGTAAAGGAAACGTCCATAAGACTTTATACCCACAATTCCTTTGTATATAACTTTTAACCAACTATCGTACAGTAAAGAGTTTATTTTGGAAAGGTGGTTTCCCTCATTGAACTGTGCAACATCTGGTCCTGGAAGCCCACAACAGCAGCTACATGTGCTGGTACACGTGTAAGGTCCTCACAGCACAAGTTCACACACTCTGCTATTACCGCCACTTTCCGGGGCGCTGAAGATGAGTGTCTCAGCTGCGGCTACTGCACCATGCCACGTTATACTTGTTCAGTATGTAATTTATTATCATATCAGTCTATTTAGGCTATGTTCACATATCGAATAATGATCAATTAGAACAAGTCCAGCAGAAATCTGTTAAAAAAAAAGTTGTGCACTGACAACTTTTGTCCAGCTAAAAAAAAAAACTGATTTCAACTGGATCTGAAGGCTACGGAAAACTGATCAGCTAAATAGCCATCAGCCAATTGAAACCGATCCTTTTCAAATGAAAAAAAAAACTAATTGCTATTTAACTGATCACTTTCCCAAGTTTTACAAAACTTTTTTGTTAACAGATTGATGCTGGATCCGTTATGTTGATTCAGGACATGTGAAGAGAGCCTTACACGTTTCTTTAGCGTGTTTTCTTTAGCATCTTTAGTGGTGTTTTACCCTTGGCTAGCCCTAAGTACATCTCATTTTCTGTCCGAGGCACATACCCTCCCCCGCACCAGCCTACTTGTGAGTAACACTTTATAAACAAATAGTTAATTGTTTAACAGTGGAATTGTAACCAAATTCTCACCTCTTCTCATGGGCTGAAGGGGTCACCTAGCTGGAGTGAGAGGGAAAACCAAAGTTACAGAGTCCCCCACATACATTATGAGAAGTTTTTAAGTATTAAATAGGTTAGATATTAAGGCTATTTTTATTCCCACAGCAGAGTGAATAAGCAGAATGAAGCAGCAGCAGCTCTGACCTTCCACCACCACCCTCAGTAGAAGACTCTGGGGGATGTGTACACTATGTAGCAGAAAGGCACAGACTCAAACACATGACTTTGACCAAGTATGCTCACCTCTGCCTCATGGAGTGCTGCTGATTTTACCACCTCCTTCTCCAAATATAGATCAGGTCAGGACAGGCTGTGTATTGCACTGACATTTTTTATTTTTTTTTGACTACATGCCAAGTATTTAAAGTGATATCTTTGGGATCAAAAATCAATTGTTTTTTTTTCTTTTAAAGAACATGTATTTGTTATTGCAATGTTTGCAGTGGACCATCAATACTAGGCCCTTTTCATAACATATGGTAGCGTCAAGTCCCACGACTTGGGAATCATACAGTATTTTATTATCATTGTATTGTTCTTGTTATACTGCTATTCAATACGTTTTGGCTTTAGAAGGTTGTCCTTTGTCTCTCCCTGTAGTCCATGTCCGATGTAGTAACCCCCTTCTTCCCCAGTTAGTGTTTGCCAGCCATCATTCAAGGTTCATCTCTCATTCAGAATAGTCTTGTTCCATGCTACCGATGTTGCTGACTGTGTGCACAACACCAGAATTCGGCCTGAAAATAAACCTCTCCTGGAATCTTCATACATGCCTCCTGCAGCTTAGTTGATACTATCTGATGAAGTTCTTGGTGTGAGTATTGGATCAAAACAGACATCCATAGAAACGCTGTATGAAGAACCACACACTTACCGCCTATTTATGAAGCCAGAAGTGCCTTCCCATCGCGACACTGCTCGCACATTACTACGCGCTGAGACACACGGGCTCCTTCCAGTATCCAGGCCCTCCTGAAACTCTACCTGAGACGCAACGGGATTTTCCCATCAGGATATAACATCCTTCAAACCTTCTCTACATAACCAGTTCTGATGAAGGTCCAGATGTGGACCAAAAACGTTTAACTAAAGCTATGTTATCACTGGATGCAGGGCCGGATTAACGTATGGGCTGATGGAGCTGCACCTCCAGGCCCCTTGTTAGAGATAGGCCCATCCGCAGCTGCTCTCTGCTCTCCTCCCTTCCCTGTGCTGCTGACGTCAGCCTGGTAGTGGAGGGGGAGGCGAGGAGCCAGGAGAGACTGTGTGCTGGAGGGGAGAGAGGAAAGCTGCTGCTGAAAGTACTGTAGGAGAGGAGTCCGCAGCAGCACAGGTGTTATCTCATTCACCCAATACCAGAAGCAGGATGTAAATGAAGGCAGAACATGTGACCACAGAGCAGCCAGTCACAGCTCACCTTTCACTTGTCCTCATCCATGCACTGTCTTCTTCCATCTTTGCCTATTGGCATCCTGCCCTGTGTTCAGTGTGTTGTAGTGACGGTCCCTGTCTGGAGGAGAGAGTTAGAGACAGGGCAGGCAGAGGTGTGTGTGCTGTTACAAGAATCCCAGCCATATTACAGTGAAAGCAGATGGAGAATCCTGAAGTCTCTGCACAGGTTTGTGTTGTAAAGTGTGTGGTTTCTGACAAATTCCATCAGTAGCATTGAGAGGCCCATAGTAATATAGGGCAGCATTGAGAGGCCCATTCTAGTACATAGCGCAGCATTAATGGCCCATAGTAATATAGGGCAAACATTGAGAGGCCATCTAGTAATAGGCAGCATTGAATGGCCCATTATATATAGGCAACATTGAATGGCCCATAGTAATATAGGGCAGCATTGAGATGGCCCATTTAGTACATAGGCAGCATTGAATGTCCCATAGTATATATAGGCAGCATTGCAATGGCCCATAGTATATATAAGCAGCATTGGCATGGCCCATATATATATAGCGCAGCATTGATGGCCCATAGTATATATAGGGCAGCATTGCATGGCCCATAGTATATATAGCGCAGCATTGATGGCCCATAGTATATATAGCGCAGCATTGCATGGCCCATAGTATATATATGGCAGCATTGAGAGGCCCATTAATATATAGCGCAGCATTGAGAGGCCCATAGTATATAGCGCAACATTGAGAGGCCCATAGTATATATAGGGCAGCATTGAGAGGCCCATCTAGTATATAGCTAGCATTAAATGGCCCATAGTATATATAGGGCAGCATTGAGAGGCCCATTCTAGTATATAGCGCAGCATTAAATGGCCCATAGTATATATAGGGCAGCATTGAGAGGCCATTCTAGTATATAGGCAGCATTAAATGGCCCATAGTATATATAGGGCAGCATTGAATGGCCCATAGTAATATGCGCAGCCATGAAATGTCCATATATATATAGGGCAGCATTGAGAGGCCCATTCTAGTATATAGCGCAGCATTGAATGGCCCATAGTATATATAGGGCAGCATTGAGAGGCCCATTCTAGTATATAGCGCAGCATTGAATGGCCCATAGTATATATAGGGCAGCATTGAGAGGCCCATTCTAGTATATAGCGCAGCATTGAATGGCCCATAGTATATATAGCGCAGCATTGAAGGCCCATAGTAATATAGGGCAGCATTGAATGGCCCATAGTATATATAGGCAGCATTGAATGGCCCATAGTAATATAGGGCAGCATTGAAGGCCCATTCAGTAATAGCGCACATTGAATGGCCCATAGTATATATGGGCACATTGAAGGCCCATCTAATATGCAGCATTAGATGGCCCTCATGTATATACTAGGGCCATTCAATGCTGCGCTATATACTAGAATGGGCCTCTCAATGCTGCGCTATATATACTATGGGCCATGCAATGCTGCGCTATAGGGTCTCTCAATGCTGATGCCTATATATACTATGGGCCATGCAATGCTGCGCTATATATATACTATGGGCCATTCAATGCTGCGCATATATAGTGGCTCTCAATGCTGCCCTATATATAATATGGGCCATTGCTATGCTGCGCTATATAACATGGGCCATTCATTGCTGCGCTATATATACTATGGGCCATGCAATGCTGCGCTATATATACTATGGGCCATTCAATGCTGCGCTATATACTAGAATGGGCCTCTCAATGCTGCGCTATATATACTATGGGCCATGCAATGCTGCGCTATATACTAGAATGGGCCTCTCAATGCTGCCATATATTACATGGGCCATTCAATGCTGCCTATATATACTATGGGCCATTCAATGCTGCGCTATATACTAGAATGGGCCTCCAATGCTGCCCTATATATACTATGGGCCATGCAATGCTGCGCTAAATGGGCCTCTCAATGCTGCATTATATATACTATGGGCCATTCTATGCTGCGCTGTATATACTATGGGCCATGCAATGCTGCATTATATATACTATGGGCCTCTCAATGCTGCATTATATATACTATGGGCCTCTCAATGCTGCGCTATATATACTATGGGCCATGCAATGCTGCGCTATATACTAGAATGGGCCTCTCAATGCTGCCCTATATATACTATGGGCCATTCAATGCTGCGCTATATACTAGAATGGGCCTCTCAATGCTGCCCTATATATACTATGGGCCATTCAATGCTGCGCTATATATACTATGGGCCATTCAATGCTGCGCTATATATACTATGGGCCATTCAATGCTGCGCTATATATACTATGGGCCATATCAATGCTGCGCTATATATACTATGGGCCATGCAATGCTGCTTATATATACTATGGGCCTTGCAATGCTGCATTATATATACTATGGGCCTCTCAATGCTGCATTATATATACTATGGGCCATTCAATGCTGCGCGTATAACTAGAATGGGCCTCTCAATGCTCCCGCTATATATACTATGGGCCATTCAATGCTGCGCTATATACTAGAATGGGCCTCTCAATGCTGCCCTATATATACTATGGGCCATTCAATGCTGCGCTTATATACTAGAATGGGCCCTCAATGCTGCCCTATATATACTATGGGCCATGCAATGCTGCGCTATATATACTATGGGCCATTCAATGCTGCGCTATATACTAGAATGGGCCTCTCAATGCTGCCCTATATATACAATGTATGGGGCCATTCAATGCTGCGCTATAATACTATGGGCCATTCAATGCTGCGCTATATACTAGAATGGGCCTCTCAATGCTGCGCTATATATACTATGGGCCATTCAATGCTGCGCTATATACTAGAATGGTCTCTCAAATGCTACCCTATATATACTATGGGCCATTCAATGCTGCGCTATATACTAGAATGGGCCTCTCAATGCTGCCCTATATATACTATGGGCCATGCAATGCTGCGCTATATGGGCCTCTCAATGCTGCATTATATATACTATGGGCCACTTCAATGCTGCGCTATATATACTATGGGCCATGCAATGCTGCGCTATATACTAGAATGGGCCTTCAATGCTGCGCTATATACTAGGCCATGCAATGCTGCGCTATAGGGTCTCTCAATGCTGCTATTATACTATGGGCCATGCAATGCTGCCTTATATATACTATGGGCCTCTCAATGCTGCGCTATATATACTATGGCCATCAATGCTGCGCTATATATACTATGGGCCATCAATGCTGCTATAATACTAGATGGGCCTCTCAATGCTGCCCATTATATATACTATGGGCCATCAATGCTGCTCTATATACTATGGGCCTCTCAATGCTGCATTATATATACTATGGGCCTCTCAATGCTGCCTATATATACTATGGGCCATCTCAATGCTGCATTATATATACTATGGGCCATTCAATGCTGCGCTATATACTAGAATGGGCCTCTCAATGCTGCCTATATATACTATGGGCCATGCAATGCTGCGCTATATACTAGAATGGGCCTCTCAATGCTGCGCTATATATACTATGGGCCATCAATGCTGCGCTATAACTAGGGTCCTCTCAATGCTGCCATATATATACTATGGGCCATTCAATGCTGCGCTATATATACTATGGCCATTCAATGCTGCTATATATACTATGGGCCTCTCAATGCTGCGCTATATATACTATGGCCATCAATGCTGCGCTATATATACTATGGGCCATGCAATGCTGCATTATATATACTATGGCCTTCAATGCTGCATATATATACTATGGGCCTCTCAATGCTGCATTATATATACTATGGGCCATTCAATGCTGCGCTATATACTAGAATGGGCCTCTCAATGCTGCGCTATATATACTATGGGCCATGCAATGCTGCGCTATATACTAGAATGGGCCTCTCAATGCTGCCCTATATATACTAGGGCCATTCAATGCTGCGCTATATATACTATGGGCCTCTCAATGCTGCGCTATATATACTATGGGCCATTCAATGCTGCGCTATATATACTATGGGCCATTCAATGCTGCGCTATATACTAAATGGGCCTCTCAATGCTGCGCTATATATACTATGGGCCCATTCAATGCTCCCGCTATATATACTATGGGCCATTCAATGCTGCGCTATATACTAGAATGGGCCTCTCAATGCTGCGCTATATATACTATGGGCCATTCAATGCTGCGCTATATACTAGAATGGGCCTCTCAATGCTGCCCTATATATACTATGGGCCATTCAATGCTGCGCTATACTGAATGGGCCTCTCAATGCTGCCCTATATATACTATGGGCCATTCAATGCTGCGCTAATATGGGCCTCTCAATGCTGCCCTTATATATACTATGGGCCATCAATGCTGCGCATATGGGCTTCAATGCGCATTATATATACTATGGGCCATTCAATGCTGCGCTATATATACATGGCCTTCAATGCTGCGCTATATATACTATGGGCCATTCAATGCTGCGCTATATACTAAAGGGCCTCTCAATGCTGCTTATATATACTATGGGCCATGCAATGCTGCCTATATACTAGAATGGGCCTCTCAATGCTGCCTATAATATACTATGGCCATTCAATGCTGCGCTATATATACTATGGGCCATTCAATGCTGCGCTATATATACTAATGGGCCTTCAATGCTGCCTATATACTATGGGCCATGCAATGCTGCGCTAATAAAAGGGCCTCTCAATGCTGCATTATATATACTATGGGCCTTCTATGCTGCTTATATAACTATGGGCCTGTCAATGCTGCATTATATATACTATGGGCCTTCAATGCTCCCTTATATATATATGGGCCTCTCAATGCTGCCTATATATACTATGGGCCATGCAATGCTGCGCTATATACTAGAATGGGCCTCTCAATGCTGCCCTATATATACTATGGGCCATAAATGCTGCGCTATATACTAAATGGGCCTCTCAATGCTGCCCTATATATACTATGGGCCATTCAATGCTGCGCTATATATACTATGGGCCTTTCAATGCTGCGCTATATATACTATGGGCCTTCAATGCTGCGCTATATATACTATGGGCCATTCAATGCTGCGCTATATATACTATGGGCCATGCAATGCTGC
>JARQOD010000001.1:460920634-460963968 GCA_033576555.1 Oophaga sylvatica
TTTTGATTTTTGGGCTCAGAAAAACGCCTATTCAGAAGCAAGGGGCCCTTTTAACCATTTGTCCATAAAATGTTAAGTCCTAAATTATTTGGGGGGGCTTTCAGCCAAAGGGAATGGCCTCTCAATCTGCCTAAAAATAGCCATGTAAAAAATGGTCCAATGCCCCCAAAAGGAATTTAACCCCCCAGGCATTTGGCGAAAACAATGCCTTTTTCCACATTGGGCATTTGGCCATAAAGCGGTATAACTAAATGGCCCCAAAAAAAAATGGTTTTTATGGCCGGGAACCCCCCCAAATTTTATCCCTTTGAGATTGTGGCAATATCAGAAGGGGGAAAAAAAAACCCTAAAAACTTGCAAATGGCATTGTTTTGGCAAAATAAGGTTCAGTCAATTTTAAAAGGGATTAAGCTCCCGGGGAAATTGCAGGGCTTAAAAAGGGTCAATGCAAAATATTGATTGCTGCTTTAAAAATCATTTAAATGTAAATTATAATTTTGGGTTCTCTTTTTTTTGCAATTATATTTCTGTTGTGTTTAAAAAATTGGGTCCCACCATAAAAAACGGGGGGGAAAATCATGTAAAATATTTTATTTGTGTTCATTCCCAAAATTTTGGGCCATTGACTGTTACTTTGGGCTTCAAATGCTGCCCTATATATTATGGGCATTTTGCTGCCCCTTATATAAAATGGGCCTTAATGCCCCCTTATTTTTTGGGGCCTTTTATTGCCTTTAATTTGGGGCATTCATGTGCCCTTTATACTATGGGCCTTAATGCCCCCAAAATTTATTTAGGGCCCCTTAATGCTGCGTTTAGGGGCTTCACTGGCTTTATCAAATTTGGGCCTCAATGTGCCTTATATATAGGGGGGCCACAATGTGGCTATATTTGGGCCCCTTAAATTGCTGTTATATATCTTGGGGCAAAATGTCCCCTTTATTACTATGGGCCTTCATGCCGGCGCTTTTATATTATATGGGCCATCAATTGCTGGCCCCCTTTTTAATACTATGGGCCTCAATGCTGTTATATATACTAGGGGCCCTTCAAATGGCTTATTATTTTGGGGCCTTCCAATGTGCTATATATTACTATGGGCCTTCAATGCGAATTTATTTAAAATGGGCCTCTCAATGCCCCTATATATACTATGGGCCATCAATGCTGCCTATATTACTAGATGGGCCCTCAATGCTGCCCTATATATACTATGGGCCATTCAATGCTGCCTTATATGGGCTTCATGTGCGCTATTATGGGCCTCAATGCTGCTATTATACTAGAATGGGCCTCTCAATGCTGCCCTATATATACTATGGGCCATTCAATGCTGCGCTATATACTAGAATGGGCCTCTCAATGCTGCGCTATATATACTATGGGCCATTCAATGCTGCGCTATATACTAGAATGGGCCTCTCAATGCTGCCTATATATACTATGGGCCATTCAATGCTGCGCTATATACTAGAATGGGCCTCTCAATGCTGCCCTATATATACTATGGGCCATTCAATGCTGCCCTATATACTATGGCCTTCAATGGCTGCCGCTGCTATATATGGGCCATCAATGCTGCACCTATATATACTATGGGCCATTCAATGCTGCGCTATATACTAGAATGGGCCTCTCAATGCTGCGCTATATATACTATGGGCCATTCAATGCTGCGCTATATACTAGAATGGGCCTTCAATGCTGCGCTATATACTAATGGGCCATTCAATGCTGCGCTATATATATATGGGCCATTCAATGCTGCGCTATATTGGCTCATCTGCATACTAGAATGGGCCTCTCAATTGGCTGCAGCTATATATACTATGGGCCATTCAATGCTGCGCTATATACTAGAATGGGCCTCTCAATGCTGCGCTATATATACTATGGGCCATTCAATGCTGCGCTATATACTAGAATGGGCCTCTCAATGCTGCGCTATATATACTATGGGCCATTCAATGCTGCGCTATATACTAGAATGGGCCTCTCAATGCTGCCTATATATACTATGGGCCATTCAATGCTGCGCTATATACTAGAATGGGCCTCTCAATGCTGCGCTATATATACTATGGGCCATTCAATGCTGCGCTATATACTAGAATGGGCCTCTCAATGCTGCGCTATATATACTATGGGCCATTCAATGCTGCGCTATATACTAGAATGGGCCTCTCAATGCTGCGCTATATATACTATGGGCCATTCAATGCTGCGCTATATACTAGAATGGGCCTCTCAATGCTGCGCTATATATACTATGGGCCATTCAATGCTGCGCTATATACTAGAATGGGCCTCTCAATGCTGCCCTATATATACTATGGCCATTCAATGCTGCCTATATACTAGAATGGGCCTCTCAATGCTGCCCTATATTACTATGGGCCATTCAATGCTGCGCTATATACTAGAATGGGCCTCTCAATGCTGCCTATATATACTATGGGCCATTCAATGCTGCGCTATATACTAGAATGGGCCTCTCAATGCTAGCGCTATATATACTATGGCATTCATGCTGCCTATATACTAGAATGGGCTTCAATGCTCGATATTACTATGGCCTTCAATGCTGCGCTATATACTAGAATGGGCCTCTCAATGCTGCGCTATATATACTATGGGCCATTCAATGCTGCGCTATATACTAGAATGGGCCTCTCAATGCTGCCTATATATACTATGGGCCTTCAATGCTGCCTATATACTAGAATGGGCCTCTCAATGCTGCCCTATATATACTATGGGCCATTCAATGCTGCCTATATACTAGAATGGGCCTCTCAATGCTGCCCTATATTACTATGGGCCATTCAATGCTGCGCTTATATACTAGATGGGCCATTCAATGCTGCGCTATATATAATGGGCCTCTTCAATGCTGCCTATATATACTATGGGCCATTCAATGCTGCGCTATATACTAGAATGGGCCTCTCAATGCTGCGCTATATATACTATGGGCCATTAATGCTGCGCTATATACTAGAATGGGCCTCTCAATGCTGCGCTATATATACTATGGGCCATTCAATGCTGCGCTATATACTAGAATGGGCCTCTCTAATGCTGCCCTATATATACTATGGGCCATTCAATGCTGCCCTATATACTAGAATGGGCCTCTCAATGCTGCCCTATATTACTATGGGCCATTCAATGCTGCGCTATATACTAGAATGGGCCTCTCAATGCTGCGCTATATATACTATGGGCCATTCAATGTGCGCTATATACTAGAATGGGCCTCTCAATGCTACGCTATATATACTATGGGCCATTCAATGCTGCCCTATATCATAGAATCATAGAATCATAGAATGGTAGAGTTGGAAGGGACCTCCTGGGCCATCTGGTCCAATCCCCTGCTCAAAGCAGGATTCTCTAAATCATCCCAGACAGATGTCTGTCCAGCCTCTGTTTGAAGACTTCCATTGAAGGAGAATTTACCACCTCTCGTGGCAGCCTGTTCCACTCCTTGATCACCCTAACTGTCAAAAAGTTTTTTCTAATATCTAATCTGTGTCTCCTCCCATTCAGTTTCATCCCATTGCTTCTAGTCTTTCCTTGTGCAAATGAGAATAAAGATGATCCTTCTACAATGTGACACCCCTTGAGATATTTGTAGACAGCTATTAAGTCTCCTCTCAGTCTTCTTTTTTGCAAGCTAAACATTCCCAAATCCTGCAACCGTTCCTCATAGGACATGGTTTACAGACCGGTCACCATTCTGGTGGCTCTTCTCTGAACTTGCTCCAGTTTGTTGATGTCTTTTTTAAAATGTGGTGCCCAAAACTGGACACAGTATTCCAGATGAGGTCTGACCAAAGAGGAGTAGAGGGCAATAATGACCTCACGTGATCTAGACTGTATGCTTCTGTTGATACATCCTAGAATTGTATTTGCCTTTTTTGCTGCTGCATCACACTGTTGACTCATGTTCAGTCTGTGATCAATTAGTATACCCAAGTCTTTTTCACATGTGCTGTTACTTAGCCCTATTCCTCCCATTTTGTATATGCTTTTTCATTTTTATTGCCCAGATGTAGTACTTTGCATTTTTCCCTGTTAAAAACCATTCTGTTAGTTGCTGCCCACTGCTCCAGTTTATTTATATCTTTTTGAATCCTCTCTCTCTCTTCTCTGGTATTAGCTACCCCTCCTAGCTTTGTGTCATCAGCAAATTTGATCAGTTTACCCTCAATTCCTTCATCTAAATCATTGATAAAGATGTTGAACAATACAGGGCCCAAAACAGAGCCTTGTGGTACCCCACTTGAGACATTCTTCCAACTGGATGTGCAGCCATTTACGACCACTCTTTGAGTCCGATCACTAAGCCAGTTATGAATCCACCTAACAGTTGCCTTGTCCATTCCATACTTAGTCATTTTTTCAATAAGGATTGTGTGAGATACTTTGTCAAATGCTTTGCTGAAGTCAAGATATACTATATCTACAGCATTTCCCTGATCCACCCAGTCAGTGATTCTGTCATAGAAGGAAATTAAGTTAGTCTGACATGACTTATTAGTTACAAACCCATGCTGACTCTGTTTAATCACTTCATTCTTATGCAGGTACTTACATACATGTTCTTTAATAATTTGTTCAAAGATCTTTCCTTGTATAGAAGTCAGACTCACCGGCCTGTAGTTCCCTGGGTCCACCTTCTTCCCCTTTTTGAAGATAGGAACAACATTTGCTCTTCTCCAGTCTTCTGGGACTTCACCTGTTCTCCAAGAATTTTCAAAGATTATGGACAGTGGTTCAAGAATTTCTTCTGCTATCTCCTTCAGTATTCTGGGGTGTAATTCATCTGGGCCTGGAGACTTGAATTCATTTAGGTTAGCTAAGTGTTTCCTCACTGTCTTTCTGTTTATAGATATCCTGGATTCTTCTATTCCTTTAATAGGACAGTGAAGATCAGTTGATGTTACATTTCCTTTCTGAGAGAAAACAGATGCAAAATAGGAATTTAAAAGTTCAGCCTTCTCAACATCCTTTCTTACCATTTCATCATTTTCATCCTGTAAAAATCCTATAGCATCTTTGACTTTTCTTTTACTTTTGATGTATCCCCAAAATCCTCTTTTGTTGCTTTTGACATCTCTTGCAAGCCTTAATTCATTGTCAGCTTTAGATAATCTGATTTGTGCCCTGCAGGTTCTGCAGATGGCATTATATTCTTCTTTAGATATGCCTCCCTCTTTCCATTTGATAAACATTTCTTTCTTCCTTTTTAGCATGTGTTTAAGTTCTGTGTTCATCCATCCTGGTTTCCTTAAATGCTTCCCATTCTTCCCTCTTTTTGGAATTGTTGACAATTGTGCTTTGAGAATCTCATTTTTCAAGATGTCCCATCCTTCCTGGACATTTTTGTCCTTAAGGAATATCCTGCCATTGGATCCCTCCAATTCTCTTTCTGAGTCCCTTAAAATCTGCCTTTCTGAAATCTAATCTTGACGTCTGAGTCTTCACAGGTCTTCCTCCTCTTGTTATCCAAAATTCTAAAATAGCATGGTCACTACCTCCTAGGGTCCCAGACACTCTTACCTCCTCAACCATTTCCTCCCTATTTATAAGGATTAGATCCAAGGTAGCAGTTCCTCTTGTTTTCTCCCTACCTTTTGAAAGATAAAGTTGTCAGCAAGAGAGGATAAGAATTTCCTTGACCTGTTAGTTTTGCCTGAGAGCGATTCCCAACAAATGTCTGGATAGTTGAAATCTCCCATGACCACTATGTCATATTTTTTGGAGAACTTGGCCATTTGATGCATAAAGAGTTCATCCATATCTTCAGCTTGCATAGGTGGCCTGTAGTAAATGCCTACAATGGTGTCCTTTCCATTGTTCTGTCTTGTATTCTTACCCAAACAGTTTCCACAGAACTACCAGTCTCTGAAGCATCAATCTCTGTGCAAATATACGCTTTTCTAACATACAATACAACACCTCCTCCTCGTTTATCAAGTCTGTTTCTTGCAAATAAGTTGTATCCTTCTAGCCTTGTATTCCAATCATGTGTATCGTCCCACCAAGTTTCAGTGATTCCAATGACATCATACTTCTTCTCCTGCGTTAGTAGCTCCAGTTCTCCTTGTTTGTTGCCCATGCTTTGTGCATTTGTATAAAAACATTTTAGTTTGTGATTGGTTTCTCTTCCTCCAATATTTTTATTATTTAGATTGTTTTGGCTCTCTGCTCGTTCTTCTTGCCACTTCTAATAGCCGATTCTCAATGGCATTTTCAGTGTTGGCTTTTCTGGCGTTTTGCTTCCCTTCACATTGTTCTAGTTTAATGCTCTCCTGAATACTAGATGGGCCTTCAATGCTGCCTATATATACTATGGGCCATTCAATGCTGCGCTATATACTAGAATGGGCCTCTCAATGCTGCGCTATATATACTATGGGCCATTCAATGCTGCGCTATATACTAGAATGGGCCTCTCAATGCTGCCTATATATACTATGGGCCATTCAATGCTGCGCTATATACTAAGAATGGGCCATTCAATGCTGCGCTATATACTAGAATGGGCCTCTCAATGCTGCCTATATATACTATGGGCCATTCAATGCTGCGCTATATACTAATGGGCCTCTCAATGCTGCGCTATATATACTATGGGCCATTCAATGCTGCCCTATATACTAGAATGGGCCTCTCAATGCTGCCCTATATATTACTATGGGCCATTCAATGCTGCGCTATATACTAGAATGGGCCTCTCAATGCTGCCCTATATATACTATGGGCCATTCAATGCTGCGCTATATACTAGAATAGGCCTCTCAATGCTGCCTATATATACTATGGGCCATTCAATGCTGCGCTATATACTAGAATGGGCCTCTCAATGCTGCCTATATATACTATGGGCCATTCAATGCTGCGCTATATACTAGAATGGGCCTCTCAATGCTGCCCTATATATACTATGGGCCATTCAATGCTGCCTATATACTAGAATGGGCCTCTCAATGCTGCCCTTATTACTATGGGCCATTCAATGCTGCGCTATATACTAGAATGGGCCTCTCAATGCTGCCCTATATATACTATGGGCCATTCAATGCTGCGCTATATACAGAATGGGCCTCTCAATGCTGCCCTATATATACTATGGGCCATTCAATGCTGCGCTATATACTAGAATGGGCCTCTCAATGCTGCCCTATATATACTATGGGCCATTCAATGCTGCGCTATATACTATGGGCCTTCAATGCTGCCTATATATACTATGGGCCATGCAATGCTGCGCTATATATACAATGGGCCATCAATGCTGCGCTATATATTCTCAAAGGCCATGCAATGCTCCTATATGGGCCTTCAATGCTGCATTATATATACTATGGGCCATTTCAAAGCTGCACTATATACTAAATGGGCCATGCAATGCTGCGCTATATACTAGAATGGGCCATTCAATGCTGCCTATATGTACTTCTCAATGCTGCTGTATATACTATGGGCCATTCAATGCTGCATTATATATACTATGGGCCATTCAATGCTGCGCTGTATATACTATGGGCCATGCAATGCTGCGCTATATGGGTCTCTCAATGCTGCATTATATATACTATGGGCCATTCAATCTGCGCTATATACACTGTGTTCCAAATATTATGCAAAAATTGTTTAGGAGTGATAAGGTAAGAATTTTTTTGTTTGTCAGTTAAACTCATTGATGGTGATGTGTGTCAGGGCTCTTTATATCACTGTAAGCAATTGCAGACACCTGTGCTAATTAGTTTGGCAGGTGTGTCCAATGAAAGGCAAGACTACTTAAGAACGCTGTCCCACATTATTAAGCAGCCTACATTTTCTGCCAAAATGGGAAAGAAAAAGGATGTGTCGGCTGCTGAGAAGCAACAAATTGTGGAGTGTTTAGGTCAAGGCATGACTACAATCAACATTTCCAAGACACTTCATCGTGATCATCGCACAATCAAGAAGTATGTAGCTGATTCACAGTACACTTGTGTGCGTGCTGATAAGGGAAAATTGAGGACTCTTTCCTACAGGCAATTACGTCAGGTTAAGAGCAGCGGCAAAAAATCCTTGTCATAGCAGCAGACAAGTTTTTGAAGCTGCTGGTGCCTCCAACGTCCCCCGAACAACAAGATGCAGGGTCCTTCAGAGGTTTGCAACTGTGCATAAGCCATCCTGTCAACCTCCTCTATCCACTGCACACAAGCAGAAACGGCTCCAGTGGGCCAAACAATACATGAAGACTGACTTCAAAACTGTTTTGTTCACCGATGAGTGCCATGCAACGCTCGATGGTCCAGATGGATGGAGTCGAGGATGGCTGGTTGATGGACACCCCATGCAAACACGGCTACGGTGCCAACAAGGAGGAGGTGGAGTAATGTTTTGGGCTGGAATCATTGGGAGAGAGATTGTCGGCCCCTTTAGGATCCCTGAAGGGGTAAAGATGAACTCCATAGTGTATGTTGAGTTTCTCAAACAGCACTTCCTGCCATGGTTCAAGAAGAAGAACCGTGCATTCCGCAGCAAGATCATTTTCATGCATGATAATGCACCGTCTCATGCTGCACATAACACATCTGCATCTCTGGCTGCTATGGGTATAAAAGGGGACAAACTTATGGTGTGGCTCCCATGCTCCCCTGACCTCAACCCCATTGAGAACCTCTGGAGCATCATCAAAAGGAGTGTCTATAATGGTGGAGGCAGTTCACATCTAAGCAACAGCTCTGGGAGGGTATTCTGTCCTCATGCAAAACAATTGAAGCAGAAACCATCCAAAACCTGACAAATTCAATGGACGAGAGTGTTCAGAAGCTCCTTTTGAACAAGAGGTCCTATGTGCAAATGTAACATCACCTAGAATAAAGTTTTGAGTTGAAAACTGTTTGATTTCAGTTTGTAATAACCTGCTAATGCTTATAATTTCAAAAATGACCATTTTTTTGTTCTTTATTAAAATGAAAAGGTTGAAAACTCTGCTGTGCATAATAATTTGGAACATGCATTTTAAGTGCAGTTTGAGTGTTTTATTTTTTAAAAAATATACTGTTATCATAGGCAGTTTATACAAAAACCTTTCAATTGTACTCTAATAGTTATTTGACTGGAAAATTACAATGACTGCAATTCATATATGTAATTTGGGAAAATCTGAGAAAATATTATTTGCATAATAATTTGGAACACAGTGTATACTATGGGCCATGCAATGCTGCGCTATATGGGCCTCTCAATGCTGCATTATATATACTATGGGCCATGCAATGCTGCGCTATATATACTATGGGCCATTCAATGCTGCGCTATATGGGCCTCTCAATGCTGCATTATATATACTATGGGCCATGCAATGCTGCGCTATATATACTATGGGCCATTCAATGCTGCGCTATATATACTATGGCCATGCAATGCTGCGCTATATGGGCCTCTCAATGCTGCAATTATATATACTATGGGCCATTCAATGCTGCGCTATATATACTATGGGCCATGCAATGCTGCGCTATATGGGCCTCTCAATGCTGCATTATATATACTATGGGCCATGCAATGCTGCGCTATATATACTATGGGCCATGCAATGCTGCGCTATATGGGCCTCTAAATGCTGCATTATATATACTATGGGCCATTCAATGCTGCGCTATATACTAGAATGGGCCTCTCAATGCTGCATTATATATACTATGGGCCATTCAATGCTGCGCTATATATACTATGGGCCATGCAATGCTGCGCTATATGGGCCTCTCAATGCTGCATTATATATACTATGGGCCATGCAATGCTGCGCTATATGGGCCTCTCAATGCTGCATTATATATACTATGGGCCATTCAATGCTGCGCTATATATACTATGGGCCATGCAATGCTGCGCTATATGGGCCTCTCAATGCTGCATTATATATACTATGGGCCATTCAATGCTGCGCTATATATCTATGGGCCATGCAATGCTGCGCTATATGGGCTCTCAATGCTGCATTATATATACTATGGGCCATGCAATGCTGCGCTATATATACTATGGGCCATGCAATGCTGCGCTATATGGGCCTCTCAATGCTGCATTATATATACTATGGGCCATGCAATGCTGCGCTATATGGGCCTCTCAATGCTGCATTATATATACTATGGGCCATTCAATGCTGCGCTATATATACTATGGGCCATGCAATGCTGCGCTATATGGGCCTCTCAATGCTGCATTATATATACTATGGGCCATTCAATGCTGCAATACGGCACTATACTAGAATGGGCCTCTCAATGTGCCCTATATTACTATGGGACATTCAATGCTGCCCCATATATACTATGGGCCATGCAATGCTGCGCTATATCAGAATGGGCCTCTCAATGCTGCCCTATATATACTATGGGCCTTCAATGCTGCCCTATATATACTATGGGCCTTCAATGCTGCTTTATATATAGGCCATTCAATGCTGCCTATATTTTACTATGGGCCATTCAATGCTGCGCTATATACTAGAAGGCCTCTCAATGCTGCATTATATATACTATGGGCCATTCAATGCTGCCTATATACTAAATGGGCCTTCAATGCTGCCCTATATTATGGGACATTCAATGCTGCACCATATACTAAATGGGCCTCAATGTTGCCTATATCACTATGGGCATCAATGCTGCACCATATATACTATGGGCCATCAATGCTGCGTATATACTAATGGGCCTCTCAATGCTGCCTATATATACTATGGGCCTTCAATGCTGCGCATAAATATGGGCCATGCAATGCTGCTCTATATACTAGAATGGGCCATTCAATGCTGCCCTATATATACTATGGGCCATTCAATGCTGCGCTATATACTGAATGGCCTCTCAATGCTGCATTATATATACTATGGGCCATTCAATGCTGCGCTATATATACTATGGGCCATTCTATGCTGCGCTATATATATGGGCCTCTCAATGCTGCCTATATATACTATGGGCCATTCAATGCTGCGCTATATACTAGAATGGGCCTCTCAATGCTGCGCTATATACTGGGCCTTCTATGCTGCGCTATATATACTATGGGCCATTCAATGCTGCGCTATATACTAGAAGGGCCTCTCAATGTTGCATTATATATACTATGGGACATTCAATGCTGCACCATATACTAGAATGGGCCAGGAGCGTTTAAATGCCCTCTCTCTGTTATGTATTGAAAATAGATTGCTGAATGAGCTTAATCTTGATTCTACAATTGAGGAATTTGCAAGCATAACATAACAGACTTTCTATATCCACTGTATTTATATTAGGCATGTATCATATATTTACTTTGTTTATATCTTTTACGTTACATTTTGGCCTTTGTGAATTGCCGTGTTTGCCCCCCCCTTGCCCCGCTCCTTTTGTCAAATCAACTTACTCTCCCGAGTGACAAGTTTTTATATCATCTGTGTTCCAAGTGTGTCAGAGGGTCCTGGTAGTCCAGAGGGAAGGGAGGAGGGGGGAGAACATTTCACTGCCACACACTGCCCCAACATAGCGGATTCCATGTGATCCCTGTCAGAATTGTCCCAATAGACTCCCGACGCATTTCATCTTTTTGAATCATCAGGGGAGATAAAGAAAAAAAGGAGGGAGGGGTTTTCTAAAATGAAATACAGTATGAGTACATCCTACATGTACTGAATGGTCCGGACCGGACCCTACCAGGGCCCTCTGACACTCTTGGAACACAGCTTGATCCTACCTATGAACGCAACCCGGTGAGATTGTTCCTTAACTAACCTTATCTAGTAAGAATTAAGGTGTTCTTTTAGAGTGAGCATTTTGTGTATTAACCAATTGTTTACTGTTTTGTATACCATACTGTGATTATTATTACATGGCCATTGTACTTGTGACAGTCAAACTGGGCAAAAGAACTGTTGATCATTTATGGCATACTATGTTATGGTCCTCTATACATTGGTTCATGGGATGTAAGTGGGCACCTTAGAGGGATTCCTCTCCTAAGGGCAGAGACAGACTGCCATATTTCTCGTTTGAGAATTGCATCATAAAACTCTTCCTGGCTGTCGGCTCTCCTGACCTGAGCTTGACCTCTGCATAGAAATACATCATACTGTCTTGCTCAGGTCAGGAGAGGTGCCGGCCAGTCCATGCAGTGCGATGCGATTATCGCACATGTTAGGCTGGTTTCACATTAGCGCTCGGGGGCTTTGCGGAGGGTTGCATACTTCCTCTGTTGAGCCCCGCCTACTTCCGCATACTTTTGCATGCGTCCTGCGTACCTATCTTTAACATTGGGTACGCAGGACATGCGGATGTATGTGGATGTGTCGTTTTGACGCGCCCACCGTCTGCGCAAAACGCAACATGTTGCGTTCCTGTGCGGTCGGCGGGCGCGTCAAAACAACACCCACATACATCCGCATGTCCTGCGTACACTCCAGCGGCCATTTTCCGGGGCCAGATTGATTCCCCAGGCGCAGATTGAGATCTCGGCAACGAGATCTCAATTTGCACATGCGCCGCCTCCGGTGGCCATTTTCCCAGAGGCCACAGCATCGAGGCAATAGAACTGCGGGGGGCTTCGGGCTTTCACATAATGTCGTCGGAGCCCCCCCACAGTGCCGCGCACCATTTCTCCAGAGCCCCGCGCAGCACAGAGGACCGCCAAAACTGCCGCACCATGTCTCCAGAGCCCCGCACAGCACCGAGGACCGCCAAAACTGCTGCATCATGTCTTTGGAGCCCTGCGCAGCACCGAGCACTGCTAAAACTGCGGCACCAGGCTGGAATGGGAGCGATCACCGGAAGAATTGCCCGACTCCTGCTGCCACCACGCAAACTGTAAGTACATTCGACTATAAGGCGCACCCCCCATTTTCCCCCAAAATTTTTTGGGAAAAAAGTGCGTCTTAGGTCCGAAAAAATGGTATATTTTATTATACCTCTACCTTAATGCGAATTTAGCTATGGGCAATCTAAAGATATTCAAGAATTTTATTTACTATATACATCATCACAAAATTAGCTCCTTCCTTTACAGCTAACTTGTGGGCTAGGAGATCACAATCGCCAATATAATAATTCTGTTCTGCCGCAGAGAATCTCTTGGAGAAGAAACCACAGGGATGATTTCTTGATTCTGGGGAATTTTGTTCGCAAACTCCTCCTACATCAAAAGCTGTGGCATCCACTTCAAGGAAGAACAGCCGGTCAACATTTGGAAGGTGTATGACATGTGCAGACCAAAAATAAGATTTAAAGGGAATCTGGCTCCACATTTAAGTTATCTGAACTATTAATATGGGCATACAGGTTATAGACTGCTGAAACTAGTCATACCTCTACGGCTCATGGATGATGCCTTGTTGTGTACAAATAATCTTTTATCGCGTTATGTAAATTAGTTTTTCCAAGCTATGGGGTGTGCGCTGCCCAAAAGATAACAGTGCCTCTTCGCTTCAATATTCTATATTTCTCCTCCCATCTCGTCACTGTGTCCCTGTGATGTCAGGTACGCGGATGGAAACACTGAGCCGGTGAATTCTGGCTGCCGTCGCTCCACTTCACTGTTCCACCCGTCTATGGGCATTGGCTTCACCATTGTTCTGCTCAGGCACTGGAGAGTCACTGCAACTTCTGCTCCCAGTGTTCTACGGTGCACAGAAAAGGTACACTCCCAACTTCCTTCCTCCCACCCTGCATAGTAAGAACGTCATTTGTACTTTTTTTTCTGTGCGCCAGAGAACACTGGTGTCTGCGCAGAACAAAACTGAAGCCAGTACCCATAGAAGGGCAGAACAGTGAAGAAGAGCGATGGCAGTCAGAATGCACAGGTGTAGGATTTCCGGCTACTCACCTGTGTTTCTTAGTAAGACACATTAAGTCCTCCCCAGCTGCATTACGTTGGCAGCAGAGTACAGGACTAATTGGCTGAGCAAGCTGGAGAAGGGAGAAGGGGTGAGTTAACAGCACTAGAGAATGTGGGGGTTGTCAGTCATTACTGTGATAAAGTCACTTGCAAAGTACTGGAGGGGAGATATGTCTCACTGAGGTTATTAGATTCAGTGATATGAACATAGAAAAATGCTCCAACACGCTAAGAGCTGAGAGGGGTTAATGGGCCATGTTAAGGGCTAGGTTTTGCGAACTGCAGTGTGGGGTGGGATTAAGCAGATAAATAGTCAGTCTTCTGAATCATTGAAGTTCGGTGTCTCTGGAGACAAGATCTCCAGAGTGGTGCTCATGTTAAAGAGAGCTGAACCTTGTGTTTGTTTCCTGAGCGGGAGGATTCCTGCAGCAACACAGACTGTGCCATTTGTTATGTTTTGTTTTCCTGTTAGGCCAGGAAGGGCTATGGTTATTTTGGCTAACTGCACTGGTTTATGTAGTACATTTAATAAATCAGTGAAAGATTTAAAGAGACAGCGTTCCTGTGTCTACCTCTGTGTGCAGCCGAGTGAGCCAATCTACCACACTGGGGAGAGTGTCGATCCAGGAGGAGAGTACTGTGTGCGTGCTGACAGCTTTGCTTTGTGTGAGAGGACAGTAAGCCCTTGAACTGAACTAGAACTAGAGACCAGTCAGTTGCCCGAAATTGCCCACTCCCACCTGGCTTCCCATGTAGAAGAAAAATCCTGCCTTTCATTCCCACGCATCTGGACCTTGAAGCTCCAGGCAGGAACCTTGTGTGACTGCCTATCTGCTACACCAATAAATAAGTAGCTACTACTGGAGCTTGCAGTTCTTCTGTTGGCAAGTATATTTGAGTTATCTATACGGGAGCATTACTGGGACTTGTGGTTCAATGCACAAGGAGTTATAATAGGACCAGCAGTGGAGGGGATTTTGTTCTTATATTAACCCATTTACCCCCAAGGGTGGTTTGCATGTTAATGACCAGGCCAATTTTTACAATTCTGACAACTGTCCCTTTATGAGGTAATAACTCGGGAAAGCTTCTATGGATCCTGATGATTCTGGCAATGTTTTCTCGTGACATATTGTACTTCATGATAGTGGTAAAATTTCTTTGAAACAACTTGCGTTTATTTGTGAAAAAAATGGAAATTTGGCAAAAATTTAGAAAATTTTGCAATTTTCCAACTTTAAATTTTCATGACCTTAAATCACAGAGATATGTCATATAAAATACTTAATAAGTAACATTTCCCACATGATTACTTTACATTAGCACAATATTGGAACTAAATTTTTTTTTGTTAGGAAGTTATAAGGGTTAAAAATTAATCAGTGATTTCTCATTTTTACAACACCATTTTTTTTTAGGGTCCACATCACATTTGAAGTTTCTTTGAGGGGTCTATATGATAGAAAATACCCAAAAGTGACACCATTCTAAAAACTGCACCCCTCAAGGTGCTCAAAACCACATTTAAGAAGTTTAGTAACCCTTCAGGTGCTTCACAGGAATTTTTGGAATGCTTAAAAAAATGAACATTTAACTTTTTTTCACAAAAAATTACCTTCAGATTCAATTTGTTTTATTTTAACAAGGGTAACAGAAGAAATTGAATGCCAATAGTTGTACAATTTGTCCTGAGTACGCTGATACCCATATATGCAGGTAAACCATTGTTTGGGCGCATGGCAGAGCTCGGAAGGGAGCGCCGTTTGACTTTTCAATGCAAAATTGGCTGGAATTGAGATCAGACGCCATGTCGCGTTTGGAGAGCCCCTGATGTGCCTAAACAGTGGAAACCCCCCAATTCTAACTCCAACCCTAACCCCAACACATTCCTAACCCTAATCCCAGCCCTAACCATACCTCTAACCACAAACCTAACCCTAATCCCAACCCTAACACTAATCCCAACCGTAACCATAATCCAAACCCTAACCCCAACTCTAGCCCCAACCCTAACCCTAACTTTAGCCCCAACCCTAACCCTAACTTTAGCCCCAACCCTAACCCTAACTTTAACCCCAACCCTAACCCTAACTTTAGCCCCAACCCTAACCCTATCTTTAGCCCAACTCAATGTAGCCCAACTTTAACCCTAATGGGAAAATGGAAATCAATATTTTTTTAATTTTATTTTAAAGGGGGGTTTGATTTACTATTTTTTTTATTTTGACTGCTGTGATAGGGTCTATCACAGTGATCAAAACCTGTTATAGCGGGGTTTTATTTTTGGCAGCTGTAACACACTAAAAGGCGCTTTTTATTGCAAAAAATAGTTTTTGCATCATCACATTTTGAGAGCTATAATTTTTCCATATTTTGGCACACAGAGTCATATGAGGTCTTGTTTTTTGCGGGATGAATTGATGTTTTTATTGGTACCATTTTCGGGCACGACATTTTTTGATCACTTTCTATTCCGATTTTTGGGAAACAGAATGAGCAAAAACCAGCAATTCATGAATTTCTTTTGGGAGGGCGTTTACACCGTTCCACATGTGGTAAAATTGATAAGGCACTTTTACTCTTTGCGTTAGTACGATTACAGCGATACCTCATTTATATTTTTTTATGTTTTGGCGCTTTTATATAATAAAAACTATTCAATAGAAAAAAATAATTGTTTTTGCATCACTTTATTCTGTAAGCTATAAATTTTTTATTTTTTCGCTGATGATGCTGTATGGCAGCTCGTTTTTTGCGGGACAAGATGACGTTTTCAGCAGTTTTACGTTTATTTATATCCGTCTTTTTGATCGCGTGTTATTCCACTTTTTGTTTGGCAGTATGATGATAAAGCATTGATTTTTTGCCTTGTTTTTTTTATGGTGGTCACTAAAGGGGTTAACTAGTGAGACAGTTTTATAGGTCGTGTCATTCAATAAATTTCTTTTTACTTTATTCTGACTTTTACACTTTGTCCCACTATGGGACAATCATTTTGTGCAGGCTGATCACTTCTATAGCATGCAGATGAAGCAGCATCTGCATGCTACAGAGGCTGTCAGCGCTGCACTCCGTGCACACTGACCTGAGAGACTTCCTGACATGCACTGCTCATGACAGGAAGTTTCTCAGAAAATATATAATAGGTACAGAAGGGCTTCAAAACCAAAATCATAGAGTCATGCCCTATAGGCAATCCTTTATTGATAAAATACCTCAATGGGTAGCACCAAAACACAACCGTGATATAAAAAAACAAAAAACAAAGTGTATTCCTAACTTAAAAGCTATGGGGATAGCCTAGAGTCCCTGATGTAGGTCTGGGCTGTCACCTGCCTAACAGCGGAGGTTGGCACCCTAGGGGGAAGCGTTGTGGCGCCCCCGCTCCACGATGGCTGACCCTAGGGTCCCTGTTAGGCCCTTACACCTTAGGGGATACCTCTACCCAGATAGTAGGGAGACCCCTAACATTAATACAGAGACCAGCTAACATTAAAGGTGACCCTAAGTCCCCAAAGTATTAAAAACAGTTCACAACACACGGGGTGGTAGGAAGTATAATGGAGATTGGCACAGATCTGCTGTACAACACTGCTAGTATACAGCAGCCTCCTTTTATGAACAGGAGTTATGATAAAACTGCCTTCTTGTGCCACAGCTTAATGAAAGTGAATGTGAGCAGTCTCATACTTGTTCACTCACTAGTCAAAGCTCCTCCAGTGTATAGGAAATCTAAATGTGTGTGCATACCAGACAGTCAAATATAAGCTAAGATGCCATCTATAGTTGTCAGCTATTGGACCAAAAGTCTAGTCTGAACTTATAAACACACTGAAAGAATGACTAGAGCATATAATGACTGGAATAAATAAGACGCATCGGCGTCATGAGAAGGTCATTGACACTTGATTTTAGTGTCATGTTAGGGGATAGCAATATTTGAAGATAAATGTATAAGGCAGCAAGATATAATTGATGTATACCTTCCCTAGCAATGCCCGATGTACCGAATAGGAGATAGGTACAGATATAACATTCCTACAGGTATGGTGCTAAATGGGGAATAGGTATATATATTGCCTTCCTGTACGAATAATAGTAATCACCCCTCATCATGATGTGGATACACTGAGAAACTCCATTATAAAATGATATTAATAAGAAATGCGTAACGATACTCATCATTTCTCATGGTCACCCCACCACCATCAATAGTAGCGCCTCCTAGAGTGGTGGTGGTGGGGTGACCATGAGAAATGATGAGTATCGTTACGCATTTCTTATTAATATCATTTTATAATGGAGTTTCTCAGTGTATCCACATCATGATGAGGGGTGATTAGTATTATACGTACAGGAAGGGAATATATATACCTATTCCCCATTTAGCACCATACCTGTAGGAATGTTATATCTGTACCTATCTCCTATTCGGTACATCGGGCATTGCTAGGGAAGGTATACATCAATTATATCTTGCTGCCTTATACATTTATCTTCAAATATTGCTATCCCCTAACATGACACTAAAATCAAGTGTCAATGACCTTCTCATGACGCCGATGCGTCTTATTTATTCCAGTCATTATATGCTCTAGTCATTCTTTCAGTGTGTTTATAAGTTCAGACTAGACTTTTGGTCCAATAGCTGACAATTATAGATTGCATCTTAGCTTATATTTGACTGGCTGGTATGCACACACATTTAGATTTCCCATACACTGGAGGAGCTTTGACTAGTGAGTGAACAAGTATGAGACTGCTCACATTCACTTTCATTAAGCTGTGGCACAAGAAGGCAGTTTTATCATAACTCCTGTTCATAAAAGGAGGCTGCTGTATACTAGCAGTGTTGTACAGCAGATCTGTGCCAATCTCCATTATACTTCCTACCACCCCGTGTGTTGTGAACTGTTTTTAATACTTTGGGGACTTAGGGTCACCTTTAATGTTAGCTGGTCTCTGTATTAATGTTAGGGGTCTCCCTACTATCTGGGTAGAGGTATCCCCTAAGGTGTAAGGGCCTAACAGGGACCCTAGGGTCAGCCATCGTGGAGCGGGGGCGCCACAACGCTTCCCCTAGGGTGCCAACCTCCGCTGTTAGGCAGGTGACAGCCCAGACCTACATCAGGGACTCTAGGCTATCCCCATAGCTTTTAAGTTAGGAATACACTTTGTTTTTTGTTTTTTTATATCACGGTTGTGTTTGGGTGCTACCCATTGAGGTATTTTATCAATAAAGGATTGCCTATAGGGCATGATTCTAGGAAGTTTCTCAGCTCTGATAACCCGGATGTCTTCATTACAACATCGGGTTACCATGGCAGCGATCGGGACCCCGCGTCACGCCGCGAGGTCTCCGATCCAAAGACAGAGGGGCTGTAAGCCCTGTGCCAGCTCTAGAACGCTTGATCACAGTGTTCTGGGGGTTAAAGTGCCAGGTGTCAGCTGTGAAAATCAGCTGACACCCAGCCACGATCGGCCGCGCTCCCCTGTGAGCGCGGCCGATCGTCTAGGGCTCACAGGGCACATGGACAGGATACTACGTCAGATGACAGAAAGGGGTTAAGTGCACCAAGGTTTTTGCAAGCGTACTAGCATCCGCGGCATCTGTTCCCCATCATTGGACTGTGTTTCCATTGCTGCAGCTATTTGTCACATGCGCCGCCTGCGGTGGCCATTTTCCCAGAGGCTACAGCATCGAGACAATAGAACTGCAGGGGCTTCGGGCTTTCACATAATGTCGCTGGAGCCCCGCGCAGCACCGAGGACCGCCGAAACTGCCGCACCATTTCTCCGGAGCCCCGCGTAGCACTGAGGACCGACGAAACTGCTGCACAATGTCTTTGGAGCCCCAAGCAGCACCGAGCACCGCTGAAACTGCCGCACCAGGCTGGAATGGGAGCGAGATCACCGGAAGAATTGCCCGACTCCTGCTGCCACCACGCAAACTGTAAGTACATTCCGACTATAAGATGCACCCCCATTTTCCCCAAAATTTTTTGGGAAAAAAGTGCGTTTTACAGTCCGAAAAATATGGTATATTTTATTATACCTCTACCTTGATGGAAATTTAGCCTATGTGCAATCTAAAAATATTCTAGAATTTTATTTACTATAAACATCACCACAAAATTAGCTCCTTCTCGAGGATGTCTCCTTTCCTTTACAGCTAACTTGTGGGCTAGGAGATCACAATCGCCAATATAACAATTCTGTTCTGCCGCAGAAAATGTCTTGCAGAAGAAACCACAGGGATGATTTCTTGACTCTGAGGAATTTTGTTCGCAAACTCCTCCTACATCAAAAGCTGTGGCATCCACTTCAAGGAAGAACACCCCGTCAACATTTGGGAGGTGTATGACAGGTGCAGACCAAAAATAAGATTTAAAGGGAATCTGGCTCAACACTTAAGTGATTTGAACTATTAATATGGGCTTAGGTGATAGTAAGACTTCACTATATCTTTGTATGTGGTTTGAGGACCTGTGATGAGGTCACAAGAGCACATGACAGGTCATGTGCTCTGTGTTAGCTGAATGTCTGCTGTATATAAATGAGCCTAATGCTGACCACAGGTGTGAGTGGCTGGAGGTGTGGAAACCTCCAGTGTGGGAGTTCTGAGGAGACCACCAGTCTGGTTGCTGAAAGAGTGCTCAGTTAGAGTACCAGGACTTTATATCTGTTTTTGTTACTTTGTGCCAGAGAAGGCTGTTTTCTTTTCTGTTTTAAGGCAAGTTTATGAAGTTGTAATAAACTTGCTTAAAGAACCTGGAAGAGTCACCCTCCTGCTTACCTCCGGTCGCACACCAGCGAGACCATATCCCTACAATTGGTGGCGTAAATGCGGGCAGCGTTCCCAGCAGAGAAGTGAGACTGGTTACTGCATGTCGTGGGTCAAGGCTATAGCAATCCAGCCAGCATTGCCGGAGAAAATGGAAGACCTGCTGAAACACTTCGTCAAGGCACAGGTACAGCAGCAACAGGCACAGGAACAGCAGCAAGAAGCCAACAGGATGTTCTTGCAGCAGATGCAGCAGGAGCATCGGCAGCAGATGCAGCTTTTGACAACCGCCATCCAGGGCAGGACGAGCGCCCCAACCCCAGGTCTGGCTGATGACAACCACGTCAGAAAGGCGGTAAGACGCACATTACAAAAAATGACCCCGGGGATGATGTGGAAGCCTTCCTGGCTGTATTTGAGAGGGTTGCTGAGAGGGAAAGACTTCCCCCAGGGCAGTGGGCAGAGATATTGGCCCCATACCTGACAGGTGAACCCCAGAAGGCGTATTACGATTTGACTGTGCAGGACGCTCAGGAATATCCTAAGCTAAAGGTAGAGATCCTCGCACGTATGGGGGTAACAATGACTATCAGGGCACAGAGGGTGCACCGCTGGGCTTATCACCGGGACAAACCACCTCGCTCCCAAATGTTTGACTTACTGCACCTGGTCCAGAAATGGCTACAGCCAGAGTCGGCTACGCCGGCACAGATGGTAGAAAGAGTCGTCATGGATCGGTTTGTGCACTCCCTGCCAAAACCCCTACAGACTTGGGTTGCCCAGGGTGATCCCCGGAATGCTGATGAACTGGTCGGACTGGTCGAGAGGTACCAGGGAATGGAAGGTGCCTTGGGGAAGCAGCCTATTCCGTACTGGCGGCCCCAACAGGGGGCAGAGTCCCAAAAAGGGGTGGGGAGCCCAAGGTCAAAATGGCGGGGGGAGGTGGTGCCCAAGGTCACTACGGGTGATATTATTTGTTGGAGGTGCCGCGAGCCAGGACATATAGCTGCCCGGTGTCCGCAGACCACTGAGCAGATGGACTGCAGCATAGGACACCGTATTTCATGGTATGCATATCCAGCCTGCAGTGGAAACCCGTTCCCCAATCAGGGTCCTCAAGTATGTCCCGTGAAGGTGAACGGTGAAGCAGTAACGGCGCTGCTAGACTCTGGGAGCTTAGTGACCTTGATTAGGGCCACTTTTCCTTCCATACTACCAGGAAAAAAAGTTGGTGTTCAATGCATACATGGTGATGTAAAGGACTACCCTATGGCCAGAGTAGACATTGAAACGACGCATGGCACTGAGTCCCATGAAGTCTGCGTCGTTCGGGACTTGGTGCGTCCTATAATTATAGGCCGGGATTTCTGTCTGTTTTGGGATCTGTGGAGAAAGGGTTCTGAGGTCCCTAGCGAGAATGGGGAACCAATAAACCCTAACAAACTACTGCCACACTCAGAAGGGGCGGAGTTTCAAGCTGAGTCGATGAGGAGAGGAGAGGTGGCGGCGGATGAGCCGAGGGACTGTTGCCGGGTTCGGGGTTTGAACAATGTATGTCGCGAATGGTGTACTGACTTTACATCTGACCGGGGGGCATTGAACTGTTCTCTAATAGTGAATGGAGAGTGTGTGAGTGGACTTCTAGACTCAGGAAGCCAGGTGACTCTGCTGAGCGACACACTCCCTGTCTATCTGATTCCCGAAAAAAAGATGGAAGTCCCTTGCATTCATGGGGTCACTAGGGAGTATCAGGTAACCAGGGTAATTGTTGAGACGGACACTATTATTTCTACCAGGATGTCCCTGTAGTCCCAGACTTACCATATCCTATAATATGCAGAAATTAGTAATGACCGACATATCACATGTAGAAATAGTCAATAAGCAAAACTGTACTAGATAGACATGTGCATATTGGACATAGTAAGAAGACAAGCTGTACTGAATACAGAAATATCACAACGAGAACAGCCATATAGTCTCAAATATAAAAAACTTTATTGGGAAACAATAAAAACGAAGAGGAGAAGGAAAAACAGGAATGGTAGTAGGGAAGTGGTAATATGTGGTGGTGATAATAAACAACAAGTGGAAAAAAGCAATGGGCCAGGAGACGAAAACTGCTCACAGAAAGTAGATATGAGATATTAACAATCCATCATGCAAAATGGGAGAAAAATAGATAAACATGGCACATGACTAGAAATAATAGTACACAAATAAATTCAGTATAAAATTTGTGGTACTAAATTAGCATCAGACGTATACAAGGTGAAACATAGAATTGGCACCATATGATTAATATGAGTAAGTGTGCAGAGCATACAGCTCAATATATCTATATATGTGCAATCTGTATATCAAGCAACATGCAACAATAAATACCAGATGAATGCATCAACGTGCCATAATAGGCTACAACGGCCGTATACATGTATGCACAGTGCAACAAATCATATACATGTAAGTGTGGACAGTCATTGAATACAATGACATGTCACATATGGTGCCAGAGAGATGCGTACACGTGCCATAGTGGTTAAAGCAGCAATGTAACATGGGCATAGATAGAGCATGACTACAATGAAGTCATGTCTAGTAAAGAAAGGCTGCTAGAGAGGTATACCTTATTGTGAGCAGAACGACATCCAGCCCTCCCCGACGCGCGTTTCGGAGCCTGAGTGCTCCTTCCTCAGGGGGCATACACATAACCGCACAGAACCTCTATATATACCGTCACTGCTACACATATGGCGATGATGAGATTGATTAACGCCACAGGCTGGCTCCTCCCCCCAGTACAACGTCACGTCCTCCTGCATGAGGACGTGTTCAAAGGGAGGGGAGTGAGTCAGCGCATGCGCAAGAGGTATATGGAGAGATCGCTGACATATTACTGAAGGGCAAAAGAAGAAAAGTAAGTGGGAAATGAAATGGAAATAAAATAAAACAATGGTGTAGCGAAACTAGTCAGTCACAGTGTCTGGGAATCCACAAAAACCCAATGCGGGGCCCCACATGGATAAATGTGTACCACACACAAGCCTAATAGGCCGCAACCATTGAGAAAAAGAAAAGAAAAATGCGCAAAAAGTGCGCTAAAGCGCCCAAAAAAAAGTAGCAGCAAAAATATGAATGACAACGAAACGAAAAAACCAAAAAAGCCGCTAAAAGAAAATACCTATAATATATATATGGAAATAAGCAAGGCTAAATCACAGGAATGCCTATATACATATATACACCGTATAACACAGTAATTTGAAAAATACAGCAATACAATATAACATACGGTGCATAAAGTGCATACCACGAATAACAACTAAATAATAAATCATCATGACTTGAAAAGATGCGAAGAAATTCTTCAAATGAAATTCACACATTTTCATATGTCTTGGAGCGGCTGTATGTTGCGACACAATGGAATAATCTCATCCATAACGAAGAGGACAGCTGAAAGATTAAAAATGAAAATTAAAATCAAAAAATTAAGTGGATAAAACACTTGATGAGAATGACACCACCAGAGAATAAGAGAGGCAATGTTCACAAAAATGGGACAAATGACAAGTTTTCGTTAAGACCATCTGGGACGGTGGTACCTAGGGTCCAGATCCATCGTGTCTCCATTTGAGATAATCTCTTCGATAAGTTGCCACCTCTAATGTTGATGTTAAGAAGGTCTATCCCACACACCTTAAGCAGTGATCCGTCACAACGATGGTATTCCCTAAAGTGTCTGGGAAGTGTCTTGAGGGTAGATATGTCCGTGCAGGAGGATGCCGCCTGTATACCCAGCACGTGTTCCCTGATACGGACTTTCAGTTGTCTCGTGGTTAGTCCAATATATATCAGGCCACAAGGGCAGGAGGCATGGTATATAACGTAGCGGGAGACACATGTGATTCTCTGTTTGATTTTAAATGACATGTCTCCCTTTGCATTGGTAAAACTGCTACAGCGAACAATACTGGGACAGGCGACACACCTCCCGCACGGAACACATCCACCTGTATCCGACACAGAACTAAGAAAGTGGGAAGGAGCAGTCACTGAATAATGGCTGTGGGAAAGACGATCACGTAAATTTTTGGCTCGCCTAAACGTAATAGCAGGACGTTCTGGAATGACCTTTTTTAGGATGGGGTCAGCTTGTAAAATGGGCCAAGCTTTGTTAATCACTGACCTCATCCTATGGGCTTGAGAATGAAAAGATGTGACAAATCTTGGTATCTTAGGGGTACCACCATTATCAGTGGAGCGTCTATACAAAAGATCATTACGTAGAGAGTGTTTAGCGCGATGGTAGGCTTTTTTGACGGAACGGCCACTATATCCCCGTGCCAGGAAGCGGTTCTTCAGTTCTCTGGCACGATACTCAAAGTCAGAATCCGTCGAGCAAATCCGCCGTAATCTTAGAAATTGCCCGACGGGAATGGCACGGATAATGTGACCAGGGTGACAAGAGGATGCATGTAAAAGTGTGTTCGTCGCCGTCCTCTTACGGAAAATGTCAGTTTGAATGAGGCCACTAGAATCCTTGCGGATAGTGACGTCTAGGAAATCGACAGAGCTGGGATCCCACACCAATGTCAGATAAATATTAAGTTCATTGTTATTGAGCGAGGATACAAACTGCACAAGGTCGACGGAGGTGCCCTGCCAGACAAAGAAGATGTCGTCGATATATCTGGTCCAAAGTGGAACCCGACTAATCGACCCCTGTTTGTCTGACAGGAAAAGATCCCTCTCCCACATCCCCAAAAAGAGGTTGGCATAGGCGGGCGCAAAGGCCGCGCCCATTGCCACCCCCTGGAGCTGTAGGTAGAAGGATCCTTTGAACACATCCTTTGGGGATGTGGGAGAGGGATCTTTTCCTGTCAGACAAACAGGGGTCGATTAGTCGGGTTCCACTTTGGACCAGATATATCGACGACATCTTCTTTGTCTGGCAGGGCACCTCCGTCGACCTTGTGCAGTTTGTATCCTCGCTCAATAACAATGAACTTAATATTTATCTGACATTGGTGTGGGATCCCAGCTCTGTCGATTTCCTAGACGTCACTATCCGCAAGGATTCTAGTGGCCTCATTCAAACTGACATTTTCCGTAAGAGGACGGCGACGAACACACTTTTACATGCATCCTCTTGTCACCCTGGTCACATTATCCGTGCCATTCCGTCGGGCAATTTCTAAGATTACGGCGGATTTGCTCGACGGATTCTGACTTTGAGTATCGTGCCAGAGAACTGAAGAACCGCTTCCTGGCACGGGGATATAGTGGCCGTTCCGTCAAAAAAGCCTACCATCGCGCTAAACACTCTCTACATAATGATCTTTTGTATAGACGCTCCACTGATAATGGTGGTACCCCTAAGATACCAAGATTTGTCACATCTTTTCATTCTCAAGCCCATAGGATGAGGTCAGTGATTAACAAAGCTTGGCCCATTTTACAAGCTGACCCCATCCTAAAAAAGGTCATTCCAGAACATCCTGCTATTACGTTTAGGCGAGCCAAAGATTTACGTGATCGTCTTTCCCACAGCCATTATTCAGTGACTGCTCCTTCCCACTTTCTTAGTTCTGTGTCGGATACAGGTGGATGTGTTCCGTGCGGGAAGTGTGTCGCCTGTCCCAGTATTGTTCGCTGTAGCAGTTTTACCAATGCAAAGAGAGACATGTCATTTAAAATCAAACAGAGAATCACATGTGTCTCCCGCTACGTTATATACCATGCCTCCTGCCCTTGTGGCCTGATATATATTGGACTAACCACGAGACAACTGAAAGTCCGTATCAGGGAACACGTGCTGGGTATACAGGCGGCATCCTCCTGCACGGACATATCTACCCTCAAGACACTTCCCAGACACTTTAGGGAATACCATCGTTGTGACGGATCACTGCTTAAGGTGTGTGGGATAGACCTTCTTAACATCAACATTAGAGGTGGCAACTTATCGAAGAGATTATCTCAAATGGAGACACGGTGGATCTGGACCCTAGGTACCACCGTCCCAGATGGTCTTAACGAAAACTTGTCATTTGTCCCATTTTTGTGAACATTGCCTCTCTTATTCTCTGGTGGTGTCATTCTCATCAAGTGTTTTATCCACTTAATTTTTTGATTTTAATTTTCATTTTTAATCTTTCAGCTGTCCTCTTCGTTATGGATGAGATTATTCCATTGTGTCGCAACATACAGCCGCTCCAAGACATATGAAAATGTATGAATTTCATTTGAAGAATTTCTTCGCATCTTTTCAAGTCATGATGATTTATTATTTAGTTGTTATTCGTGGTATGCACTTTATGCACCGTATGTTATATTGTATTGCTGTATTTTTCAAATTACTGTGTTATACGGTGTATATATGTATATAGGCATTCCTGTGATTTAGCCTTGCTTATTTCTATATATATATTATAGGTATTTTCTTTTAGCGGCTTTTTTGGTTTTTTCGTTTTGTTGTCATTCATATTTTTGTTGCTACTTTTTTTTGGGCGCTTTAGCGCACTTTTTGCGCATTTTTCTTTTCTTTTTCTCAATGGTTGCGGCCTATTAGGCTTGTGTGTGGTACACATTTATCCATGTGGGGCCCCGCATTGGGTTTTTGTGGATTCCCAGACACTGTGACTGACTAGTTTCGCTACACCATTGTTTTATTTTATTTTCATTTCATTTCCCACTTACTTTTCTTCTTTTGCCCTTCAGTAATATGTCAGCGATCTCTCCATATACCTCTTGCGCATGCGCTGACTCACTCCCCTCCCTTTGCACACGTCCTCATGCAGGAGGACGTGACGTTGTACTGGGGGGAGGAGCCAGCCTGTGGCGTTAATCAATCTCATCATCGCCATATGTGTAGCGGTAACGGTATATATAGAGGTTCTGTGCGGTTATGTGTATGCCCCCTGAGGAAGGAGCACTCAGGCTCCGAAACGCGCGTCGGGGAGGGCTGGATGTCGTTCTGCTCACAATAAGGTATACCTCTCTAGCAGCCTTTCTTTACTAGACATGACTTCATTGTAGTCATGCTCTATCTATGCCCATGTTACATTGCTGCTTTAACCACTATGGCACGTGTACGCATCTCTCTGGCACCATATGTGACATGTCATTGTATTCAATGACTGTCCACACTTACATGTATATGATTTGTTGCACTGTGCATACATGTATACGGCCGTTGTAGCCTATTATGGCACGTTGATGCATTCATCTGGTATTTATTGTTGCATGTTGCTTGATATACAGATTGCACATATATAGATATATTGAGCTGTATGCTCTGCACACTTACTCATATTAATCATATGGTGCCAATTCTATGTTTCACCTTGTATACCTCTGATGCTAATTTAGTACCACAAATTTTATACTGAATTTATTTGTGTACTATTATTTCTAGTCATGTGCCATGTTTATCTATTTTTCTCCCATTTTGCATGATGGATTGTTAATATCTCATATCTACTTTCTGTGAGCAGTTTTCGTCTCCTGGCCCATTGCTTTTTTCCACTTGTTGTTTATTATCACCACCACATATTACCACTTCCCTACTACCATTCCTGTTTTTCCTTCTCCTCTTCGTTTTTATTGTTTCCCAATAAAGTTTTTTATATTTGAGACTATATGGCTGTTCTCGTTGTGATATTTCTGTATTCAGTACAGCTTGTCTTCTTACTATGTCCAATATGCACATGTCTATCTAGTACAGTTTTGCTTATTGACTATTTCTACATGTGATATGTCGGTCATTACTAATTTCTGCATGTTTATCTCTGTGTTATGCACAGGCTACTTCTTAGTGATTACCATGGACTATCGGGCCAAAGAGACTTCTTGGCTTAACTCGCTGGACCAGGTGTTTGGTACAGGGGGAGGTGCGCAATCGACTGCAGCTGATCACAGCTGGGACGACAAGCTATCTAATGTTAAGACTCTCCTGGAAAGGAGGTCTAGAATTTGGTGGAACAGGACTTTTCTTGAAAAATATGTTAATAATCATATGATACCCAGGGGTTTGAGAGTGAGGGTGATTCCCACCTATTTTGTCGAGGATGAACAATTTACTAAAAAATGGGAGGATGCATGCAATTTGTGTTCTTCCACTTTTCTTCAATTATTAATCGGCCTTAATTCCAGCACTTTGGTGGATCTGGACAAATCCATCGATGTTGTCCAGGCAGACATCCGCAAAGGTTGCCCAGCTGAGAGACTGAGCCAATTTGAATTGAGTCTTGATAAATCTATGGACCTATTGGTCAAAAAGATTCAAGAGAAACAACTCAATAAATATAATCGTGACCTAAAAGACTATCAGTCTGGACGTGTTTACCTATGGAGAAAGCCCAATGTACCCAAATTACATAAAACTTCCTCTATATCTTCCATGAGCAACCAATCAGAGGCTTCCTATACCTCGGCTGCATCTTCCTCTTTATTTGAAGGCCACAAATTGCGGGACCATTCTTACCATCCATATAAAAGACGTCCTGGAAATGCGGCAGAGCTGGACCGGAGAGATAACAAGGTCATTAATTTAAGTCACCACCATCTTGATGATGTTGATCTGTCTTTGTTGGGGAGAGGGCTATCTTTCTCTCCCACTCCGGCTTTTGATACTTTCACCGCTATCAAAGATCTCCACATCTTTGCCAGATCCCTAATATTTAAGAGATATTTTTTCAATAATGAATTACATACTTTGTTTCCTACAGAGGAGGAACAGGAGGCCATAAGAACCTTGGAGGAGTTAGCAAACGAATCTATTGCAGTAGGAGGTAAGATCCCTCCATCTATTTTACCTCGGTCTAAGAGGTTTCCTCCGCTTTCTAAATGTGCCAGTGTTGATGTGTTTGTCCGGGTGGTGACGGAAGAGTTTATGAAGTTTCCCAGATTTGGTAACACTGATAATCTTTCTAAGGAGGAGAGGATACGTTTGAGAACTCTCCAAAATCTTCCCGATGTAGTGCTGAAGCCAGCTGACAAGGGTGGCAATGTCGTCATTTGGCCCAAACAAATGTATGAAAGGGAGGCATTGCGCAGTTAGATGTCTCTACTTGTTACAAGAAATTGACATATAATCCACTTTCGGCCTATTCTGATCAATTGGCATGCATTGTCAATAGGGCATTTAATGACGGCACTGTCACCAGGGAGCTGGCTTCGGCACTCATCGTCAAGGAACCTACCATCTCGACCTTATATCTTTTACCTAAAATTCATAAAAACGAAACGTCGCCACCCGGTAGACCCATCATCTCTGGCAGAGGTAACTATTTAGAAAATGTTAGTCAATGGATTGATTATCATTTGCAACCCTTGGTTACTGGCCTGCCTTCCTTCCTTCAGGACACTAGCGACTTACTGCGCAGGGTCGACGGATTGTGCTTAGAGGGTGATACTCTTCTAGCATCCATGGACGTTGAATCTCTCTACACTAACATCAGACACAAGGATGGTCTTTCGGCCATCCGTTTTTTTCTAGAGACTTCTAGCTTACCTACCAAATTGAGAGACTTCATCCTGGAGCTATTAGAGTTCACCCTCACTCACAACTTTTTTGTGTTCAAAGGATCCTTCTACCTACAGCTCCAGGGGGTGGCAATGGGCGCGGCCTTTGCGCCCGCCTATGCCAACCTCTTTTTGGGGATGTGGGAGAGGGATCTTTTCCTGTCAGACAAACAGGGGTCGATTAGTCGGGTTCCACTTTGGACCAGATATATCGACGACATCTTCTTTGTCTGGCAGGGCACCTCCGTCGACCTTGTGCAGTTTGTATCCTCGCTCAATAACAATGAACTTAATATTTATCTGACATTGGTGTGGGATCCCAGCTCTGTCGATTTCCTAGACGTCACTATCCGCAAGGATTCTAGTGGCCTCATTCAAACTGACATTTTCCGTAAGAGGACGGCGACGAACACACTTTTACATGCATCCTCTTGTCACCCTGGTCACATTATCCGTGCCATTCCCGTCGGGCAATTTCTAAGATTACGGCGGATTTGCTCGACGGATTCTGACTTTGAGTATCGTGCCAGAGAACTGAAGAACCGCTTCCTGGCACGGGGATATAGTGGCCGTTCCGTCAAAAAAGCCTACCATCGCGCTAAACACTCTCTACGTAATGATCTTTTGTATAGACGCTCCACTGATAATGGTGGTACCCCTAAGATACCAAGATTTGTCACATCTTTTCATTCTCAAGCCCATAGGATGAGGTCAGTGATTAACAAAGCTTGGCCATTTACAAGCGACCCCATCCTAAAAAAGGTCATTCCAGAACGTCCTGCTATTACGTTTAGGCGAGCCAAAAATTTACGTGATCGTCTTTCCCACAGCCATTATTCAGTGACTGCTCCTTCCCACTTTCTTAGTTCTGTGTCGGATACAGGTGGATGTGTTCCGTGCGGGAGGTGTGTCGCCTGTCCCAGTATTGTTCGCTGTAGCAGTTTTACCAATGCAAAGGGAGACATGTCATTTAAAATCAAACAGAGAATCACATGTGTCTCCCGCTACGTTATATACCATGCCTCCTGCCCTTGTGGCCTGATATATATTGGACTAACCACGAGACAACTGAAAGTCCGTATCAGGGAACACGTGCTGGGTATACAGGCGGCATCCTCCTGCACGGACATATCTACCCTCAAGACACTTCCCAGACACTTTAGGGAATACCATCGTTGTGACGGATCACTGCTTAAGGTGTGTGGGATAGACCTTCTTAACATCAACATTAGAGGTGGCAACTTATCGAAGAGATTATCTCAAATGGAGACACGATGGATCTGGACCCTAGGTACCACCGTCCCAGATGGTCTTAACAAAAACTTGTCATTTGTCCCATTTTTGTGAACATTGCCTCTCTTATTCTCTGGTGGTGTCATTCTCATCAAGTGTTTTATCCACTTAATTTTTTGATTTTAATTTTAATTTTTAATCTTTCAGCTGTCCTCTTCGTTATGGATGAGATTATTCCATTGTGTCGCAACATACAGCCGCTCCAAGACATATGAAAATGTGTGAATTTCATTTGAAGAATTTCTTCGCATCTTTTCAAGTCATGATGATTTATTATTTAGTTGTTATTCGTGGTATGCACTTTATGCACCGTATGTTATATTGTATTGCTGTATTTTTCAAATTACTGTGTTATACGGTGTATATATGTATATAGGCATTCCTGTGATTTAGCCTTGCTTATTTCTATATATATATTATAGGTATTTTCTTTTAGCGGCTTTTTTGTTTTTTTTCGTTTTGTTGTCATTCATATTTTTGTTGCTACTTTTTTTTGGGCGCTTTAGCGCACTTTTTGCGCATTTTTCTTTTCTTTTTCTCAATGGTTGCGGCCTATTAGGCTTGTGTGTGGTACACATTTATCCATGTGGGGCCCCGCATTGGGTTTTTGTGGATTCCCAGACACTGTGACTGACTAGTTTCGCTACACCATTGTTTTATTTTATTTTCATTTCATTTCCCACTTACTTTTCTTCTTTTGCCCTTCAGTAATATGTCAGCGATCTCTCCATATACCTCTTGCGCATGCGCTGACTCACTCCCCTCCCTTTGCACACGTCCTCATGCAGGAGGACGTGACGTTGTACTGGGGGAGGAGCCAGCCTGTGGCGTTAATCAATCTCATCATCGCCATATGTGTAGCGGTGACGGTATATATAGAGGTTCTGTGCGGTTATGTGTATGCCCCTGAGGAAGGAGCACTCAGGCTCCGAAACGCGCGTCGGGGAGGGCTGGATGTCGTTCTGCTCACAATAAGGTATACCTCTCTAGCAGCCTTTCTTTACTAGACATGACTTCATTGTAGTCATGCTCTATCTATGCCCATGTTACATTGCTGCTTTAACCACTATGGCACGTGTACGCATCTCTCTGGCACCATATGTGACATGTCATTGTATTCAATGACTGTCCACACTTACATGTATATGATTTGTTGCACTGTGCATACATGTATACGGCCGTTGTAGCCTATTATGGCACGTTGATGCATTCATCTGGTATTTATTGTTGCATGTTGCTTGATATACAGATTGCACATATATAGATATATTGAGCTGTATGCTCTGCACACTTACTCATATTAATCATATGGTGCCAATTCTATGTTTCACCTTGTATACCTCTGATGCTAATTTAGTACCACAAATTTTATACTGAATTTATTTGTGTACTATTATTTCTAGTCATGTGCCATGTTTATCTATTTTTCTCCCATTTTGCATGATGGATTGTTAATATCTCATATCTACTTTCTGTGAGCAGTTTTCGTCTCCTGGCCCATTGCTTTTTTCCACTTGTTGTTTATTATCACCACCACATATTACCACTTCCCTACTACCATTCCTGTTTTTCCTTCTCCTCTTCGTTTTTATTGTTTCCCAATAAAGTTTTTTATATTTGAGACTATATGGCTGTTCTCGTTGTGATATTTCCATATCCTATAATAATAGGCCAGGATTGTAAACGGTTTTGGGAGGTGTGGGACGAAGCATTGGCTGATTGCTCAGAAGGGAACCAGAATGACCCTAAGAGAGGCCCACCCCTGCAGGAGGCTGTAGTGGTTGCTGATAGTGTGGTGGGTAAAACAGAGGTAGCCACCCCTAAAGTCAAAGATACCCAGTGCCTGGTAGCCGTAAGAAAGGGTGGCTCAGACCAAAGTGAGGACTTTGGGGTGACCAAATATAGGTCCGTAGAAAACTGGGTCGCCCCAGGAATAGGGGCCGACACCTGGTTAAGTGGGGACTTGCCGTTCCAAGATGACAGAGGGAGTGGGAATGACTCCTATGCAGACTGTAACCTAACCGCAAGTGAAAGCGAGTGCAGCAAGGTGGAGTCAGGTACAAGTGGCAGACCTTCTCCTCACCGCAGGGGCTGCAGGAAGGCCAGACAGCCTATGCTCTCTAAGAAGAGAAAAAAGGGGAGAAGGATGGTGCCACATGTACTGGATAAAAGAGAGCAGGGCCATGAGATAGAGCTGCTTAAAGAGACAGTCATGCGAGAAAAGATCGGGGACAAGAGATTGAGCAACGAATGAAGGACCTGGAGAAAGAACTCTCTAAAGTCCAAGGTCAACTGTCAGCGTGCCTGACGGTGAACCAAGTCCTAGTGAAAGATACGGAGATGCTCAGAGAGGCCCAGGAGAAGCATCAGCAGGAACTTCTACGGAGAGAAGAAGAGCACCGATGCTGGGCAGAGGAGCAAGAGAAAATTCTCCAAAAACTCCAGATAGAGAAGGACGATGACGCACAGCTCAGGAAATCCACAACAGACCAGGAAATCGAACGGTTGCGCTCTCCCGGTCCGTGTGTACGGGAAGAGAGGGAACTGAAGAGGTTGACCAAAGAAGGGGCCTCGACGGCGAAAGAAAGCCAGCAAGGGAACCGCCACCCAGATGGCCACACCCGGAAAGTCACAGTGAAGCGGGAGGCGGACATAAGAGCTATGCCACTACAATACCTCCACGAGAAGCAGAGATGTCGGGAGCCAACAAGAAAACCTCCAAGTCGGAGGGCGTTGGTGGAAAGCCTTGGGAAGATCCGGATGCTCTTGGAGGTGAACCAGGGAAGAATAGAGCAGCTACAACTTGAGAAGAAGCAGACTAACAGACAGCTGCAAGAGTTGAGAAAAAAAGGCAGTCACCTTCAACCCACAGTATAGAGAGGCGCAGAGGTTCGCTGCAGAATGAAGGTCATCGAAGTGAAACTAAGACAGAACATAGATGGCCTGAAATAAGAGCTAGAGGCAGTGACACCTCAATTAGATCAGGACTCAGTGACCTAAGGCAAACTGTGACAGACCGGCTGATTGTGGAGACGACTGAAAGGAGTTTCTAGTCGGTGAATGAAATGTGCCAAGCCCACGGCTTTAGGCAGAGGGGGGAGGTATGTAGTGATAGTAAGACTTCACTATATCTTTGTATGTGGTTTGAGGACCTGTGATGAGGTCACAAGAGCACATGACAGGTCATGTGCTCTGTGTTAGCTGAATGTCTGCTGTATATAAATGAGCCTAATGCTGACCACAGGTGTGAGTGGCTGGAGGTGTGGAAACCTCCAGTGTGGGAGTTCTGAGGAGACCACCAGTCTGGTTGCTGAAAGAGTGCTCAGTTAGAGTACCAGGACTTTATATCTGTTTTTGTTATTTTGTGCCAAAGAAGGCTGTTTTCTTTTCTGTTTTAAGGCAAGTTTATGAAGTTGTAATAAACTTGCTTAAAGAACCTGGAAGAGTCACCCTCCTGCTTACCTCCGGTCGCACACCAGCGAGACCATATCCCTACAGGGCATACAGGTTATAGACTGCTGAAACTAGTCATACCTCTATGGCTCATGGATGATGACTTGTTGTGTACAAATAATCTTTTATCGTGTTATGTAAATTAGTTTTTCCAAGCTATGGGGCGTGCGCTGCACAAAAGATAAAAGTGCCTCTTCGCTTCAATATTCTACATTTCTCCTCCCCTCTCCTCACTGTGTCTCTGTGATGTCAGGTGCGCAGATGGAAATCCTGCGCCGACGTATTCTGGCTGCCGTCGCGCCACTTCACTGTTCCACCCGTCTATGGGCATTGACTTCACCTTTGTTCTGCTCCGGCGCTGGAGAGTCACTGCAACTTCTGCTCCCAGTTTTCTACCACGCACAGAAAAGGTACACTTCCAACTTCCTTCCTCCCACCCTGGATAGTAAGAACGTCATTTGCACTTTTTCTGCGCACCACAGAACACTGGTGCCTGCGCAGAACAAAAGTGAAGCCAGTGCCCATAGAAGTGAAGAAGAGCGATGGCAGTCAGAATGTGTTTCTCAGTAAGACACATTTAGTCCTCCTCAGCTGCATTTCCTTGGTAGCAGAGTACAGGACTTATTGGCTGAGCAAGCTAGAGAAGGGGTGAGTTAACAGCACTAGAGAATGTGGGGGTTGTCAGCCATTACTGGTGTGAAAATCACTTGCAAAGTACTGGATGGGAGATATGTCTCACTGAGATTATTAGCTTCAGTGATATGAACATAGAAAAATGCTCCAACACGCTAAGTGGTGAGAGAGGTTAATGGGCCATGTTAAGGGCTAGGTTTAGTGAACATCTAAAGAGTGGGTGGGAGGCTGTTTACCATATCTCCACAACAGGGTGAGGTGGGATTAAGCAGATAGTCAGTCTTCTGAATCATTTGAAGTTCGGTGTCTCTGGAGACAAGATCTCCAGAGTGGTGCTCATGTTAAAGAGAGCTGAACCTTGTGTTTGTTTCCTGAGTGGGTGGATTCCTGCAGCAACACAGACTGTGCCATTTGTTATGTTTTGTTTTCCTGTAAGGCCAGGAAGGGCTAAAATGAACCACAGAGGAAAGCGATCGGCACCGCTAGCACCACCTATGTCACTGGGAAAAACACTGCTGGAGCTGCAACTGGCTGTCCAAAACCCACGGGTGCACATCCATGGAAAAAACATCCAAAAGTATCGTAGATAAGCCCAAAGAAATGAATGGCACTCACCGGGTAAGATTCAAGGCTTTATTCACTCATGTGCAGGGGGAGAACGGGAGCTGGGGAGCAAACGTGACAACGATCGTTCTCCCCCCACACATGAGTGAATAAAGCCTTGAATCTTAGCCGGTGAGTGCCAATCATTTGTTTGCTTATCTACGATATGCCAGGAAGGGCTATGGTTATTTTGGCTAGGTCTGCACTGATTTATGCAGTACATTTAATAAATCAGTGGAAGATTTAAAGAGACAGCGTTCCTGTGTCTACCTCTGTGTGCAGCCGAGTGAGCCAATCTACCACACTGGGGAGAGTGTCGATCCAGGAGGAGAGTACTGTGTGCGTTCTGACAGCTTTGCTCTGTGTGAGAGGACAGTAAGCCCTTGAACTGAACTAGAACTAGAGACCAGTCAGTTGCCCGAAATTGCCCACTCCCACCTGGCTTCCCATGTAGAAGAAAAATCCTGCCTTTCATTCCCACGCATCTGGACCTTGAAGCTCCAGGCAGGAACCTTGTGTGACTGCCTATCTGCTACACCAATAAATAAGTAGCTACTGATGGAGCTTGTAGTTCCTCTGTTGGCAAGTATATTTGAGTTATCTATACAGGAGCATTACTGGGACTTGTGGTTCAATGCACAAGGAGTTATAATAGGATCAGCAGTGGAGGGGATTTTGTTCTTATATTAACCCATTTACCCCCAAGGGTGGTTTGCATGTTAATGACCAGGCCAATTTTTACAATTCTGACAACTGTCCCTTTATGAGGTAATAACTCGGGAAAGCTTCTATGGATCCTGATGATTCTGGCAATGTTTTCTCGTGACATATTGTACTTCATGATAGTGGTAAAATTTCTTTGATATGACTTGCGTTTATTTGTGAAAAAAATGGAAATTTGGCAAAAATTTTGAAAATTTTGCAATTTTCCAACTTTGAATTTTCATGCCCTTAAACCACAGAGATATGTCATATAAAATACTTAATAAGTAACATTTCCCACATGATTACTTTGCATTGTTAGGAAGTTATAAGGGTTAAAAATTAATCAGCGATTAATGACACCATTCTAAAAACTGCACCCCTCAAGGTGCTCAAAACCACATTTAAGAAGTTTAGTAACCCTTCAGGTGCTTCACAGGAATTTTTGGAATGTTTAAAAAAAAAATGAACATTTAACTTTTTTTCACAAAAAAATTATTTCAGATTCAATTTGTTTTATTTTACCAAGGGTAACAGAAGAAATTTGACACCAATAGTTGTTGTACAATTTGTCCTGAGTACGCTGATACCCCATATATGAAAGTAAACCATTGTTTGGGCGCATGGCAGAGCTCGGAAGGGAAGGAGCGCAGTTTGACTTTTCAATGCAAAATTGGCTGGAATTGAGATTAGATGCCATGTTGCGTTTGGAGAGCCCCTGATGTGCCTAAACAGTGGAAACACCCCAATTTTAACTCCAACCCTAACCCCAACACATCTCTAACCCTAATCCCAACCCTAACTGTTATGAATGTGCTGGAGTCTTGCATGCATCTGCTGCTTTCAGATAAGATATTTTCTGCTTTTCTTTTTGTGCTTGCTTTTTGCATAATTTTCTGCACTTTTGTGGAGGTCAGCCGGGTCCCCTCCTGGGGCCTGTGCTCCTCTCAGTTTATCTGTAGCCACTGTTATTTGTTCATTTGCTTTTTCCTGTTTTTTCAGTGGCTGCGGCTTAGTTTTGTTACACCAGAGATCTGATTTAGGTGGTGGAGATCGTGTGATCTCAGGTGTTTTTGCAATCAGAAGAGTTGGTATTTTTTAGGGTTTTTTGTTGGATTGCAGTCAGAATTCTTTCCTGTACTTTTCTGTCTAGACAGATTGGGCCCCAGCGTTTGCTCATTCTATTTTCTGTCTGTGTCCGTGCTTCTTCTTGTCTAACCGCCATTACATGTTTGGGGGCTTCCTATTTTCTTTGGGGATCTGCTCCGGGGCAGATAGCTTTCATCTTTCTGCCTTTAGGTGTAGTTATCTCTCAGGCTGTGACGAGGCGTCTAGGATCAACGTAGGAATGCTCCACGGCTACCTCTAGTTGTGTGGTTAGTTCAGGTTACTGCAATCCAATAGGTTCCAGCCTCTCTGGTGTACTGCCGTTTTTGATTTTTCACCTCAGCTACCTAAACATAACAGTATCACAGGCCCAAACTGAAAATTATATGGTACTCACAGAAGGGAAAAATAGTGTGGAAAAAAAAAAAAGTTGTCAGATTTGTCAGAGATTTTTTTTTCTGTTTGGTGCATTTTTTTCCCTCTTTTTCTCTGGGTGCTGAGGAGGATTTTTTTTCTCTCAATGGAGTTTGCACAGTTGTCTGGCCGTGTGGATCAGCTTGCCACTGAGGTTCGGAGTATTGCTACCTATCTTGCTGGGTTGCCGGTTGTGGAAACTAGGATTCCCATGCCAGATTTGTTTTGGGGGGATAGGGCTAAATTTCTGAATTTCAAAAATAACTGTAAGTTGTTTTTTGCCTTAAAACCTAAGTCCTCGGGGAACGCAGCACAGCAGGTTCAAATTGTCAGGTGCGTTTTTGATGTTGATTTGATGCGTTTTTGATGTGTTTTTTTCATGCGGATTTGTATGCGTTTTTGTAAGCTAAATAAAGATATGTTATCTAACAAAACAAAAGGATTTGTGATGTCATTTCTTGTTCAACCTCCTCTTTTACATTTGTCCAACCCACACTCCATTACACACACAGAAAGACAGATAGACAGATGATAATAGATAGATAGATATTAGATAGATGATAGATAGATGATAGATAATAGATAGATAGATATGGGATAGATAATAGATAGATAGGTAGATAGATATTAGAGAGATAGATAGATAGATAATAGATACGGTAGATAGATGATAGACAGATAGATAATTGATAGATAGATAAATAATACTGTAGATAGACAATAGATAGATAAAATGGTACATAAATAGTTAAAGACACACAAAATCTTCACGCAATATCTTTAATTTAAAAAAAAATCTCGTGGGCTCCCGCGCAATTTTCTGCGCCAGAGGTGGAAAGCCGATAGGCGGGGCCAATATTTCTAGCCTGGGAAGGTGTTAATACCCATGGCGCTTTCCAGGCTATGAATATCAGCCCGCAGCTTGCCTTTACTGGCTATTGAAATAAGGGGACCCCACAAAAAAATTACGTGGGGTCCCCCTATAATTTATAGCCAGAAAGGCTACGCAGACAGCTGCGGGCTGATATTCATAGCCTAGGAAGGGGCCATGGATATTAGCACACCCCCTGGCTAAAAATACCAGCACCCAGCCGCCCCAGAATTGGCGCATCTGTACCATGCGCCAATTCTGGCACTTAGCCCCTCTCTTCCCACTGTCGTGTAGTGGTAGCATATGGGGTAATAAGGGGTTAATGTCACCTTGCTATTGTAAGGTGACATTAAGCCCGGTTAATAATGGAGAGGCATCAATAAGACACCTATCTATTATTAATCTTATAGTTTGAAAGGGTTAAAAAACCACACACATAAGAATAAAGTATTTTAATGAAATAAAGCACAACACGGTTTTCATATTTTTATTGCACGCCCAGATCCAAGGGACGCCCTCGGTCTCCTATAATAAAAAGTAAAAAAAATAAACCAACCGTATACTCCCTGTCCAACGCAGTCCAATTAATAATGAGCGTCCCACTATGATTTCCTCTATGATGTGATGTCACTGCTCTTTAGGGCCTCCCACTTATACACTGACAGGAGACAATGGCTCATGCAGTGCATCACTGAGATAACCTGAGTTCAGGCTCTCACTTTATGGCAATGCTGCGTGGGAATTTTCTCACCCAGCATTGCCGGTGAGAGAATGAACTTAAGTGACTTCACTCTCTCCCGACAGTAGAGGGATATACACCGTGGAGGATTACCTCCGCTGTTAATGCACCGTGGAGGCCGTGTAGAGCACTGACATCACCCGATGTCAGTGTTCTACACCGGAGATCGCCGTGAGACGCTCGTTAATAACTGAACTACGGCGGAAAGATAAGTATAGGTTGTTTTATTATTTTATTTTTATTAAAGGAGATGATGGCATCGGGGATACGTGATTGGTAAGTATGTACTCTATATGTTATGTGTTGTATGTTCTGTATGTTATGTGTATGTAAGGTATGTTCTGTATGTTACGTGTATGATCTGTATGTTATGTGTATGTTCTGTATGTTATATGTTGTATGTTTTTTTTTTACATTCAACACATTAGCCGGATGATGGGACTACTACTGTCCCATCATTGGCTAATGTGTTACTCACTATCACTGTAGCAGGCATAGCTGAATGGGACTTGTAGTCCCATCGAACGATGCCTGCATACAAACAGCCCCGGCAACCCCGGGACAGCCCCGGCAACCCCAGACAGCCCTGGCAACCCCCGCAGACCCCCCTGACAGCCCCGCACAGCCCTGGCAACACCCACACAGCCCCGACAATCCTGGCAGACCCCCCGGACAGCCCCGGCAACCTCTGCACAGCCCCGGCAACCCCCGCTGATCCCCGTACAGCCACGGCAACCCCCGAAGACCCCCGGACAGCCCCGCACAGCCCCGGCAACCTCTGCACAGCCCCGGCAACCCCCGCTGATCCCCCGTACAGCCACGGCAATCCCCGCACAGCCACGACAATCCCCGCACATCCCCGGCAACCCCCGCAGACCCCTCGGACAGCCTCGCATAGCCCTGGCAGCCCACGCACAGCCCCTGTAACCCCCGCAGACCCCCCGGACAGCCCCGACAACCCCCGGACAGCCCCAGTTACCCCCGCACAGCCCAGCAACCCCCGAAGACCCCCCGGACAGCCCGGCTGCCCCCGCACACCCCCAGCAAGCCGCGCAGACCCCCCGAACAACCCCGGCAACTCCCGCACAGCCCCGGCAACCCTCGACATCCCCGCAGACACTCCCTGGGGAGGTGCATGTCCAGCGCCATAATTGCCCGGGGAGGTGCATATGCAGTGCAATAATTGCCTGGGGAGGTGCATGGGCAGTGCCGTAATTGCCTGGGGAGGTGCATGTGCAGCGCCGTAATTGCCTGGGGAGGTGCATGTGCAGTGGCATAATTGCCTGAGGAGGTGCATGTGCAGCGGCATAATTGCCTGGAGAGGCGCATCTGCAGTAAAGTCCTGATGATGTTGTGACAGCTGAACTATTAAAATTAGCATCTACTGCCCTAGGCAATGAGGCTGCTGACAAAAGGTCTTGTTATGGAATGCTGGTCACTGAAATAAATGATCTGTCAGTTATAGACAGGAGACAGGAGGAGGGCATTGCATGAGGAATAGGGAGAGAGGCAGGAGAACTGTCACAAGTGCATTGTCCCATGAACTGTGTTTGCAGCTCATTTGCATAAGATAACAATAATGGATTTAGGTACGGTAATTAAAAAAATAAAAAGGATTTCTTCAAGCATTGTTATTATTATTATTATTACTATTATTAGTAGTAGTTTGGTTATGTAATGAAATCCCACTGGCATGTTCCCTTTAACCCCTTAAGGACCAAGCTACTTTGTAGGTTAATGACCAGGCCTTAATTTTGAAATCTGACCACTGTCACTTTATGTGGGTATAACTCTGCAACACTTTAACGGATCCCACTGATTCTGAGACTGTTTTTTCGAGACATACTGCACTTTATGATAGTGGTAATATTTCTTCAAAATTACTTGTGCTTATTTGTGAAAAAAAAATGTAAATTTGGCAAAAATTATGAAAATTTCACAATTTTCAAATTTTTAATTTTTATGCCCCTAAATCAGAGCATTATGTCACACAAAATGGTTAATGAATAACATTTCCCACATGTCTACTTTACATCAGCACAATTTTTGAAACAATTTTTTTTGGTTAGGAAGTTATGAGGGTTAAATTTGACCATCGATTTCTCATTTTTTTCTACAAAATGTTTCTTTTAGCCCCACATTTTTTATTTTCTCAAGGGTAACAGGAGAGAATGGACCTCAAAATTTATTGTGCAATTTCTCCTGAGTGTGCCAATAACCTATGTGTGGATAAAAAACTACGGTACTTTTGAGGCACAGTGCAAAGCTCAAAAGGGAAGGAGCTCCATATTATTGTGCAGATTTTACTATTATGGTCAGAGGGTGACCCACTGGGAAAGCTCCTGAGGTGCCAGAAGAGCAGATCTCCTCATAAGCGACCCCATTTTCCAAAATACACCTCTTGATTAATTAATCTAGGGTGCAGTGATCATTTTGACACCACTGATGGGTCACATAATTTTATACCATTGGGCAGTAAAGAAAAAATAATTAAATTTTTACCACAAAAATTTTGTTTTAGCCCCAGATTTAACAATTTCACACAATAAGTGGGTAAAATTGCCACCAGAATTTGTCCCACTGGTTAGCCATATGGCGAGTCTTGGTAGGGATGGAGCACAGAATTTCCTAGAATAGTGCTAGAGAGCAGAATCCCACCCTCCCCTAAGTGACCCCATTTTGGAAATTATACCCCTGCCAAATGTGAATGCTAAAGGTGGTTTATGCACACTGGGGCTCAGAAAGGAGGGGGCATTTGGATTTGGGAGTGCTGAATTTCTTTTTGGGGGAGAAGGAGCCATTTTACTTTTCCAGAGCCTTTGTGCGCTCTACACTGAGCACTTACTTTGGGGTTTCCATCTAAATCTCCTAGTGACTTGACAAATGAAACCCAGAGGGATCCAATCACTATAATGAGGCAGCAGAGTCACTCTGGACTCTGTCTGGCCTCTGTTCAGCCTTGTCCTTCCTTTCAGAAGTGCAAAAACTATGGTGGACCGCGATTTTATGCATGCCTAAAAAGATGGACACCGCCGGATCACAGGTCCTATGGCATGCACAGTGCCTCCATCTGCCTCATTATAGGCAATCTTCCATCGGCAGTTCTGTCTGAATCACGTATCTCAGAGATTTTTCATGGAAACCCTGGTGTAAGCGCTCAGTGTAGAGCACAGGATTAATGTGTGCCGAGCCTTACTGCGATCTTTGGGAGGCAGAATGAACAAATCCACAGCAGGGAAAAACTGGTTTTGTTTATTTTTTTACGTCATTTCACGTGCTGTATAGGTGATTAGGTGACTTTATTCTTCGGGTCAGTGCGA
>JARQOD010000001.1:460964068-460984084 GCA_033576555.1 Oophaga sylvatica
TTGGATGGAGTAAAGCAAGATTTGCTAGAAGACCAATATTTCTAATGATACCTGTGGCCTGCTGGGGTAAGTAACGGAGTCAGCGACTTTGTGATCCATCACAACTGTTAACAGTATGGGTATCTTGAGAACACCAATTCAGTTAACAACTTAGCAGACAAGGCATCCCACAACCAGACAGGCCCTTCTGGCATTTTCCAGATGGCCAGTCCGGCCCTGCTTACAGCTCACTTCTTTATTTCTGTAGCTATGGCAGCCTTTACTCCTCTTATGTTACATGCTGTCCTGCTTGATATATCCATCCTGTTTCTGTAAATTGTCCCCCTCATATGTTTGCAGGATCGGTGTATACCCACCAAGTGACTGGTTTTATATTACCTAAGATGGTGGATAGAACAGGCCTGAGTGGATTACCTGGAGCCTTCCCATAAACAGTGGGTTCGGAAAGTATTCAGACCCCTTTAAATTATTCACTCTTTGTTTCATTGCAGCCATTTGGTAAATGCAAAAAAGTTCATTTTTTTCTCATTAATGTACACTCTGCACCCATCTTGACTGAATAAAAACAGAAATGTAGACATTTTTGCAAATTTATTAGTATTCAGACCCTTTGCTCAGTATTGAGTAGAAGCACCCTTTTGAGCTAGTACAGCCATGAGTCTTCTTGGGAATGATGCAACAAGTTTTTCACATCTGGATTTGGGGATCCTCTGCCATTCTTCCTTGCAGATTCTCTCCAGTTCCATCAGGTTGGATGGGGAACTTTGGTGGACAGCCATTTTCAGGTCTCTTCAGAGATGCTCAATTGGGTTTAGGTCAGGGCTCTGGCTGGACCAGTCAAGAATGGTCACAGAGTTGTTCTGAGGCCACTCCTTTGTTATTTTAGCTGTGTGCTTGGGGTCATTGTCTTGTTGGAAGGTGAACCTTTGGCCAAGTCTGAGGTCCAGAGCACTCTGGAAGAGGTTTTCATCCAAGATATCTCTGTACTTGGCCGCATTCATGTCGTCCTGTCCCTGCAGCTGAAAAACACCCCCATAGGATGATGCTGCCCCCACCATGTTTCACTGTTGGGATTGTATTGGGCAAGTGATGAGCAGTGCCTGGTTTTCTCCACACATACTGCTTAGAATTATCACCAAAAAGTTCTATCTTCGTCTCATCAGACCAGAGATCTTATTTCTCATAGTCTGGGAGTCCTTCATGTGTTTTTTTTAGCAAACTCTATGCTGGCTTTCATATGTCTTGCACTGAGGAGAAGCTTCCGTTGGGCCACTCTGCCATAAAGGCCCGACTGGTGGAGGGCTACAGTGATAGTTGATTTTATGGAACGTTCTCCCCTCTCCCCACTGCATCTGTGGAGCTCAACCACAGTGATCTTGGGGTTCTTCTTTACCTCTCTCACCATGGCTCTTCTCCCACGATTGCTCAGATTGGCTGGCCGGCCAGGTCTAGGAAGACTTCTGGTGGTCCCAAACTTCTTACATTTAAGGATTATGGAGGCCACTGTGCTCTTAGGAACCTTGAATACTGCAGAAATTCTTTTGTAACCATGTCCAGAGGTGTGCCTTGCCACAATTCTGTCTCTGAGCTCCTTGACCAGTTCCTTTGACCTCATTTGGTCTGACATGCACTGTGAGCTGTGAGGTCTTATATAGATAGGTGTGTGCCTTTACAAATCAAGTCCTATCAGTTTAATTAAACACAGCTGGACTCCAATGAAGGAGTAGAACCATGGGCGTACCCAGGATCAAAACTAGGGGGGGGCAAGCCATGGTCGTTCAGGTTGTAAAATATAAGAACAAAAAATGTACCTTATAGATGACGTCGTCTCTGGAGTCATTCTCCTTTTCTTCATCTTGTCCAGACCCTATGATGAGTTTTCTCATCCACAGTCGTCTCTGCAGACCTCCATCTTCTCCGCTCTTCTGCACCAACTCTCCACACGATGCCCTTAAAGACAGAAGAGTCATTATAATGCTCCTGAATAAAAATATCTGCAATATACTGTCGCCTCACACTATTCCCCTCCCTCCTCACGCTGTCTCCTCATATATTTACCCCCTCACTCTATTCTGCCTGCTCACACATACCCCTGACTCCCCATACTGTGTCTGCACACATCCCATCACCCTCACTCCCCATACTGTGTCCAACACATTCACCCGTTCACTCCCCATACTGTCTGCAACCATCCCCCATACTGTTTCCTCATACATACATGCTCTTCGGTACCCTCAAATCCCCCCACACATTAAATCCCCCATCCCCACTTCAAATCCCCCCACACACATTAAGTACCCCCATCTACACTCCAAATCCCCCCACATACATTAAGTACCCCCCCACCCACACTCCAAATCCCCCCACATACATTAAGTACCCCCCATCCACACTCCAAATCCCCACACTTAAAATAACCCCCCATCCCCACTCCAAATCCCCCACACATTAAATCCCCCATCCCCACTTCAAATCCCCCCACACACATTAAGTACCCCCATCTACACTCCAAATCCCCCCACATACATTAAGTACCCCCCCATCCACACTCCAAATCCCCCCACGCATAAAATAACCCCCCCATCCCCACTCCAAATCCCCCCCACACATAAAATAACCCCTATCCCCACTCCAAATCCCCCCACTCATAAAGTAACCCCCCCATCCCCACTCTAAAATCCCCCCCCCCATACACTCACACTCACACATGTCCCCGTTAATCTTCGGTGGTTCTTCAGCTCCATTACACGTCTGGAGCACTTACCAACAACCGCTGCCTCACTGCCTGTGTCTTCGCCTCTGAAGAGCCAGCGTGTGACGTCAGCAGCGTGATCATGTGACCTGATCACGCTGCTGGTGCTTCATGGATGCGGAAGTGCCTGCGGCGGCGGTCAGGGCACAGAGCACTGCAGAGGAGCAAGATGTGAGTGTGTGTAGCTCAGCTGTATGCTAGCGTCTCTGACTCTGACACCTGGCTGGAGCCTGGAGTGAGTCAGATGCTAGCACACTGAGTGCACAGCGATGCGCAGCAGCAGCACTTTCTCTGAGCCGGCTGTCAATTTGACAGCCGGCGCTCAGAGAACGGGAGAGGGGGCGGCAGAATGCAGCTACAGGCCTCATCTTGGCACGGCGCGCCCCTGCTCCTAGGGGGGGGCAACGGCCCCCCCCTGCCCCACGGTGGGTACGCCCATGAGTAGAACCATATCGAGGATCACAAGGAAATGGACAGCATGTGACTTAAATATGAGTGTCTGAGCAAAGAGTCTGAATACTTATGACCATGTGATATTTCGGTTTTTCTTTTTTAATAAATTTGCAAAAATTTCTACATTTTTTATCAGTCAAGATGGGGTGCAGAGTGTACATTAATGAGAAAAAAATGAATTGCATTTACCAAATAGCTGCAATGAAACAAAGAGTGAAAAATTTAAAGGGGTCTGAATACTTTCCGAACCCACTGTATGTTTTATCATATATAAAATAAATATTTGGGGAGTAACTCACACATGAGTCGGTGAGTGGGCACTAATAACGGAGCACATGGCGGAGCAGTGAGTGGGCACTAATAACGCAGCACATGGTGGGGCGGTGAGTGGGCACTAATAACCCAGCATATGGCGGGGCGGTGAGTGGGCACTAATAACCCAGCACATGGCGGGGCGATGAGAGGGCACTCCTAGTGTGATGCTGCACCATGCACCTTGCTCTGGAGGACTCATCACAGGCACATTTTCCAGCCCTGTCTCTTGGGTTTTGTATGTAGCTAGCTTAACTGACTGGGGCACAGACCTTACAGTCTTCTGCACATACATCTATGTCTGCAGGCAGCGTATACTAGACCTACATATATATTTCTTACTATTTATGTGCAGCTAGTGATTAGAGAGCCTGTCTGTAACTGCTGTAGAGGAGCAGGCAGCTTCTCATTTATTGTTACAGCATATAACACAGCATTTCCCATCACTGACTGTATCTGACCTTATGATAGGATATTTTCCAGTATCAACCTGTTGTATATCTTGGCTGTAAACTCTAACATAGGATGAACCACCTTGTATATACATAACTAATCCCACATCATATACATTCCAGGAACTGATTTTTTTTTTTTAAATGGTTGTGGGGATAAAGAGTTTTCAAAATTAGTGTTTAGTGAAAGATACCTACTTTTCAACTAAACTTCACAATAAGTTGTCATGTGGATACACTGTTACTGGTCATTTTATGTATCTATGTAATGCATAATGTAGGGATTCGCTCTGGTAGGCAGTGGCCGGGCCGCAGTAATGAGGCAACACACAGGCTTCAAGTCCAAAATTCAGTGGTTTAATAATATATTTCCAGTCCGGATCACATGAACAAAAACAGAACATAAATACACTCCAGTTTGGAGAACCACTGTCCCCAGACTCACTCTTGTTGGGAAGGGCTTAACTAAGCGGCTGCAGGCCAGCAGGGACCGCCAGGTGCCATTCCCCGGGTGGTCTGGAATCTGCTTTCTTCAGCTTACTGACACAGTGCACCAAAAATCAAATATCCAGGCTGGCTCCAGCCAAGCTCCTTCTCTTCCAAACCCCACACACTACAACAGATCCTTATTAAATAGCCATAAACCACACCCTCAGGTGAGGTACACATCACCTGAGCTGCTCACGTGACCATGACCTCATCACGGGTCCTTGTGATCAGGGAAAATCCTGACCAAACTTCAGCCTGTTGGGAGAAATATACCTCCCATCCAGCAAGACCCCTTTTTGTGTACCACATACCTCCCCCCTTTGTTCAACCTTAGGAGGGTGGACACATGACATATAGTGAACTCTGGAAGGGCATCTGCGTTCCCCTGTAGTTTGCCTGCCCGATGTTCCACTGAAAATTTAACATTTTGCAGTAACAGGAACCACCTGGTTACTCGGGCATTCCTCTCTTTGGCTTGACTCATCCAGGTCAGAGGGGACTGATCAGTCACCAAACGAAACGTTCTCCCCAGCAAATAGTAGCCCAATGACTCCAGTGCCCACTTGATGGCTAGGCACTCTCTCTCTACAATGCTGTATCTGGTCTCAGCGGGAGTAAGCTTCCGACTCCGGAAACTAACGGGATGCTCTCCCCATTATCCTCCTGAGACAGCATGGCACCCAGTCCTATCTCCGATGCATCAGTCTGTACAATGAATTCTCTTTTGAAATCGGGTGTGATCAGAACTGGTGACCCACACAGTGCCCCTTTTAATTTTACAAAAGCTTCTTCAATCTGATCATTCCAGTGCACCATTACTGACTTCCTCCCCTTCAAGCAGTCAGTTAACGGCGCCGACGGGGTCGCAAAATTGGGAATAAACCGTCTGTAATATCCCACTAACCCCAAAAACCATTTCACTTGTTTTGTGTTGAGGGGACGGGGCCAGTTTTGGATTGCCTCCACTTTGTTTATCTGGGGTTTGAGAACTACTCTCCCAATTACATACCCCAGGTACCGGGCTTCCTCCAACCCTATGGAACACTTCTTTGGATTGGCAATTAGCCCTGCTTGTCGCAGAGAATCTATCACCACCTGTACCTTGGGTAAATGACTTTCCCAGTCTGTACTGTACACAACAATATCGTCCAGATAGACCGCGGCATATCGGCGATGCGGACGGAGGATAATATCCATTAACCTCTGGAATGTCGCTGGAGCGCCATGAAACCCGAAGGATTGGACTATATACTGGAACAGCCCCTCAGGTGTTATAAAAGCCGTTTTCTCTCTCACCGCTTTGGTTAGGGGTACCTGGCAATAACCTTTTGTGAGGTCAATGATGGAGAAATACTGGGCCTGTCCAAATCGCTTTATTAATTCATCGACCCGGGGTATGGGGTAGGCGTCAAACTTAGAAATTTCATTCAGTTTTCTAAAGTCATTGCAGAACCTTAGAGTCCCATCCGGCTTAGGTATTAGGACTATTGGGCTGGCCCACTCACTTTGGGATGCTTCAATGACTCCTAACTGCAGCATATTTTTTACCTCCTCCGAGATGGCTTGTCGCCGGGCCTCAGGCACCCGATATGACTTCAGGCGGACTTTGGCCTGTGGCTCCGTGACAATGTCATGTGGATTAGGGAGTTACGACCTGGGAATTCCGAAAAAACATCAGAATTTCGGTTAACAAATTCTCAAACCTGCTGAATTTGTCTAGGCGACAACGTATCTGCTATTTTGACAGCGGAGAGGGCTTCTCCTACCTCCACTTGGGGCAAGGGAGCCTTTTCCACCGGGAACGCAGGCCGCGGACACTCCCCCCCCCAGGTGGTCTCTGTCTTTCCATGGTTTGAGCAGATTAACATGGTACACCTGCTCTGGTTTTCTCCTTCCAGGTTGGTGTACCTTATAGTTTACTGGACCCACTTTCTCCATAACCTCGTAGGGTCTCTTCCACCTATCAAGAAACTTACTATCTACCGTAGGCACAAGTACCAACACCCGATCACCAGGGTTAAAGGACCTTACCCGTGCCTCCCGGTTATAGACCTGCCTCTGCGACCTTTGTGCTGCCTCCATATGTTCTCGGACTAACGGTAGGACTGTCTCCATTCTCTTGCATTTTTTCCACATGTTCTATCACACTTTTGTGGGGAGTAGGTTGGTTCTCCCAGGCCTCTTTGGCTATATCGAGCAAGCCACGGGGATGTCTGCCATACGAAGGGCGAGAACCCCGTAGATGCCTGGGGCACCTCCCGCACTGCAAACAATAAATTTTTATAGAATAAGTTGAATCAATAAAATACAATTAAATAAAACTATTGTGTCCTAATAAAGAAATAATATTAAATAAATCTGACACACCTAATGATACAATAAATCCCAAATGTGGATGGCTGACCATCCGGATCAACAAAAAGAAAACCCAGGTGCATAGGATATGGAAGGGGGAGAAAAAAACACCGATGGCAATGGCAATGGAGTTTAACCCCTCTCTGACATTAGACGTACTATCCCGTCCATAAAACCCGTGCCATTCTGACCATGGACGGGATAGTACGTCATAGGCGATTAGCTGCGCTCCCGGAGGGAGCGCAGCTAATCGCCGCCGGGTGTCAGCTGATTATCACAGCTGACACCCGTGACTGTGTGTCAGGAGCAGTCACGGACCGCTCCCGGCACATTAACCCCTTGCACACCGCGATCAAACATGATCGCGGTGTACTGGGGGCACAGGGGAGGATCGCGCAGGGTGGGGGCTCCCTGCGCGCCCCCCTGAGACCCTCAGAGCAGCGCGATGTGATCGCGCTGTTCTGAGGGCTTCCTCCCTCCCAGGACCGGATCCAAGATGGCGCTGGGGTCCTGGAGGGAGGCGGCTTCCTCAGTGCCTGCCGAGAGCAGGCATGAGGAAGCGTCCTGCACTGCCTGTCACATCGCTGGTGTGACAGAGTGCTGTGCACACTGTCACACCAGCGATCTGATGAAATACAGTGATGTCCCACCCTGGGACAAATAAAAAAGTAAAAAAAAGTAAAAATAAACATGTGTAAAAAAAAATCCAAAATAAAAAAAAAAAAAAAAAAATATTCCCCAATAAATTCATTACTTATTGTAAATAAAAAAAATAAAACAATAAAAGTACACATATATTGTATCACCGCGTCCGTAACGACCCCCCTATAAAACTGTCCCACTAGTTAACCCCTTTTGTGAACCCCTTAAAAAATAAAAAATAAAAACGAAGCAAAAAATCAGTGCTTTATCATCATACCGCTGAACAAAAAGTGGAATAACACGCGATCAAAAAGACGGATATAAATAAACATGGTACCGCTGAAAACGTCATCTTGTCCCGCAAAAAACGAGCCGTCACACAGCATCATCAGCAAAAAAATAAAAAGTTATAGCTCGCAGAATAAAGCGATGCAAAAATAATTATTTTTTATATAAAATTATTTTTATTCTATAAAAGCGCCAAACATAAAAAAATGATATAAATGAGGTATCGCCATAATCGTACTGACCCGAAGAATAAAACTGCTTTATCGATTTTACCACACGCGGAACAATAAAACGCCTCACCCAAAAGAAATTCATGAATTGCTGATTTTTGTTCATTCTAACCTCCCAAAAATCGAAATAAAAAGCGATCAAAAAATGTCACGTGCTCAAAAATGGTACCAATAAAAGCGTCACCTCGTCCCGCAAAAATTAAGACCCACATGACATTGTGGGCCAAAATATGCAAAAATTATAGCTCTCAAAATGTGGCGATGCAAAAAACTACTTTTTGCAATAAAAAGCGTCTTTTAGCGTGACAGCTGCCAATCATAAAAACCGCTATAAATAGTAAATCAAACCCCCCTTTATCACCCCCTTAGTTAGGGAAAAATAATAAATAAAAAAAATGTATTTATTTCCATTTTCCCATTAGGGTTAGGGTTAGGGTTTCGGCTAAAGTTAGGGTTAGGGTTGGCGCTAAAGTTAGGATTAGGGTTAGAGTTAGGATTAGGGTTAGGGTTGGGATTAGGGTTGGGACTAGGGTTAGGGGTGTGTTGGGGTTAGGGTTGGAGTTAGAATTGGGGGGTTTCCGCTGTTTAGGCACATCAGGGGCTCTCCAAATGTGACATGGCGTCTGATCTCCATTCCAGCCAATTCTGCGTTGAAAAAGTCAAACGGTGTTCCTTCACTTCTGAGCTCTGCCATGCGTCCAAACAGTAGTTTATCCCCACATATGGGGTATCAGCGTACTCTGGACCCCAAGAGTTATTGTGAAATTTGTCCTATTTCTTCTGTTACCCTTGGGAAAATAAAAAACTGGGGGCGAAAATATTATTTTTGTAAAAAAAATACGATTTTTTTGTTTTTACGGCTGTACATTATAAACTTCTGTGAAGCACTTGGGGCTTCATAGCGCTCACCACACATCTAAATAAGTTCCTTGTGGGGTCTATTTTCCAAAATGGGGTCACTTGTTGGGGATTTCCACTGTTTAGGCGCATCAGGGGCTCTCCAAATGCGACATGACGCCCCCAGACCATTCCATCAAAGTCTGCAATCCAAAACGTCACTACTTCCCTTTCCGAGCCCTGACATGCGCCCATACAGTAGTTTTCTCCCACATATTGGGTATCAGCGTACTCAGGACAAATTGGACAACAACTTTTGGGTCCAATTTCTCCTGTTACCCTTGTGAAAATAAAATATTGGGGGCAAAAAAATCATTTTTGTAAAAAAAAAAAAAGGATTTTTTATTTTTACGGCTGTGCGTTATAAACTTCTGTGAAGCACTTCGGGGTTCAAAGTGCTCACCACACATCTAGATAAGTTCCTTGTGGGGTCTATTTTCCAAAATGGGGTCACTTGTGGGGGGTTTCCACTGTTTAGGCGTATCAGGGGCTCTCCAAATGCGACATGACGCCCCCAGACCATTCCATCAAAGTCTGCAATCCAAAACGTCACTACTTCCCTTCCGAGCCCTGACGTGCACCCATACAGTAGTTTTCTCCTACATATTGGGTATCAGCGTACTCAGGACAAATTGGACAACAACTTTTGGGTTCCAATTTCTTCTGTTACCCTTGTGAAAATAAAATATTGGGGGCGAAAAAAATCATTTTTGTAAAAAAAAAAAGGATTTTTTATTTTAAGGCTGTACGTTATAAACTTTAGTGAAACACCTGGGGGTTCAAAGTTCTCACCACACATCTAGATAAGTTCCTTGAGGGGTCTAGTTTCCAAAATGGTGTCATTTGTGGGGGGTTTCCACTGTTTAGGCAGATCAGGAGCTCTCCAAACACGACATGGCGTCCAGCCAATTCTGCGTTGAAAAAGTGAGACGGCGCTCCTTCCCTTCCACACTCTGCCATGCACCCAAACAGTGGTATACCCCCACATATGGGGTATCAGTGTACTCAGGACAAATTGCACAATAACTTTTGGAGTCTTGTTACCCTTGGAAAAATAAAAATTCGGGTGAAAAGATCATTTTTGTGGAAAAAATATGATTTTTAAATTTTACGGCTCTACGTTATAAACTTGTGTGAAGCACTTGAGGGTTCAAATTGCTCACCAAAGATCTAGATAAGTTCCTTAGGGGGTCTAGTTTCCCAAATGGGGTCATTTGTGGGGGGTTTCCACTGTTTAGGCACATCAGGGGCTCTCCAAATGCAACATGGCATCCAATCTCAATTCCAGCCAATTTTGGTTGGAAAAAGTCAAATGGTGCTCCTTCCCTTCCGAGCTCTGCCGTGCGCCCAAACAGTGGTTCCCCCCCACATATGGGGCATCAGCGTACTCAGGACAAATTGGACAACAACTTATGTGGTCCAATTTCTCCTGATACCCTTGGGAAAATAAAAAATTAGTGACTAAAAGATAATTTTTGTGGGAAAAAAATAGGATTTTTTATTTTCATGCCCGGGCATTATAAACTTGTGTGAAGCACTTGGGGGTTCAAAGTGCTCACCAAAGATCTAGATAAGTTCCTTAGGGGGTCTAGTTTCCAAAATGGGGTCACTTGTGGGGGATTTCCACTGTTTAGGCTCATCTGGGGCACTGCAAACGGAACATGACCCCCATCAACGTCTGCATTCCAAAACGTTACTACTTCCTTTCCAAGCCCTGCCGTGCGCCCAAACAGTTTTCCACCCCCACATATGGGGTATCAGCGTACTCAGGACAAATTGGACAACAACTTTTGGGGTCCAATTTCCTTGGGAAAATTCAAAAATTTAGGACTAAAAAATCATTTTTGTGGAATTTTTTTTTTTTTTTCACACCCAGGCATTATAAACTTTTGTGAAACACTTGGGGGTTCAAAGTGCTCACAACAGATCTAGATAAGTACCTTAGGGGGTCTAGTTTCCAAAATGGTGTCACTTGTGGGGGGTTTCCACTGTTTAGGCGCATCAGAGGTTCTCCAAGCGCGACATGGCGTCCAATCTCAACTCCAGCCAATTTTAGTTTGAAAAAGTCAAACGGCGCTCCTTCCCTTACGAGCTCTGCCGTGTGCCCAAACAGTGGTTTTCCCCCACATATAGGGTATTGGCGTACTCAGGAGAAATTGCATAACAACCTTATCTGTCCATTTTCTCCTTTTACCCTTGTGAAAAAAAAAAAAAGTTTGTAAAAGATCATTTTTGTGGCTAAAAAGTTAAATATTCATTTTTTCCTTCCACGTTGCTTTAGTTCCTGTGAAGCACCTGAAGGGTTAATAAACTTCTTGAATGTGGTTTTGAGTACCTTGAGGGGTGCAGTTTTTAGAATGGTGTCACTTTTGGGTATTTTCTGTCATGTAGACCCCTCAAAGTGACTTCAAATGTGAGGTGGTCCCTAAAAAAAATGGCTTTGTAAATTTTGTTGTAAAAATGAGAAATCGCTGGTCAACTTTTAACCCTTATAACTTCCTAACAAAAAAAAATTTTGATTCCAAAATTGTGCTGATGTAAAGTAGACATGTGGGAAATGTTATTTCTTAACTATTTTGTGTTACATATTTCTCTGTTTTAAGGGAATAAAAATTCAAAGTTTGAAAATTGCTAAATTTTCAAAATTTTCGCCATATTTGCGTATTTTTCAAAAATAAACGCAAGTTATATGGAAGAAATTTTACCACTAACATGAAGTACAATATGTCACGAGAAAACAATCTCAGAATCGCGAAGATCCGTTGAAGCGTTCCGGAGTTATAACCTCATAAAGAGACAGTGGTCAGAATTGTAAAAATTGTCCCGGTCATTAACGTGCAAACCACCCTTGGGGGTGAAGGGGTTAATAATACAATACTTTATTTAGAAAAATATTCTGTAATGCACAGACATAAATAAAATGAATAAAACCTATATATGTATATAAGAAATATATATATAAAATGAGGGGAATCACACAAAAATAGCCTAATGGGCTAGGGTTCATATGTGAATGGCCAGGTAATTAGATATAGATAGGTAACATGCAAATGTTCAATAGATCACACAATAAGGGTCCCATATGCAGAATCAGAGCAATAAAACGACTATGCCAGTGCAAAAAAAATAAAATTATAAAATAATGAAGAAAAATGAGTGCAATGGAATAAAATAGGAATCACCTATATAATAATAGTGCAGATAACAAATATACACGTGCAAAAATAGAAAAATTGCCTTTGTGTGCATTGGCTAAAAATAGTACAATAAAAACATTCTAACTCAAAGAAGAATAAATGAACCTAATATACAAAAGTGCAAGTACATAGGCACTAATAATGCAGAAAAAATGCTAAGCAACACACTAACAGACCCTGTAAAGGTGTAATTGTGTAAATCAATAATTAGTGCACAAAATATCCGAGTGTGTATACTATCAATTTAACATAGCATGGTGCAAAAGCAAGTGCCAACCACATATCACACAATGTTGATACTGCTACCCCCAATGCACAATTCATGTGCAATTGTGAACTATAAACAGCATGCTGCACACTGAATATGGCACTATGGAAATAATATACCTTGGAACGCGATGACAATGTGGATGTCCACCTCAAACGCGCCCCAAACGCTCGTTTCGGAAATAGCTTCCTTCCTTCCCTGACGAAGCGGTAGGATAATCTTTTAGGTCCCCATGTATACATAACACGCCAATTTTCCGACCAGTATATTCGCTGATTTGCACGTGGTTGGCTCGTACTAGGGTCACAAGACTCCCTGAGTCCAGTAGAGCCATAGCAGGGGCACCCTCCACCTCCACTTTACATAAATGGTTCATACTGGGACCCTTTGGGTTGCCCACTGCACACCTATGTCCGGCATAATGAGACTGATAGTACCCAAAGTTGGTGTCCATGGGCTCAGTCAGGAAGGGACAATCAGCTCTCAAATGTCCTGGTTCTTGGCACCGCCAGCAGATTATGGGGCCCTTTTCGTCCCCCGACCCGTCTTGAGAGACCTTCCGGGTCTCGGCTGGCTGCGCTGCAGGTGAAGTTTTGGGGAACTTTCTCGTTACTTTCCGGGGAGTCTCTCCCTGTAGCTCCTTGGTAGCCCCATATCTTCCACGAGGTCTACCATTTGGAGGCCATTAGTAGTGCCTACCTGACCCACCAAGGTTTGAAGGGTGTGGGGCAAAGCTCTCCAAAAGATATCAGTCACGATACGTTCGAGCATAGCGCTGGGCGACAACACCTCCGGCTGCAACCACTTTTCTACCAGTTGTACCAAGTGGTAATACTGAGACCGAGCCGGCTCGGAGGGGGAAAACTCCCACTTAGGTACCCGCTGGGCCCGGACCCAGACATTTACCCCTAGACGTACGAGTATCTCACCCTTGATGCTCAGGTTGTCTTTCTGTTGTTCGGGGGATAGGTCCTGATAGGCTTTCGCGTGTTCTATAGCCAGAAACAGAGCAACAATTTCTGCCCACTGGTCCCGGGGTAGTCTCTCCCTTTCAGCCACTCCTTCAAACATTTCCAGGTATACATCGACGTTATCCGATTTCTCCATCTTTGGAATCGCTGCACGTACCGCTTTCCGGACATCTGGGCGGCCCTGGGAAGCTCCTGCTATCTGTGGCGCTGTAAAGTGCTGTATCAGCAGCCGGTTGGTTTCCTGTTGCTGCTGATTAAATATCAGCTGCTGCTGCATAGCCTCCTGCTGCTGCATAGCCTGCTGCTGCTGCGTAACCTGCTGCATAGTCTGCTGTTGCTGTTGCGTAGCCTGCTGTTGCTGCTGCGTAGCCTGCTGCTGCTGTCACATGGCCTCCATAAGCAACTTTACCATGCACTCCATTTCCGGACAGTTTTCCGCCTGGTTTTTCAGCACACTTTTCACCCAGGAAATCCACTGGCATGTAGAAAAAAAAACTCTCCGAAAAACAGCCTGACCTTACTACGTCTGCCTGCATTCAAGCCCCAAATGTAGGGATTCGCTCTGGTAGGCAGTGGCCGGGCCGCAGTAATGAGGCAACACACAGGCTTCAAGTCCAAAATTCAGCGGTTTAATAATATATTTCCAATACGGATCACATGAACAAAAACAGAACATAAATACACTCCAGTTTGGAGAACCACTGTCCCCAGACTCACCCTTGTTGGGACAGGCTTAACTAAGCGGCTGCAGGCCAGCTGGGACCGCCATGTGCCATTCCCAGGGTGGTCTGGAATCTGCTTTCTTCAGCTTACTAACATAGGTTTATTTCAATTACCATGTCCAAATATTATAAAAGTTATTTAATTGTCGGTTATAATGTTGATGTTATATTGTGTATAGCTTTTAACCCCTTACTGCCATCAGACGTACTATCCCGTCCATGGTACCTGGGCCCGTATGACCATGGACGGGATAGTACGTCCCAGCGATCGGACGCGCTCCCGGGGGGAGCGCAGCCGATCGCACCCGGGTGTCAGCTGATTATCACAGCTGACACCCGGAACTATGTGTCAGGAGCGGTCACGGACCGCTCCCGGCACATTAACCCGTGGCACACCGCGATCAAACATGATCGCGGTGTACTGGGGCACAGGGGAGGATGCGCAGGGTGGGGGCTCCCTGCGCGCTCCCCTGAGACCCTCAGAGCAGCGCGATGTGTCGCGCTGTTCCGAGGGTCCGTCCTCCCTCCAGGTCCCCGGATCCAAGATGGCGCCGGGGTCCTGCAGGGAGGCGGCTTCCTCATTGCCTGCTGAGAGCAGGCACTGAGAAGCCTGCAGCGATGCCAGAGCGATCGCTGGTGTGACAGAGTGCTGTGCACACTGTCACACCAGCGATCTGATGAAATACAGTGATGTCCCACCCTGGGACAAAGTAAAAAAGTTAAAAAAATAAAAATAAAAATTGTTTAAAAAAATCATAAAGAAAAAAAAAAATATTCCCCAATAAATTCATTTTTTCCTGTAAATAAAAAAACAAAAACAATAAAAGTACACATATTTGGTATTGCTGCGTCCGTAATGACCCCCCCTATAAAACTGTCCCACTAGTTAACCCCTTTAGTGAACCTCTTAAAAAAAAAAAAAAAAACAAAGCAAAAAATCAATGCTTTATCATCATACCGCCGAACAAAAAGTGGAATAACACGCGATCAAAAAGACGGATATAAATAAACATGGTACCGCTGAAAACGTCATCTTGTCCCGCAAAAAACGAGCCACAATACAGCATCATCAACGAAAAATAAAAAAGTTATAGCTCGCTGAATAAAGCGATGCAAAAATAATAATTTTTTATATAAAATTCTTTTTATTCTATAAAAGCGCCAAAACATAAAAAAATGATATAAATGAGGTATCGCCATAATCGTACTGACCCGAAGAATAAAACTGCTTTATCAATTTTACCACACGCAGAACGGTATAAACGCCTCCCCCAAAAGAAATTCATGAATTGCTGATTTTTGTTCATTCTAACCTCCCAAAAATCGAAATAAAAAGCAATCAAAAAACGTCACGTGCTCAAAAATGGTACCAATAAAAACGTCACCTCGTCCCGCAAAAAATAAGACCTCACATGACTCTGTGGGCCAAAATATGCAAAAATTATAGCTCTCAAAATGTGATGATGCAAAAACTATTTTTTGCAATAAAAAGCGTCTTTTAGCGTGACAGCTGCCAATCATAAAAACCCGCTATAAATAGTAAATCAAACCCCCTTTATCACCACCTTAGTTAGGGAAAAATAATAAAATTAAAAAAAAGTATTTATTTCCATTTTCCCATTAGGGTTAGGGTTGCGGCTAAAGTTAGGGTTAGGGTTGGCGCTAAAGTTAGGATTAGGGTTAGGGTTGGGATTAGGGTTGGGACTAGGGTTAGGGGTGTGTTGGGGTTAGGGTTGGAGTTAGAATTGGGGGGTTTCCGCTGTTTAGGCACATCAGGGGCTCTCCAAATGTGACATGGCGTCTGATCTCAATTCCAGCCAATTCTGCATTGAAAAAGTCAAACGATGCTCCTTCACTTCTGAGCTCTGCCATGCGCCCAAACAGTAGTTTACCCCCACATATGGGGTATCAGTGTACTCTGGACCCCAAGAGTTATTGTGTAATTTGTCCTATTTCTTCTGTTACCCTTGGGAAAATAAAAAACTGGGGGTAAAAATATCATTTTTAAAAAAAAAAAAAGATTTTTTGTTTTTACGACTGTACGTTATAAACTTCTGTGAAGCACTTGGAGCTTCATAGCGCTCACCACACATCTAGATAAGTTCCTTGTGGGGTCTATTTTCCAAAATGGGGTCACTTGTGGGGGGTTTCCACTGTTTAGGTGCACAAGGGGCTCTCCAAATGCAACATGACACCCCCAGACCATTCCATCAAAGTCTGCAATCCAAAACGTCACTACTTCCCTTCCGAGCCCCGACGTGTTCCCATACAGTAGTTTTCTCCCACATATTGGGTATCAGCGTACTCAGGACAAATTGGACAACAACTTTTGGGGTCCAATTTCTCCTGTTACCCTTGTGAAAATAAAATATTGGGGGCGAAAAAATCATTTTTGTAAAAAAAAAGGATTTTTTATTTTTACGGCTGTACGTTATAAACTTCTGTGAAGCACTTCAGGGTTCAGAGTGCTCACCACACATCTAGATAAGTTCCTTGTGGGGTCTATTTTCCAAAATGGGGTCACTTGTGGGGGTTTTCACTGTTTAGGTGCACCAGGGGCTCTCCAAATGTGACATGACACCCCCAGACCATTCCATCAAAGTCTGCAATCCAAAACGTCACTACTTCCCTTCCGAGCCCCGACGTGGTCCCATACAGTAGTTTTCTCCCACATATTGGGTATCAGCCTACTCAGGACAAATTGGACAACAACTTTTGTGGTCCAATTTCTCCTGTTACCCTTGTGAAAATAAAATATTGGGGGCGAAAAAAATCATTTTTGTAAAAAAAAAAAAGGATTTTTTATTTTTACGGCTGTACGTTATAAACTTCTGTGAAGCACTTCGGGGTTCAAAGTGCTCACCACACATCTAGATAAGTTCCTTGTGGGTCTATTTTCCAAAATGGGGTCACTTGTGGGGGGTTTCCACTGTTTAGGCGCATCAGGGGCTCTCCAAATTCGACATGACGCCCCAAGACCATTCCATCAAAGTCTGCAATCCAAAATATTACTACTTCCCTTCCGATCCCCGACGTGCACCCATACAGTAGTTTACTCCCACATATTGGGTATCAGCGTAATCAGGACAAATTGGACAACAACTTTTGGGTCCAATTTCTCCTGTTACCCTTGTGAAAATAAAATATTGGGGACGAAAAAATCATTTTTGTAAAAAAAAAAAAAGATTTTTATTTTACATCTGTACGTTATAAACTTCTGTGAAGCACTTTGGGGTTCAAAGTGCTCACCACACATCTAGATAAGTTCCTTGAGGGATCTAGTTTCCAAAATGGTGTCATTTGTTGGGGGTTTCCACTGTTTAGGCAGATCAGGAGCTCTCCAAACACGACATGGCATCCAGCCAATTCTGTGTTGAAAAAGTCGAACGGCGCTCCTTCCCTTCCAAACTCTGCCATGCACCTAAACAGTGGTTTATCCCCATATATGGGGTATCAGCGTACTCAGGACAAATTGCACAATAACTTTTGGAGTCTTGTTACCCTTGGGAAAATAAAAATTGGAGTTAAAAGATCATTTTTGTGGAAAAAATATGATTTTTTAATTTTACGGCTCTACGTTATAAACTTGTGTGAAGCACTTTGGGGTTCAAATTGCTCACCAAAGATCTAGATAAGTTCCTTAGGGGGTCTAGTTTCCCAAATGGGGTCACTTGTGGGGGGTTTCCACTGTTTAGACATATCAGGGGCTCTCCAAATGCAACATGGCGTCCAATCTCAATTCCAGCCAATTTTGTTTGTAAAAAGTCAAATGGTGCTCCTTCCATTCCGAGCTCTGCTGTGCGCCCAAACAGTGGTTCCTCCCACATATGGGGTATCAGCGTACTCAGGACAAATTGGACATCAACTTTTGTGGTCCAATTTCTCCTGTTACTCTTGGGAAAATAAAAAATTAGTGACTAAAAGATAATTTTTGTGGGAAAAAAATAGGATTTTTTATTTTCATACTCGGGCATTATAAACTTGTGTGAAGCACTTGGGGGTTCAAAGTGCTCACCAAAGATCTAGATAAGCTCCTTAGGGGGTCTAGTTTCCAAAATGGGGTCACTTGTGGGGGTTTCTACTGTTTAGGCACATCTGGGGCACTGCAAACGGAACATGACCCCCATCAACGTCTGCATTCCAAAACGTTACTATTTCCTTTCCAAGCCCTGTCGTGCGCCCAAACAGTTCCCCCCCCCCACATATGGGGTATCAGCGTACTCAGGACAAATTGGACAACAACTTTTGGGGTCCAATTTCCTTGGGAAAAATCAATAATTTGGGACTAAAAAATCATTTTTGTGGAAAATTGTTTTTTTTATTTTTCAGACCCAGGCATTATAAACTTTTGTGAAACACTTGGGGGTTCAATGTGCTCACAACAGATCTAGATAAGTTCCTTATGGGGTCTAGTTTCCAAAATGGTGTCACTTGTGGGGGATTTCCACTGTTTAAGCACATCAGGGGCTCTCCAAACACGACATGGCGTCCAATCTCAATTCCAGCCAATTTTAGTTTGAAAAAGTCAAACGCGCTCCTTCCCTTACGAGCTCTGCCGTGTGCCCAAACAGTGGTTTTCCTCCACATATTGGCTATTGGCGTATCAGGAGAAATTGCACAACAACTTTATCTGTCCATTTGCTTCTTTTACCCTTGTGAAAATAAAAAAAAAGTTTGTAATAGATCATTTTTGTGGCTAAAAAGTTAAATATTGATTTTTCCTTCCACGATGCTTCAGCTCCTGTGAAGCACCTGAAGGGTTAATAAACTTCTTGAATGTGGTTTTGAGTACCTTGAGGGGTGCAGTTTTAGAATGGTGTCACTTTTGGGTATTTTCTGCTATATAGACCCGTCAAAGTGACTTCAAATGTGAGGTGGTCCCTAAAAAAATGGCTTTGTAAATTTTGTTGTAAAAATGAGAAATCGCTGGTCAACTTTTAACCCTTATAATTTCCTAAGAAAAAAAAAATTTGGTTCCAAAATTGTGCTGATATAAAGTAGACATGTGGGAAATGTTATTTCTTAACTATTTTGTGTGACCTATTTCTCTGTTTTAAGGGAATAAAAATTCAAAGTTTGAAAATTGCTAAATTTTCAAAATTTTCGCCATATTTGCGTTTTTTTCAAAAATAAACGCAAGTTATATGGAAGAAATTTTACCACTAACGTGAAGTACAATATGTCACGAGAAAACAATCTCAGAATCGCGAAGATCCGTTGAAGCGTTCCAGAGTTATAACCTCATAAGAGACAGTGGTCAGAATTGTAAAAATTGGCCCCATCATTAACGTGCAAACCACCCTTGGGGGTTAAGGGGTTAAGTTACCCTATTTATACTATCTTTCTCTTTATATTTACTCATCACTTTTCGGGTAGTAGTAAGTAGTGTACATAATGGTAGTTTCTAAAACCAAAATCTGTGAGTTGGTGAATTATTAGAGCTGGCTACAATACATGCAGTATAATAGTTTGTGAGGCATGACAGATACCATTATAAAGATATTCAGACTGTGGCTACCCCTTTATTATGGTTTACTTTCCACATTCCCCATTATGGATCCTCATTGCAGGATGTTTAGCGACTGTTAATTTGCTGTAGTTACCATTTTTCGATCCCAATTTTGTAGAGTTGCATTGTTAAAATTAATCTGTCGTAGCTCTGGAATTTTGTTACTTGTATGATCAGTCTTTCGATAGCAGGTAGAACTGGTTTATGGCTTTTTAGGCATGGGTGATGGTGGTCGAGTACATTTAAGGTGGCAAATGTCCTCTTTGGTGGCGGTTTAGGAGTCAGGTGTAAGTTGCAGACTCGTTTTAACTAACAGAGGATGTAAATACCTCATGGTGGTGAACAGGCTCGCTTTGGTGGCCAGCCTCAAGGACGTTGTAATGGTAACGTCAATCAGGGGCGGACTCAGTGGTTAAGCACAGGAGTGAGGATAATATGGTCATTGGTACCCTGAAAGTTTACTGGCTCTGCTTGAATGG
>JARQOD010000001.1:460984184-461032184 GCA_033576555.1 Oophaga sylvatica
CATGTGATCAATTCAGTTCCTATAGGTCAATTCTTACGTATTAGAAGAATCTGCTCTTCTAATGAGACTTTTGAAGCTCAAGCAGAAGAGATGAAGAAACGTTTTCTTGACCGCGGCTACAGTAAAAGATCAATTAAGAGGGCATACAATCGGGCTAGGAATACTGATAGACAACATCTGCTGTACTCATCCACTAAACGAAAATCTAGGCATCAGGTGAGTCTGGTCACCCAGTTCCACTCTAGATGGAGTGAAATGTATGATGCCATGGATAAATTTTGGCCCATACTACTTGTGGATCCAATTTTGAAAAAATATCTATCAGATCGACCATCGGTGGTGGCTCGGAGGTCACATAATTTGGGTGATCATTTAGTGAGGAGTTATCTTAAACCATCCACCCCTCCTCCCCTCTTTCCCTCTATCCCAACCCCTCGTGCACAGACATGGGGTTCTAGACCTTGCGGCAGTTGTATTGCCTGCCCCAATGTCATTCATGCTACAAACTTCTTCTCATCTGATGGGAGGGAGTTTGTTATTACTCAATCTATCACCTGCTCCACGAGCATGGTTGTATACTATGGCACGTGTCCGTGCAAGATGATTTATGTGGGCCTCACTACCCGTGCTCTAAAACTACGTGTGCGAGAACATGTTCGGGATATTTTGGCGGCAGCCAAAGAAAATGACATTGGGTCTCTTAAAACTATACCCCGCCACTTTAAAACTCACCACTCTTGTGACCCTTCGGGCTTTTTGGTGAGGGGTATTGATAAATTGGTCCCTAACCTACGGGGTGGAAATTATGGGCGTCTATTAGCACAGAGAGAGGCTAGATGGATCTGGAGGCTTCGTACACTCCACCCTCAGGGTTTAAATGAGAACCTGAGTTTTGCAGCTTTCCTCTGATCACTTGCATGTATGTTTTTTATGGCATCTTTTATTTTACTTGTTTTTAACTCATGATGTATTTTCTTTTTTGATTTTTAGGTTATTACTTACCCTTTATAAATATTCATGGCATTTTCCAGTCGGAATGGATCTACACCTTATCTTATTCTCTTCACCTCGTCGCAATTAATCATTGATATTATGTTGTATATTATATATATAATATTCTTCTTGTTCACTATTATTATATTCTATTTTTTATATAGGTGTCACTATGTATTATATATATATGTTTGTTACGGTATTATATGGACATTTATTTTATATAGTTTTTGTACACATTTGGGCACTGTTTCATTGTATATACTGTCCTGTATTATATTTCTATATTAGTTGTCTTCACGTTTACTACATATTTTCTTTTTTTTTTTTTTGCATATAATTCACTGTTGGCGTGGGTTATATATTTTTGTGTATTCCACTTACTGTTTGTCTTGTATGTGCTCCTTCATTTTTTGCTCCCGTGCGCATGCGTGCTCCCCGCCCGCTGGTTGCTGTCCTGACGGCGTCTCTAATCGGCAGTTGCTGGGGACGCGCTCTCAGCTGGCTCACCTCACTTGTGGGCGTGCTGAGTGACGCGTCTCGGCTCGGCTGATGACGCACTCGGTGTCAGTTACTTCCGGGTGGTGGGGTTACGCATGCGCCGCTCTGAGGGCTCGGAGCCTTGATACAGCTTTTCCGATTGGTCCTTATGGATATATATACTGCTTTGGTATATGTGTTGCCATACCCCCGGAAGAAGGCACTGCGCCGAAACGCGCGTTGGGGTGACAGGGACGCGGTCTCACTCAGGTATTCAAGCTGGGCCATTTGTTTATTTTACTGGTAGCATGGACCGTTTTTGTGTTAATGTTGTACTCTAATCCTGACTTTGATGTGTGTATATTACTCCTGTTTACATTGTCATCCAATGTGACTAGTCACTTTATGCACTTTATACTTGGTCCTTGCATTAACATTGTTATATATATGGTACCCTCCAGGTGCTTGTTCCCTGGTGTCTCCGCTTTCCCTGTTTAGTCGGTTTTTCACTGCCATCCCTGGTAATTTTAATATTTGATGTTTACTTCTAATAAAATTTTGTATTTTGTCATTATGAGTAGTGCTATTTTCTTTATTTGATTTATATAATAATAGTGCAGATAACAAATATACACGTGCAAAAATAGAAAAATTGCCTTTGTGTGCATTGGCTAAAAATAGTACAATAAAAACATTCTAACTCAAAGAAGAATAAATGAACCTAATATACAAAAGTGCAAGTACATAGGCACTAATAATGCAGAAAAAATGCTAAGCAACACACTAACAGACCCTGTAAAGGTGTAATTGTGTAAATCAATAATTAGTGCACAAAATATCCGAGTGTGTATACTATCAATTTAACATAGCATGGTGCAAAAGCAAGTGCCAACCACATATCACACAATGTTGATACTGCTACCCCCAATGCACAATTCATGTGCAATTGTGAACTATAAACAGCATGCTGCACACTGAATATGGCACTATGGAAAATAATATACCTTGGAACGCGATGACAATGTGGATGTCCACCTCAAACGCGCCCCAACGCTCGTTTCGGAAATAGCTTCCTTCCTTTCCTGACGAAGCGGTAGGATAATCTTTTAGGTCCCCATGTATACATAACACGCCAATTTTCCGACCAGTATATTCGCTGATTTGCACGTGGTTGGCTCGTACTAGGGTCACAAGACTCCCTGAGTCCAGTAGAGCCATAGCAGGGGCACCCTCCACCTCCACTTTACATAAATGGTTCAAACTGGGACCCTTTGGGTTGCCCACTGCACACCTATGTCCGGCATAATGAGACTGATAGTACCCAAAGTTGGTGTCCATGGCTCAGTCAGGAAGGGACAATCAGCTCTCAAATGTCCTGGTTCTTGGCACCGCCAGCAGATTATGGGGCCCTTTTCGTCCCCCGACCCGTCTTGAGAGACCTTCCGGGTCTCGGCTGGCTGCGCTGCAGGTGAAGTTTTGGGGAACTTTCTCGTTACTTTCCGGGGAGTCTCTCCTGTAGCTCCTTGGTAGCCCCATATCTTCCACGAGGTCTACCATTTGGAGGCCATTAGTAGTGCCTACCTGACCCACCAAGGTTTGAAGGGTGTGGGGCAAAGCTCTCCAAAAGATATCAGTCACGATACGTTCGAGCATAGCGCTGGGCGACAACACCTCCGGCTGCAACCACTTTTCTACCAGTTGTACCAAGTGGTAATACTGAGACCGAGCCGGCTCGGAGGGGAAAACTCCCACTTAGGTACCCGCTGGGCCCGGACCCAGACATTTACCCCTAGACGTACGAGTATCTCACCCTTGATGCTCAGGTTGTCTTTCTGTTGTTCGGGGGATAGGTCCTGATAGGCTTTCGCGTGTTCTGTAGCCAGAAACAGAGCAACAATTTCTGCCCACTGGTCCCGGGGTAGTCTCTCCCTTTCAGCCACTCCTTCAAACATTTCCAGGTATACATCGACGTTATCCGATTTCTCCATCTTTGGAATCGCTGCACGTACCGCTTTCCGGACATCTGGGCGGCCCTGGGAAGCTCCTGCTATCTGTGGCGCTGTAAAGTGCTGTATCAGCAGCCGGTTGGTTTCCTGTTGCTGCTGATTAAATATCAGCTGCTGCTGCATAGCCTCCTGCTGCTGCATAGCCTGCTGCTGCTGCGTAACCTGCTGCATAGTCTGCTGTTGCTGTTGCGTAGCCTGCTGTTGCTGCTGCGTAGCCTGCTGCTGCTGTCACATGGCCTCCATAAGCAACTTTACCATGCACTCCATTTCCGGACAGTTTTCCGCCTGGTTTTTCAGCACACTTTTCACCCAGGAAATCCACTGGCATGTAGAAAAAAAAACTCTCCGAAAAACAGCCTGACCTTACTACGTCTGCCTGCATTCAAGCCCCAAATGTAGGGATTCGCTCTGGTAGGCAGTGGCCGGGCCGCAGTAATGAGGCAACACACAGGCTTCAAGTCCAAAATTCAGCGGTTTAATAATATATTTCCAATACGGATCACATGAACAAAAACAGAACATAAATACACTCCAGTTTGGAGAACCACTGTCCCCAGACTCACCCTTGTTGGGACAGGCTTAACTAAGCGGCTGCAGGCCAGCTGGGACCGCCATGTGCCATTCCCAGGGTGGTCTGGAATCTGCTTTCTTCAGCTTACTAACATAGGTTTATTTCAATTACCATGTCCAAATATTATAAAAGTTATTTAATTGTCGGTTATAATGTTGATGTTATATTGTGTATAGCTTTTAACCCCTTACTGCCATCAGACGTACTATCCCGTCCATGGTACCTGGGCCCGTATGACCATGGACGGGATAGTACGTCCCAGCGATCGGACGCGCTCCCGGGGGGAGCGCAGCCGATCGCACCCGGGTGTCAGCTGATTATCACAGCTGACACCCGGAACTATGTGTCAGGAGCGGTCACGGACCGCTCCCGGCACATTAACCCGTGGCACACCGCGATCAAACATGATCGCGGTGTACTGGGGGCACAGGGGAGGATGCGCAGGGTGGGGGCTCCCTGCGCGCTCCCCTGAGACCCTCAGAGCAGCGCGATGTGTCGCGCTGTTCCGAGGGTCCGTCCTCCCTCCAGGTCCCCGGATCCAAGATGGCGCCGGGGTCCTGCAGGGAGGCGGCTTCCTCATTGCCTGCTGAGAGCAGGCACTGAGAAGCCTGCAGCGATGCCAGAGCGATCGCTGGTGTGACAGAGTGCTGTGCACACTGTCACACCAGCGATCTGATAAAATACAGTGATGTCCCACCCTGGGACAAAGTAAAAAAGTTAAAAAAATAAAAATAAAAATTGTTTAAAAAAATCATAAAGAAAAAAAAAAATATTCCCCAATAAATTCATTTTTTCCTGTAAATAAAAAAACAAAAACAACAAAAGTACACATATTTGGTATTGCTGCGTCCGTAATGACCCCCCCTATAAAACTGTCCCACTAGTTAACCCCTTTAGTGAACCTCTTAAAAAAAATTAAAAAAAAAAACAAAGCAAAAAATCAATGCTTTATCATCATACCGCCGAACAAAAAGTGGAATAACACGCGATCAAAAAGACGGATATAAATAAACATGGTACCGCTGAAAACGTCATCTTGTCCCGCAAAAAACGAGCCACAATACAGCATCATCAACGAAAAAATAAAAAAGTTATAGCTCGCTGAATAAAGCGATGCAAAAATAATAATTTTTTATATAAAATTCTTTTTATTCTATAAAAGCGCCAAAACATAAAAAAATGATATAAATGAGGTATCGCCATAATCGTACTGACCCGAAGAATAAAACTGCTTTATCAATTTTACCACACGCAGAACGGTATAAACGCCTCCCCAAAAGAAATTCATGAATTGCTGATTTTTGTTCATTCTAACCTCCCAAAAATCGAAATAAAAAGCAATCAAAAAACGTCACGTGCTCAAAAATGGTACCAATAAAAACGTCACCTCGTCCCGCAAAAAATAAGACCTCACATGACTCTGTGGGCCAAAATATGCAAAAATTATAGCTCTCAAAATGTGATGATGCAAAAACTATTTTTTGCAATAAAAAGCGTCTTTTAGCGTGACAGCTGCCAATCATAAAAACCCGCTATAAATAGTAAATCAAACCCCCCTTTATCACCACCTTAGTTAGGGAAAAATAATAAAATTAAAAAAAAGTATTTATTTCCATTTTCCCATTAGGGTTAGGGTTGCGGCTAAAGTTAGGGTTAGGGTTGGCGCTAAAGTTAGGATTAGGGTTAGGGTTGGGATTAGGGTTGGGACTAGGGTTAGGGGTGTGTTGGGGTTAGGGTTGGAGTTAGAATTGGGGGGTTTCCGCTGTTTAGGCACATCAGGGGCTCTCCAAATGTGACATGGCGTCTGATCTCAATTCCAGCCAATTCTGCATTGAAAAAGTCAAACGATGCTCCTTCACTTCTGAGCTCTGCCATGCGCCCAAACAGTAGTTTACCCCCACATATGGGGTATCAGTGTACTCTGGACCCCAAGAGTTATTGTGTAATTTGTCCTATTTCTTCTGTTACCCTTGGGAAAATAAAAAACTGGGGGTAAAAATATCATTTTTTAAAAAAAAAAAAGATTTTTTGTTTTTACGACTGTACGTTATAAACTTCTGTGAAGCACTTGGAGCTTCATAGCGCTCACCACACATCTAGATAAGTTCCTTGTGGGGTCTATTTTCCAAAATGGGGTCACTTGTGGGGGTTTCCACTGTTTAGGTGCACAAGGGGCTCTCCAAATGCAACATGACACCCCCAGACCATTCCATCAAAGTCTGCAATCCAAAACGTCACTACTTCCCTTCCGAGCCCCGACGTGTTCCCATACAGTAGTTTTCTCCCACATATTGGGTATCAGCGTACTCAGGACAAATTGGACAACAACTTTGGGTCCAATTTCTCCTGTTACCCTTGTGAAAATAAAATATTGGGGGCGAAAAAAATCATTTTTGTAAAAAAAAAAGGATTTTTTATTTTTACGGCTGTACGTTATAAACTTCTGTGAAGCACTTCAGGGTTCAAGTGCTCACCACACATCTAGATAAGTTCCTTGTGGGGTCTATTTTCCAAAATGGGGTCACTTGTGGGGGTTTTCACTGTTTAGGTGCACCAGGGGCTCTCCAAATGTGACATGACACCCCCAGACCATTCCATCAAAGTCTGCAATCCAAAACGTCACTACTTCCCTTCCGAGCCCCGACGTGTCCCATACAGTAGTTTTCTCCCACATATTGGGTATCAGCCTATCAGGACAAATTGGACAACAACTTTTGTGGTCCAATTTCTCCTGTTACCCTTGTGAAAATAAAATATTGGGGCGAAAAAATCATTTTTGTAAAAAAAAAAAAAAGGATTTTTATTTTTACGGCTGTACGTTATAAACTTCTGTGAAGCACTTCGGGGTTCAAAGTGCTCACCACACATCTAGATAAGTTCCTTGTGGGGTCTATTTTCCAAAATGGGGTCACTTGTGGGGGTTTCCACTGTTTAGGCGCATCAGGGCTCTCCAAATTCGACATGACGCCCCAAGACCATTCCATCAAAGTCTGCAATCCAAAATATTACTACTTCCCTTCCGATCCCCGACGTGCACCCATACAGTAGTTTACTCCCACATATTGGGTATCAGCGTAATCAGGACAAATTGGACAACAACTTTTGGGGTCCAATTTCTCCTGTTACCCTTGTGAAAATAAAATATTGGGGACGAAAAAATCATTTTTGTAAAAAAAAAAAAAAGATTTTTATTTTACATCTGTACGTTATAAAACTTCTGTGAAGCACTTTGGGGTTCAAAGTGCTCACCACACATCTAGATAAGTTCCTTGAGGGATCTAGTTTCCAAAATGGTGTCATTTGTTGGGGGTTTCCACTGTTTAGGCAGATCAGGAGCTCTCCAAACACGACATGGCATCCAGCCAATTCTGTGTTGAAAAAGTCGAACGGCGCTCCTTCCCTTCCAAACTCTGCCATGCACCTAAACAGTGGTTTATCCCCATATATGGGGTATCAGCGTACTCAGGACAAATTGCACAATAACTTTTGGAGTCTTGTTACCCTTGGGAAAATAAAAATTGGAGTTAAAAGATCATTTTTGTGGAAAAAATATGATTTTTTAATTTTACGGCTCTACGTTATAAACTTGTGTGAAGCACTTTGGGGTTCAAATTGCTCACCAAAGATCTAGATAAGTTCCTTAGGGGGTCTAGTTTCCCAAATGGGGTCACTTGTGGGGGGTTTCCACTGTTTAGACATATCAGGGGCTCTCCAAATGCAACATGGCGTCCAATCTCAATTCCAGCCAATTTTGTTTGTAAAAAGTCAAATGGTGCTCCTTCCATTCCGAGCTCTGCTGTGCGCCCAAACAGTGGTTCCTCCCCACATATGGGGTATCAGCGTACTCAGGACAAATTGGACATCAACTTTTGTGGTCCAATTTCTCCTGTTACTCTTGGGAAAATAAAAAATTAGTGACTAAAAGATAATTTTTGTGGGAAAAAAATAGGATTTTTTATTTTCATACTCGGGCATTATAAACTTGTGTGAAGCACTTGGGGGTTCAAAGTGCTCACCAAAGATCTAGATAAGCTCCTTAGGGGGTCTAGTTTCCAAAATGGGGTCACTTGTGGGGGGTTTCTACTGTTTAGGCACATCTGGGGCACTGCAAACGGAACATGACCCCCATCAACGTCTGCATTCCAAAACGTTACTATTTCCTTTCCAAGCCCTGTCGTGCGCCCAAACAGTTCCCCCCCCCCACATATGGGGTATCAGCGTACTCAGGACAAATTGGACAACAACTTTTGGGGTCCAATTTCCTTGGGAAAAATCAATAATTTGGGACTAAAAAATCATTTTTGTGGAAAATTGTTTTTTTTATTTTTCAGACCCAGGCATTATAAACTTTTGTGAAACACTTGGGGGTTCAATGTGCTCACAACAGATCTAGATAAGTTCCTTATGGGGTCTAGTTTCCAAAATGGTGTCACTTGTGGGGGATTTCCACTGTTTAAGCACATCAGGGGCTCTCCAAACACGACATGGCGTCCAATCTCAATTCCAGCCAATTTTAGTTTGAAAAAGTCAAACGGCGCTCCTTCCCTTACGAGCTCTGCCGTGTGCCCAAACAGTGGTTTTCCTCCACATATTGGCTATTGGCGTACTCAGGAGAAATTGCACAACAACTTTATCTGTCCATTTGCTTCTTTTACCCTTGTGAAAATAAAAAAAAAGTTTGTAATAGATCATTTTTGTGGCTAAAAAGTTAAATATTGATTTTTTCCTTCCACGATGCTTCAGCTCCTGTGAAGCACCTGAAGGGTTAATAAACTTCTTGAATGTGGTTTTGAGTACCTTGAGGGGTGCAGTTTTTAGAATGGTGTCACTTTTGGGTATTTTCTGCTATATAGACCCGTCAAAGTGACTTCAAATGTGAGGTGGTCCCTAAAAAAATGGCTTTGTAAATTTTGTTGTAAAAATGAGAAATCGCTGGTCAACTTTTAACCCTTATAATTTCCTAAGAAAAAAAAAATTTGGTTCCAAAATTGTGCTGATATAAAGTAGACATGTGGGAAATGTTATTTCTTAACTATTTTGTGTGACCTATTTCTCTGTTTTAAGGGAATAAAAATTCAAAGTTTGAAAATTGCTAAATTTTCAAAATTTTCGCCATATTTGCGTTTTTTTCAAAAATAAACGCAAGTTATATGGAAGAAATTTTACCACTAACGTGAAGTACAATATGTCACGAGAAAACAATCTCAGAATCGCGAAGATCCGTTGAAGCGTTCCAGAGTTATAACCTCATAAAGAGACAGTGGTCAGAATTGTAAAAATTGGCCCGATCATTAACGTGCAAACCACCCTTGGGGGTTAAGGGGTTAAGTACTCCCTATTTATACTATCTTTCTCTTTATATTTACTCATCACTTTTCGGGTAGTAGTAAGTGTACATAATGGTAGTTTCTAAAACCAAAATCTGTGAGTTGGTGAATTATTAGAGCTGGCTACAATACATGCAGTATAATAGTTTGTGAGGCATGACAGATACCATTATAAAGATATTCAGACTGTGGCTACCCCCTTTATTATGGTTTACTTTCCACATTCCCCATTATGGGATCCTCATTGCAGGATGTTTAGCGACTGTTAATTTGCTGTAGTTACCATGTTTTCGATCCCAATTTTGTAGAGTTGCATTGTTAAAATTAATCTGTCGTAGCTCTGGAATTTTGTTACTTGTATGATCAGTCTTTCGATAGCAGGTAGAACTGGTTTATGGCTTTATTAGGCATGGGTGATGGTGGTCGAGTACATTTAAGGTGGCAAATGTCCTCTTTGGTGGCGGTTTAGGAGTCAGGTGTAAGTTGCAGACTCTGTTTTAACTAACAGAGGATGTAATACCTCATGGTGGTGAACAGGCTCGGCTTTGGTGGCCAGCCTCAAGGACGTTGTAATGGTAACGTCAATCAGGGGCGGACTCAGTGGTTAAGCACAGGAGTGAGGATAATATGGTCATTGGTACCCTGAAAGTTTACTGGCTCTGCTTGAATGGCAAGCCAGTGCGTGCTGCCCCTTTATGGCTGCCTGTTCTGGTGCTGTATGTCAGATAGGTGGGGATATCACAGTACTTGTGAATCCCATTGTACTAGCACTTCACCTGACTCCTACTGTGATTGTTTTAATCCTGTGATTTAAATAAAGCTGTGGCCATTTTGACAACCGAAATAATGTTTTGTGTATTTATTCCAGTGTCTAGGTTTACTGTAGTTGTGGTGGTTTTAAGATGGAGTAGGGGTCCATCCCATATCCAAAAGTCATGACTTTTAGGATTGCTACTTCCTATAGGTGGCATTAGTTCTAGTCCTATTCCTCCTCTGAAGAGACAACTTGCAGCATTTTACATGATAAAGGATCCCCAACATCTTTAAGACTGTGTCAAGGTGGGATTTGAAGTTACTGATGAAGCTGATACTGCAGTGACTGGATATGTTGTGAGATCACTAGTTTTCCCTTTATGAACTTTATGAATCCACCATTATAATTGTTTTTGCAGAGGAAACATCTGTATTGCCAGTCACTGAATGTAAATTTACCATGTGCCTGACATTTTTACCAAATACCGTAGAATAGCAATTGCTTTCTTTTAACTACTTGACTCGCAGGTATGGATGAGCTATTTTTTGTTGCGTCAATGCAATGATCTAACTTCCAAAAATTCTTACAGTTTTGTGCTTGAGTCGCCCTTAGCAGGACCGTGGAGTACTCGGCACCGAGCCCGTTCACTTCAAAGGGGGATGTCACGGGTAGCGCAGCTCGGTCCGTGGCCCTGGGGCTCACCTCAATAAAAGGGGAATATTTACAGGGGATTATAGGTTTGTAGAAATGTTCGTGACGCCACCTGTGGTTCCTGGTCAGGGTGACCAGCGCTGCAGGGTAGATCCTCTGAGGGGTTGTTACTGGGCAGCAAGGTGTTAAGTCTTCCACAGGCAAGACTGATCCCTCAGGGTATATGGCGGTGTAGGGGTGCAGGATCAATAAGGCAGACACACACACGAAAGTCTCTTTCTGTACCTTTACTGATGGTATAGTTGCAGGCACGTCCCGGGAAGCTGTCAGGGTGGAGGATGCACTTCCAGTAATCCCACTGAGTAGGTGTAGGGCCTCCATACTCCTTTATGTGTGTGAGTTTCTGACCTGTATAGAACGAAGTCTAACTCTGTCTTCTCATATACGCCCAGCTGACTTTGTGGTGAAGCCTTCTCATGGATAGAACAGTGTCTCTGTATGCAGCGTCCTGCTAGACCCCCGTCTTCCTGACCTCGGTTACGTATCAGCACTGCTGACCCTTGCGACCTGAAGTTCAGCAGGGTCTCCGGTATCTCCTACTAGTCGTGTAGATGCTAGCAAGCTCGGACCCGGCGTCCGGTAGTTCAGAGTAGAGGTAAGCGATCAATGCTGTTTCAACCTCTGTCACTCTCTTCTTCCTTCCACTCGCCTTTCGTCCTACTCTCACCTTTAACATAAGCACACACTAGCAGTAGATGGCAGTTTCTCCTTCTCTTCACTGCTCTCAAAGCGTCGGCATGCTCGCTCACCAACAATACCTCAGTTGACTCAGTTTTGACCAGGCTAAGTGGCAATCTCTCCCACCATTACTGGACTCCACACAAAATAAACTAAGTCCAAGCTGTAAACTTCAGTCTTACAAACATGCGGTTCCCTTCCCTTTGCTTCCTTCTGAGGCTCTGTCCGAAGTAGCTATCAGGACCTTCCGTCAGACTGATCTACGCTCACTTCGAGAGCTACTTTCCACTTCTCTAAGGTAACTACAATCTGCACGTTCTGAGGTAACTTTCCTCTCTGCTCGTCTCTCTGAGGTACGACCAACAACTAGCTAACGTTCAGCTAGACTGCCTGTAAAACACTCCACTGCTCCGTCTCTCCACTACCCTTATATATCTCTAGATACTCTCCAAGGGCTCCCTCTGGTGGCTCCAGGGAAATGTGAAGGTGTGAATGAATATCAGGTATATTTGTGGGTTTACCTTCTGTGCATCCTCCAGGGTAACATGTGGCACCAAGCGCAGCTGGGCTATACATGCTTACTGTCGATTATCAAATCTATAGGGAACATGACATAGGCAATAAAGCTATTTACCTGCAGATATAGTGCTAATCTGCAGGTAAATAACATTAATATGTTGCTGGGCCACTTTACTGAAAGAGTGGCTTCCAGGTGGAAATTAAGCTATATCATCCTCGGAACCGCTCACATGGAGATGCATGGCGTTATTACTGTCACCATGCATTGACATTTTGTGAATTATTTGCATTCCTCAGAATATTTTACAGCTCTAGGCACAGTATCACTGAGTGTATTTACTCATATCTTCTGCATGCTATTTGGGTTTTAAAAGGTACTTTTGAAAGGAAAATTGTGGTTTTTAAGAATTTGATGCTAAACATGTACAACCATAATTACAAACAAATTGGGACGCTGCATAAAGTGTAAAAAAAATGGAATGATTTGAAGATCTCTGATCATCATATTTTATTCAGAGCAGAACATATAACACAGATCAGAAGGTGAAAGTTGGAAATTTTTCCATTTCATTTGAAAAAAAATGAACTCACTTAGAAATTGATAGCAGCAACATAGCTCAAAATTGTTGGGACAGAGTTACGAAAGGTTGGAAATGTAAGTGGTACTCGTGAAAAACAGCTGGAGAGTCAATTGTCAACTAAGTCGCATGACTGTGTATACAAAGAACATGTTAGAGAGGCAGAGTCTCCTAGAAGCAAAGATGGTCAAAGGACACCAATCTATGAACAACTTAAAATTGTGGAACAATTTCAGAAAAATATTCCTCAACATTAAATTGCAAAAACATAGAATACCTGATCATCTGCAGATATACAACCCCTGGCAAAAATTATGGAATCACCGGCCTTGGAGGATGTTCATTCAGTTGTTTTATTTTGTTGAAAAAAAACAGATCACAGACATGGCACAAAACTGAAGTCATTTCAAATGGCAACTTTCTGGCTTTAAGAAACACTAAAAGAAATCAATAACAAATAATGTGGTAGCCAGTAATGGTTATTTTTTTTAACCAAGCATAGGGAAAAAATTATGGAATCACTCAATTCTTAGGGAAAAAATTATGGAATCATGAAAAACAAACAAACAAAAAACCACTCCAACACATCACTAGTATTTCGTTGCACCACCTCTGGCTTTTACAGCAGCTTGCAGTCTCTGAGGCATGGACTTAATGAGTGTCACACAGGACTCTTCATCAATCTGGCTCCAACTTTCTCTGATTGCTGTTGTCAGATCAGCTTTGCAGGTTGGAGTCTTGTCATGGCCCATTTTCTTCAACTTCCACCAAAGATTTTCAATTGGATTGAGATCTGGACTATTTGCAGGCCATGACATTGACCTTATGTGTGTTTTTTAAAAGAATGTTTTCACAGTTTTTGCTCTATAGCAGGATGCATATCATCTTGAAAAATGATTTCATCATCCCCAAACATCCTTTCAATTGATGGGATAAGAAAAGTGTCCAAAATATCAACATAAACTTATGCATTTATTGAAGATGTAATGAATATCCCCAGTACCTTTACCTGACATGCAGCCCCATATCATCAGTAACTGTGGAAATTTGCATGTTCTCTTCAGGCAGTCATCTTTATAAATCTCATTGGAACGGCACCAAACAAAAGTTCCAGCATCATCACCTTGCCCAATGCAGATTCGCGATTCATCACTGAATATGACGGTTTCTTACACTTCGGTCACAGACGTTGACTCCAGTTTCCACCCATTCATTGCTCATTTGTTTTGTTGTGCATTTCCTGTTTTGGAGACATATTGCTTTAAGTTTCCGGTCTTGACGCTTTGATGTCTTCCTTCGTCTACTAGTATGTTTGCCTTTAACAACCTTCCCATGTTGTTTGTATTTGGTCCAGATTTTAGACTCAGCTGACTGTGAACAACCAACATCTTTTGCAACATTGCGTGATGATTTACCCTCTTTTAAGAGTTTGATAATCCTCTCCGTTATTTCAATTGACATCTCTCGTGTTGGAGCCATGATTCATGTCAGTCCACTTGGTGCAACAGCTCTCCAAAGTGTGATCACTCCTTTTTAGATACAGACTAATGAGCAGATCTAATTTGATGCAGATGTTAGTTTTGGGAATGAAAATTTACAGGGTAATTCCATAATTTTTTCCCTCAGAATTGAGTGATTTCATAATTTTTTCCCTATGCTTGGTTAAAAAATAACTATTACTGACTACCACATTATTTGTTCTTGATTTCTTTTAGTGTTTCCTAAAGCCAGAAAGTTGCCATTTGAAATGACTTCAGTTTTGGTCCATGTCTGTGATCTGTTTTTTTCCAACAAAATAAAACAACTGAATGAACATCCTCCAAGGCCGGTGATTCCATAATTTTTGCCAGGGGTTGTACATAACATTTACATAATATCATCCAAAGATACAGGGGTTCTGCAGAAATCCATGATCACAAGAGGCAAGTCAATGGTGAATATTGGATGCTTGTGATCTGCAGGCCATTAGACTGCACTGCGTTAAAACAGATATGATTAGGTCATGCAAATCACTACAAGGGCTTGGGAATACTTCCAAAAATTATTGTCTGTGAACACAGTGTGCCATGCAATCCAAAAATGTAAATTAAAGCTCTCAAAGAAGAAGCCATTTGACAATACAATCCATAATCGCTGTCTTCTTCTATGGGCCAAGATTCATTTATAATAAAGTGAGGCAAAATGAATTATTGTTCTGTGTTGGATTAATCAAAATGTGAAATTCTTTATGGAAAGGCAAAAGTCAAGCTGCTAGTAGGTATATGGATATTCTCAGTTGGCTATCTCTTTGTCAAGAAAGTTCTCCCTCATTTTTTTTATGGGGGAGGGTTTTCATGGGGGAGGTCTAAGCAGTGTTTCAGTTAGGAGCAAGAAGAACAATGAAATAAGCCACGCAGACTTTTTTTCTGTTTTAATGAGGGTGTTCTCTCCTTGCATTCTTAACATATCAAGAAAAGGGATAAACAATGGGTCAGTACAGACAACTCATTTTATTATTTAGCTCTGTAATATTTATTTTGGTCTTCAGCTGGGGACCTTAAAGGTGGAATCTCAGCTCTCAGCTGTGCCATTCGTATGTTTAGCTTTGCAAAACGGCTAACAAACCTGTCAACCTTGCAGGACCTTTGGGGCATTTGATTCCGATTTTTGGAAATTCAAATTCCCCTGTGAGATTTGACAGTCAGAACTATTTTGGATTTAGGAGATTGGAGAGCCCATGCCTGAGTAATGCAACCTCTGTTGACAAGCTGTCGGTGATGAGACTAGTCCTCAGGGAGCATGACTAGTATACTTTCAATTACCAAACTACATATCTTCCTTTTCCACCTGATTATTGTCTCACTCTTTGACACCATTTGAGAGGTTATGTACAGACTAAAAAACCTACTCACACTATAATCTTATACAGATTGATGCTTACTCAGACTATGTGGGAGTCCATCTGGCATATGTATATGGCTGTGAAAGAGAATTGGGAATATCACTCTCTCAAGAGGACTGCAATAGGCAATTGTGAGAGAGAGTTAAAGCTCTAACTCATCCCATTACAAGTAAAAAGCTATAAAATCATAACACACTGGAACATGATCCCAGCTTGACCTCATGCTATTTTTCCAGCTCACTCTGATTTGTGTTGGAGATGTCAGGGAGAAAGGGGAACTATGGAACATACTGTATATGACCCCTTTGAGATAACATTACATCCCTTTATAATTCCTTATATGTGAGACTGGGTCACGTGGCTGTGATGTCAGGTCAACTTCCAAAATTTGGGATTTGATGTGACATCACCAGATGCCAGCGGTGGCTGCAGTCAAGGGGTCACTTGATTTGGACTGAGCAAGCAGCGACAGCGCCGCTCAGAGACAAATATGTCAACATAAGGTATTTGCAAAAAGACTTATTTGAAAGGTTTAAATCAATGTGCACAATATACATTGTAGTGGACCACCTCTTTAAGTAACCTAGACCATCTCACTGTACGTCTGTGATTTTTCCTGCTAAGATGTCCAGGATTTAACTTTATATAGTGTAGTCTACCCTTTCACTCACTCTCTTCTTTCCCCACATGGATGTCATTTTTTTTTCCTCTTTACTTTTCATTATAAATACAAAGTTTGCCTTGAAAACATGAATATACATGCTGTGTATATTTTGATCTTAAAAAATGTTCAATAAACATTTATTTGACCAAACGATACCTGACTGCATTTTTTTCTCTATTACTTCAGTACTATTAGCAATCATCCTGTTGGAAAATAGCAGACTGAATTTACTTGCCTGATACATTCCAGCTATTAATCATTGCACTTCTGGAAGTTACCAGACTGCATTTACTTCTTCATTACATTGCTGCTAATAACCACTGCCCTGGTGAAAGATACCAGACTGTATTTAAACCTTTAACATTTAAATTTATTTTTACACAGGCAGACAAAAGCAAACAATATGTACTCGGAGATCTGTAATAGATTTGTCAGTGTGTATAGACTATTATTATCGACAGTGTAAGTTCTGTTTACACAGGATGATACACCAATGAGTGATGATTTTGTTACTGCACTGCGCAAAATATCTAAAATTCAGCCTATTTACACTGCAGGATAATCGTGAAACGAGTGTTTTTAACCCCTTCATGACCCAGCCTATTTTGACCTTAAAGACCTTGCCATTTTTTGCAATTCTGACCAGTGTCCCTTTATGAGGTAATAACTCAGGAACGCTTCAACGGATCTTAGCGATTCTGAGATTGTTTTTTCGTGACATATTGGGCTTTATGTTAGTGGTAAATTTAGGTCGATAATTTTTGCGTTTATTTGTGAAAAAAATGGAACTTTGGCCAAAATTTTGAAAATTTCGCAATTTTCAAATTTTGAATTTTTATTCTGTTAAACCAGAGAGTTATGTGACACAAAATAGTTAATAAATAACATTTCCCACATGTCTACTTTACATCAGCACAAATTTGGGAACAACATTTTTTTTTGTTAGGAAGTTATAAGGGTTAAAAGTTGACCAGCGATTTCTCATTTTTACAGCAAAATTTACAAAACCATTTTTTTTAGGGACCACCTCACATTTGAAGTCACTTTGAAGGGTCTATATGGCGAGAAAATACCCAAAAGTGACACCATTATAAAAACTGCACCCCTCAAGCTACTCAAAACTACACTCAAGAAGATTATTAACCCTTCAGGTGCTTCACAGGAACTAAAGCAACGTGGAAGGAAAAAATGGACATTTTAATTTTTCCAACAAAATTTTTCTTTTAGCATCAATTTTTTAATTTTTGCATGGGCAACAGGATAAAATGGACCCTAAAATTTGTTGGGCAATTTCTCCTGAGTACACAGATACCTCATATGTGGTCATAAACCACTGTTTGGGCGCACGGCAGGGCTCAGAAGGGAAGGAGCGCCATTTGACTTTTTGAATAGAAAATATGCTGGAATATTTAGCGTTGCCATGTCGCATTTGGAGAGTCCTGTGTGCCTAAACATTGGAGCTCCCACAAGTGACCCCATTTTGGAAACTAGACCCCCCAAGGAACTTTCTAGATGCAGAGATGAGCACTTTGAACCCCCAGGTGCTTCACAAATTGATCCGTAAAAAAAAGAAAGTACTTTTTTTTTCACAAAAAATTTTCTTTTAGCCTCAGTTTTTTCATTTTCACATGGGCAACAGGATAAAATGGATCCTAAAATTTGTTGGGCAATTTCTCCTGAGTACACAGATACCTCATATGTGGTCATAAACCACTGTTTGGGCGCACGGCAGGCTCAGAAGGGAAGGAGCGCCATTTGACTTTTTGAATGGAAAATATGCTGGAATATTAGCGTGCCATGTCGCATTTGGAGAGTCCCTGTGTGCCTAAACATTGGAGCTCCCCCACAAGTGACCCCATTTTGGAAACTAGACCCCCAAGGAACTTATCTAGATGCAGAGTGAGCACTTTGAACCCCCAGGTGCTTCACAAATTGATCCGTAAAAAAAAAAATACTTTTTTTTTCACAAAAATGTTCTTTTAGCCTCAGTTTTTTCATTTTCACATGGGCAACAGGTATAAATTGGATCCTAAAATTTGTTGGCAATTTCTCCTGAGTACACAGATACCTCATATGTGGTCATAAACCACTGTTTGGGCGCACGGCAGGGCTCAGAAGGGAAGGAGCGCCATTTGACTTTTTGAATGGAAAATTAGCTCCAGTCGTTAGCGGACACCATGTCATGTTTGGAGAGCCCCTGTATGCCTAAACTTTGAAGCTCCCCCACAAATGACCCCATTTTGGAAACTAGACCCCCTAAGGAAACTTATGCAGATGCACAGTGAGCACTTTGAACCCCCAGGTGCTTCACAAAGTTTATAACGCAGAGCCGTGAAAATAAAAAATCATTTTTTTTTCTCAAAAAATGATTATTTTAGCCCCATATTTTTTATTTTCACAATGGTTACAGGAGAAATTGGACCCAAAAGTTGTTGTCAATTTGTCCTAGTACCTAGTACCTCACATGTGGGGGGAACCACTGTTTGGGCACACGTCAGGGCTTGGAAGGGATGTAGTGACGCTTTGAAATGCGACTTGATGGAATGGTCTGCGGGCGGGCAGAGCCCCTGATGTGCCTAAACAGTAGAAACCCCCACAAGTGACCACATTTTGTAAACTAGACCCCCAAGGAACTTATCTAGATGTGTGGTGAGCACCTTGAACCCCCACGTGCTTCACAGAAGTTTGTAATGCAGAGCCGTGAAAATAAAAAATCATTTTTTTCCTCAAAAACTGATTTTTTTAACCCGCAATTTTTTATTTTCACAAGGGTAACAGGAGAAATTGGACCACAAAAGTTGTTGTACAGTTTGTCCTGAGTACACTGGTACCCCATATGTGGGAGGAACCACTGTTTTGGCGCATGGGAGAGCACAGAAGAGAAGGAGCGCCATTTTGGAATGCAGACTTGATGGAATGTTCTGTGGGGGTCATGTTGCGTTTGCAGAGCCCCTGATGTGCCTAAACAGTAGAAACCCCCCACAAGTGACACCATTTTGGAAACTAGACCCCCCAAGGAGCTTATCTAGATGTGTAGTGAGCACTTGAACCCCCAAGGGCTACACAGAAGTTTATAACGCTGGGCCATGAAAATAAAAAAATCATATTTTTTCCACAAACATGATCTTTTAGTCCCCAATTTTTTATTTTCCCAAGGGTAACAGGAGAAATTAGACCTCAAAAGTTTTGTCCAATTTGTCCTGAGTACGCTGATATCCCATATGTGGGAGAAAACTACTGTATGGGCACACTTCGGGGCTCGGAAGGGAAGTAGTGACGTTTTGAAATGCCGACTTGATGGAATGGTCTGTGTTATGTTCGGTAGCTGAGGAGAGCAGGCAAAAAAGGCAATACACCAGAGCAGTTGGAATCTATGAGATTGCAGTACCCTGACTAACCACCACAACTAGAGGCAGCCGTGGAGCGTTCCTACGTTGGTCCTAGACGCCTCGTCACAGCCTGAGAAACTAACTACACCTAAAGATAGAAATAGGAAAGCTATCTGCCCCGGAGCAGAACCCCAAAGATAATAGAAAGCCCCCAAACAGTAATGGCGGTTAGACAAGAGGAAATACTGACACAGAAAGAAAATAGTATGAGCAAACGCTGGGGCCCAAACTATCTAAATAGAAAAGGAAGGAAGGGTACTTACTGCAATCCCAGAAAACCCTGAAAAGCACCAACTCTACTAATTTCAAAATCACCTGAGATCACACGACCTCTACCACCTAAATTAGTTCTCTGGTGTAACAAAATCAAAACAGCAGCCACTGAAAAAACTGGAAAAAGCAAAAAACAAAACTCAGTGGCTGAACCAAACTGAGAGGGCAGAAGCCCCCGGAGGGGACCCTGAAGGCCCCCAAAGAAGTGCAGGACAAAATGCAAAAATATAGCACAAACACAAAAGCAGAAAAGCTTATCTGTTAGCAGGAGAAGCAGACACGACACAGCAGGCTACAAGGGAAACTGGAATGAAGGATTCAGACCAGAACAATTGATCACCGGCAACCCTGATGGGAAAATGACTCCCTTATATAAGACCAGTCAGTAACACCTGATTCCCAGTCTCACAATCTTCACTAGTACCGCTTGTAACCACCAGAGGGAGCCTCTGCTCAGAACTCATCTCAAACCCATTCACAACAGTACCCCCCCCTTGAGGAGGGGTCACCGAACCCTCATTTGAGCAACCAGGTCGGTCAGGATGAGTTCTATGATACGCACGGATAAGTCTCCTAGCATGGATGTCCGAAGCAAACACCCAAGAATTGTCTTCCTGACCATAACCTCTCCATTTAACCAAATACTGGAGTTTCCGTCTAGAAAAATGAGAATCCAATATTTTCTCAACCACATACTCCAGATTGCCCTCAACCAAAACAGGGTCAGGAGGCACAGCAGCAGGAACCACTGGCTCAACAAACCTCTTCAACAAGGACTTGTGGAACACGTTATGGATCTTAAATGTCCCTGGAAGAAGCAAACGAAAAGAAACAGGATTAATAATCTCCATGATCTTATAAGGTCCAATGAACCTAGGCTTAAATTTAGGAGATGCCACTCCCATAGGAATATTCTTTGAGGACAACCAGACCAAGTCCCCCACTTCAAACCGAGGACCATCAGTCCTATGCCGGCTAGCAAACCGCTGGGCCTTCTCCTGAGAGAGGGACAACCTCTCCACTACCTGGTCCCAAATCCGCTGCATACGCTCCACAACAGAGTCAACACCTGGACAGACAGAAGCCTCCGTCTGTCCTGAAGAAAATCGAGGGTGAAACCCAGAATTACAGAAAAACGGAGACATCAAAGTGGCAGAGCTAGCCCTATTATTAAGAGCAAACTCAGCCAAAGGCAAAAAAGAGACCCAGTCATCCTGATCAGCAGACACAAAGCATCTTAGATAAGTCTCCAATGTCTGGTTTGTTCTCTCAGTTTGACCATTGGTCTGAGGATGAAATGCCGAGGAGAAAGACAATTGAACACCCAGTTTAGAACAAAAAGTCCTCCAAAATCTGGAAACAAACTGGACTCCTCTGTCAGACACAATGTTCTCAGGAATGCCGTGTAAACGAACCACGTGCTGAAGGAACAACGGCACCAATTCAGAGGAGGAAGGCAACTTAGGTAATGGCACAAGATGTATCATTTTGGAAAACCTATCACAAATTACCCAGATGGTGGTCATTCTCTGAGAAACAGGAAGATCGGAAATGAAATCCATAGAGATATGGGTCCATGGTCTCTTGGGCACAGGCAATGGCATCAACAAACCACTAGAGCGAGAGCAAGGCTTGGAGCGAGAGCAAGTCCCGCAGGACTGCACAAATTCCCTGACATCACGAGACAAGGTAGGCCACCAAAAGGACCGACTAACCAAGTCTCTGGTACCAAAAATTCCGGGATGCCCAGCCAATGCGGAACAATGAATCTCAGACATCACACTCTTTTTCCATTGGTCGGGACAAACAATTTTCCAACAGGGCAGCGCTCGGGCCTATCCTCCTGACACCCCTCCAGAGCAAGTCTCAAATTGGGCGAGATGGCGGAAAGAACTACACCCTCCTTCAAAATAACAGAGGGATCAGATAGCTCAGGAGAGTCCGCAAGGAAACTCCTCGAGAGGGCATCCGCCTTAACATTCTTAGTGCCAGGAAGAAAGGAAACCACAAAATTAAAACGTGTGAAAAACAAGGCCCACCTGGCCTGTCTAGGATTGAGTCGCTTGGCAGATTCCAGATAGACCAGATTCTTATGGTCCGTAAGGACCACCACCTGATGTTTGGCTCCCTCCAGCCAATGTCTCCACTCTTCAAAAGCCCACTTCATGGTCAATAACTCCCGATTACCCACGTCATAATTACGTTCAGTAGGAGAAAATTTTCGAGAGAAAAAGGCACAAGGGTTACTTTTAGAGGTCTCTGGATCTTTTTGGGACAAAACGGCACCTGCCCCAATTTCAGAGGCATCAACCTCCACCTGAAATGGCAGAGAAACATCAGGCTGCCGTAGAACAGGAGCAGAAGTGAATCTCTGCTTAAGTTCCTGAAATGCAGAGACTGCCTCAGGAGGCCAATTCACCACATCAGAACCCTTTCTGGTCAAATCAGTTAATGGTTTAACAATAACCGAGAAATTACCAATAAATTTACGATAAAAATTGGCAAAACCCAAAAATCTCTGAAGAGCCTTTAATGAAGTAGGTTGGACCCAATCACAGATGGCCTGAACCTTGACCGGGTCCATTTCAATAACAGATGGGGACAAAATGAATCCCAGAAATGAGATCCTCTGTACGCCAAAAAGACACTTTGATCCCTTCACATACAGAGCATTCTCTCTCAAAATCTGGAATACAGTTCGAACATGTTTCACATGAGAGTCCCAGTCATTAGAAAAAATCAAGATATCATCCAAATAAACAATCAGAAATTTGTCCACAAAATCCCTGAAAATGTCATTCATGAAGGACTGGAAGACGGAAGGAGCATTAGTGAGCCCAAAGGGCATCACCAGGTACTCAAAATGCCCTTCAGGGGTATTGAATGCCGTCTTCCATTCATCCCCGTGCTTAATGCGAATAAGGTTATACGCCCCCCTGAGGTCAAGCTTGGTAAACCAAGTAGCGTTTTTCACCCTGGAAAACAGGTCAGAAATCAAGGGTAACGGGTATTGATATTTCACAGTAATATTGTTCAAGAGACGATAATCAATACACGGCCTTAATGAACCATCTTTTTTGGCCACAAAGAAAAAACCGGCACCTAAGGGTGAAGAGGATGGTCTGATATGACCCTTCTCCAATGATTCCTTGATATAAGACCGCATAACGTCATGTTCAGGTACAGACAAGTTAAAAAGGCGACCTTTAGGGAATTTACTACCCGGCACTAATTCAATAGCGCAGTCATAGCTCCTATGGGAGGCAAGGATGCAGATTTACTTTCGCTAAACACATCAGAAAAATCAAACAAAAAGTCAGGAACATCCTGAGCCTGGGGGGAGCAGAAAAAACAGGAGTGTTGGTATTAACACATTGGCAGCCCCAACTGGTTACAGACACAGATTTCCAATCCAAAACAGGATTATGAGACTGTAACCAAGGGAAACCCAGCACGATAATGTCATGCAGATTATATAGAACCAAAAATTTGCAGCACTCCTGGTGATCAGGTTCAACCCTCATTATCACCTGAGTAGAAAACTGGGGTTTATTCTCAGCCAAAGGGGTAGAATCGATCCCCAGTAGGGGAATAGACTTCTGTAGGGGTATCAAGGGAAACCCACAATGTTTAGCAAAATCATAATCCATCAGGTTAATAGCTGCTCCAGAATCAACGAAAGCCTGAGCAGAAAATGAGGACAGAGAGCATATCAGAGTGACAGTTAATAAAAACTTAGTCTGAACACTACCCAAGACAACTGAGCGTGCAAAACGTCTTCCCCGCTTAGGGCAGACTGAAATAGCATGAGAGGCATCACCACAGTAGAAACATAACCCATTGCGCTTTCGAAACTCATGACGCTGTGCCCCAGACACCACTCTATCACACTGCATGGTTCAGAAGCTGGCTCACAAGGCAACACCATTCCACGCATACTTCTCCGCTCACGCAAACGTCTGTCAATTTGAATCGCTAATGACATAGAATCATTGAGACCAGAGGGGACAGGGAATCCCACCATAACATCCTTTACATTATCTGACAGACCCTTCCGGAAAAGGGCCGCCAAAGCGTCGTCATTCCATTTGGTCAGGACTGCCCACCTACGGAATCTCTGACAGTATAACTCAGCGTCATCAAGCCCCTGATTTAATGCCAACAAGGCTTTTTCAGCTTGATCAGTGACATTAGGCTCATCGTACAATAACCCCAAAGCCTGAAAAAACGCATCAACATCACTCAAAACAGGATCCCCAGGTATCAGGGAAAAAGCCCAATCCTGAGGATCGCCGCGCAGAGAGAGATGATAATTTGAACCTGCTGCGCTGCGTTTCCTGAGGACTTAGATTTTAAGGCAAAAAACAATTTACAATTATTTTTGAAATTCTGAAACTTAGCTCGATCCCCTAAAAACAAATCTGGCATGGGATCCTAGGTTCCACAACAGGCAACCTAGCAAGATATGCAGCAATACTCTGAACCTCAGTGGCAAGCTGATCCACACGGCCAGACAACTGTGCAAACTCCATTGGGAGAAAAGATCCTCCCCAGCACCCAGAGATACAGAGGGAAAAAAAAAAAAAAAAAAATGCAACAAACAGAAAAATATCTCTGACAACTCTGACAACCTTTTTTCTTTCACAATATTTTTTCCCTTCTGTGAGTACCATACAATTTTCAATTTTTGGCCGGTGATACTGTTATGTTTCGGTAGCTGAGGAGAGCAGGCAAAAAAGGCAATACACCAGAGCAGTTGGAATCTATGAGATTGCAGTACCCTGACTAACCACCACAACTAGAGGCAGCCGTGGAGCGTTCCTACGTTGGTCCTAGACGCCTCGTCACAGCCTGAGAAACTAACTACACCTAAAGATAGAAATAGGAAAGCTATCTGCCCCGGAGCAGAACCCCAAAGATAATAGAAAGCCCCCAAACAAGTAATGGCGGTTAGACAAGAGGAAATACTGACACAGAAAGAAAATAGTATGAGCAAACGCTGGGGCCCAAACTATCTAAATAGAAAAGGAAAGGAAGGGTACTTACTGCAATCCCAGAAAACCCTGAAAAGCACCAACTCTACTAATTTCAAAATCACCTGAGATCACACGACCTCTACCACCTAAATTAGTTCTCTGGTGTAACAAAATCAAAACAGCAGCCACTGAAAAAACTGGAAAAAGCAAAAAACAAAACTCAGTGGCTGAACCAAACTGAGAGGGCAGAAGCCCCCGGAGGGGACCCTGAAGGCCCCCAAAGAAGTGCAGGACAAAATGCAAAAATATAGCACAAACACAAAAGCAGAAAAAGACTTATCTGTTAGCAGGAGAAGCAGACACGACACAGCAGGCTACAAGGGAAACTGGAATGAAGGATTCAGACCAGAACAATTGATCACCGGCAACCCTGATGGGAAAATGACTCCCTTATATAAGACCAGTCAGCAACACCTGATTCCCAGTCTTCACAATCTTCACTAGTACCGCTTGTAACCACCAGAGGGAGCCTCTGCTCAGGACTCATCTCAAACCCATTCACAACAGGTCTGCTGGCGTCATGTTACGTTTGCAGAGTCCCTGATGTGCCTAAACAGTATAAACTCCCCACAAGTGACCCCATTTTGGAAACTAGACCCCGCAAGGAACTTATCTAGATGTGTTGTGAGCACTTTGAACCCCCAAGTTCTTCACAGAAGTTTATAACGCAGAGCCGTGAAAATAAAAAATCATTTTTTTTCCACAAAAATAACTTTTTTAGTCCCCAATTTTTTTTCCCAACAGTAACAGGAGAAATTAGACCCCCAAAGTTGTTGTGCAATTTTTCCCGAGTACGCTGATACCCCATATGTGGGGTAAACCACTGTTTGGGCACACGTCGTGGCTTGGAATAAAGGGAGCACTGTTTGACTTTTTGAACGCAAAATTTGCAGGAATCAATGTTGGCGCCATGTCGCGTATGGAGACCCCCTGATGTACCTAAATAGTGGAAACCCCCAATTCTAACTCCAACCCTAACCCCAACACACCCCTAACCCCAACCCTAACCCCTACACACCCCTAACCCTAATACAAACCCTAACCATAACCCTAACCCCAACACACCCCTAACCCTAATCCCAACTCTAACCATAAACCTAACCACAAGCCTAACCCTAATCCCAACCCTAACCCCAAAACACCCCTAACGCTTATCCCAACCCAAACCCTAATCCCAACCCTAACCCTAATTCCAACCCTAACCCTAATTCCAACCCTAACCCTAATTCCAATCCTTACCCTAGTTCTAACCCTAACCCTAGTTCTAACCCTAAGGCTGGGTTCATATTGCGTTTTACCAGCCCGTTCAACACGTAGCGTTGACGGGCTGGTAACGGTATAGCATAACGCGATCGCGTTATGCTATACCCGCTAGTGCAGAGGAATCAGCGATGATTCATCTGTGCTAGCGGTGATGGAGCCCAGACGCTGCAGCCTGCGTCCAAGGCTCCGTCACTGAATGACGACACGTCGCGAACGCATGCCGCTTCATGGCATGCGTTGCGATGCGCACACAAATGGGGTGAATGGCAGCGTTAACGGACTGCGTTACACCGCGTTATACCGCGGTGAAACGCAGTCCATCTAACGGACTGCCATAATGCAATATGAACCCAGCCTGACCCTAAGGCCCCGTGCACACGTTGCGGATTCACTTGCGGATTTTTCTAAAATCTAAAATCCGCAGGTAAAACGACCTGCCTTTTACCTGCGTATTTAGCGCGGATTTGCTGCGGTTTTTCTCTGCGGTTTTACGCCTATAATGGAATAGGTGTAAAATCGCTGTGGAATCCGCACAAAGAATTGACATGCTGCGGATTTAAAACCGCAGCAAATCTGCGCTGAAAAATCTGCAGCATGTGCACAGCGTTTTTTTTTACCATTTATTTGCATTGTACTGTACATGGTTTCTGGATCTGCTGTGAATCCGCAGCGCCATATCCGCTGCGGATCCGCAGCGAAATCAGCTGCGGATCAGCAGCAAAATCAGCTGCGGATCAGCAGCGAAATCCTCTGCGGATCAGCAGCGAAATCAGCTGCGGATCAGCAGCTAAATCAGCTGCGGATCAGCAGCGAAATCAGCTGCGATCAGCAGCGAATCACTGCGATCAGCGCGAAATCAGCTGTGAATCAGCAGCGAAATCCGCTGCTGATCCGCAGCTGATTTCGCTGCTGATTTCGCTGCTGATCTGCTGCTGATTTAGCTGCTGATTCGCTGCTGATTTCGCTGCTGATCCGCAGCGAAATCAGCTGTAAGGTTCTTTGTACATGTTCTTGAAACTCAGTTTTCCGTCAGCCATTTTGCTTTCTGTCTTGCTGCAGCTATCTTGCCCTCAGTCAATATGGAGTTTTCAGCTTTCATGTTTCCGCCCTGATTCTCTCCCTCTTGCTTCTTAAGCAGCCACAGCTGAGCAATCAGTGCTTCAGAATCTAGCCTGCAGTGAACCTGTGACCTGACTCCTGTAAGCCTTGGACTATGTACTCCAGCTATTCCTACTGAGGAACTCTGAACACTTGTGGACTCTGGAACCCTGCTCTTTGAAAGATCCACGTTTGCATGGACTTACGGTAACAGAGAAGAAGATCCTGAACCTGTTGTGGAGAGTGATTGCTGAGCTTAAGTTACTCTGGCCTGCTGTGTCTCCTGCTTCTGTATCTGCAAACTGTGTGACTATTTTTGCCACTTGTATGAAGTAATACAAGACCTTCTATATCAAACCTGTGTCTCATGTATTTTCATCGCACCCAAGCACAAGACGCTATATGAACTGTACTACATACATTACAAGATTCTGAAGCCAAAACGTTAGTGTCTGCTGGGTCTGGGAAGGCTGTGTCTGCTGTAACTGTGGATATCAGACGTCCAGTTGTACTTTCTGTGATGACAGTGGTTGTGACTTCTCACAACCATTCCAGGTGAGCAATTCCCTTAAGTTTTTTTTTCTGCAGTGTTACCACAGGTAAACACTATTGTTTTTTTTTCTCTTCCCTCTTTTTGTGTCTGCTGTAACTGTGGATATCAGATGTCCGGTTGAACTTTCTGTGATGATAGTGGTTGTGACTTCTCACAACCATTCCAGGTGAGCAGTTCCCTTAATTTTTTTTTTCTCTTTGCAGTGTTACCACAGGTAAACACTATTGTTTTTTTTTTTTGTTTTTTTTTCTTTTCTCCTCTCCTTCCAGTACTCCTGTCTTAAAAGATCTGGAAAATGGAGGCCCGCATAAAGGAACTTTGCGGAGTGACTGATAATATCCTTGCAGATTTACAGACTATAAAAACCCGTTTTACAAACCTACAGGACCTCACTAATCACAATTTGCAAGTGTTTGGACAGACTGCCCAGGATTTGCGAGCCATGATTGAGGTTCTAGAGGAGCGAGTCCAGGCTCCTGCCGTAGCCCCAAGTTCTGGGATTCCCAAGTTGCCCCCTTTTCGTTTTGGCGGTGAACGTGAAAAATTCAGGGGATTTATTAACCAATGCAATCTGTTTTTTTCTGCACATGCTTCACAATTTCCCACTGAACGATCTAAAGTGCTTACTATAATTATGTTACTTACCAACAAGGCTTTGATGTGGGCAAACCCTCTGATTGAGACTGAGGATGAATGTTTGGATCATCTTGATGCTTTCATTTCAGCCATGGGGCAGGTGTTTGATGACCCCAATCGAGGTGCAACAGCTGAAGCAGCCATGTTAACTTTGCGCCAAGGTAAGCACTCGGTAGCCGAATATGCCTTGGATTTCAGGAGATGGGCCCTTGATACCACCTGGGACAGTTCCGCCAAAAAATCTATTTTTCGAAAGGGGTTGTCTCCACTAATTAAGGATGAACTTGCTCGTGCCGACCCTCCCACTGCGTTAGGTGACTTTATTAACTTCTGCATCCGTATTGATGCTCGCCTGACTGAACACAGGCAAGAGAGATGGTTCGAAAGCAATCGCACTAACCTTTTCCTACCTTCCTCCCCAGCTAAGGAACCTTTGAGTAGGATCACACGGGAACCTGAACCTGAACCCATGCAGGTAGACTCTTTACAAAGACGGATTAGTGATGCACGCAAGGAACATCGTTTTAAGGAAAATCTATGTTTCTATTGTGGTAAGTCAGGGCACTTCATTATAAACTGCCCCAGCCGTTCTCGTAAGACTACTGCAGCACTCATTCACTGTGAGTGTTGCGAGAGGAGATCTGTCAGGTCCGAGCCTCAGGCTCCAGAGAGATCTGCAGCAACAGATCTTGATTTCTCGGACTTAAACTCCGTTACTTCTGAGGACGATGACTGTGTAAACGCTGCAATTTTTCAAGTTTCCTCAGCGGTGTCCCAGCTGAGTTGTAGGAAAAACAATTCTCATTGCTTCCTTTCCATCAAACTCTGGGTTAACTCAGTCTGGGTGTCTAGCTCTGCTATGATCAACTCAGGGGCAAGTGGGAATTTTATGGATGTCTCCTTTGCTCTGAAACAGGGGATACGTTCAGTGAAGAAGGCTACTCCAGTACAGATGGAAACTGTGGATGGCTCCCTGCTGACCTCTGGACCAGTGGATCAGGAAACAGAGCCTTTAAGGGTCCTTATGGGTAAAGATCATCAAGAGAAACTGTCCTTTATGCTTATCTCTTCTCCCCACTTTCCCATTATTCTAGGGCTACCATGGCTGCAGGCTCAGAACCCTACCATTAACTGGGAGACCAAGGAATTACACTTTCCAGAGAAACAGATGAGTCCAGAAGTTTCAGCTTGCTCTGTTCCTAAAGGAACCATGTCAGTCCCTGAACTACCAGCTGTATACCAGGACTATGTGGATTTATGTGACAAGAAGAACGCTGACCAGCTTCCCCCTCACCGTCCATATGATTGTCCAATTGAATTATTGCCTGGAGCAGAGATACCTTTTGGTAAGATCTACCCCCTGGCGGGCCTGAGCTAAAGGCTTTAAAGGATTACATAGACGAAAATCTAGCCAAGGGCTTCATACGCCCCTCTTCATCTCCTGCAGGTGCACCCATCTTCTTTGTGAAGAAGAAAGATGGATCTCTGAGACCCTGCGTAGACTATAGGGAACTCAATAAGGTTACTATTAGAAACCGTTATCCATTGCCTTTAATCCCTGAGTTATTGGAGAGAGTGCGGCATGCCAAAATTTTCTCTAAATTGGATCTCCGTGGGGCCTATAACTTGGTCCGTATTAGACCTGGGGATGAATGGAAGACTGCATTCAGGTCACGCTATGGACACTTTGAATATCTAGTTATGCCTTTTGGTCTGAGTACCGCCCCAGCCACTTTCCAACACTTGGTGAATGACATCTTCAGGGATCTCCTAGATACAGTCATGGCCAAAAGTTTTGAGAATGACACAAATATTATATTTTCACATGATCTGCTGCCCTCTGGTTTTTATGTGTGTTTGACAGATGTTTTTATCACAGACAGAAATATAATAATTGCAAACATATGAGTAACAAAAGCTTATATTGACAGTTAGAATGAGTTAATGCAGCAAGTCAATATTTGCAGTGTTGACCCTTCTTCTTCAGGACCTCTGCAATTCTCCCTGGCATGCTCTCAATCAACTTCTGGACAAAATTCTGACTGATAGCAGTCCATTCTTGCACAATCAATGCTTTCATTTTGTCAGAATTTTTAGGTTTTGTTTGTCCACCCGTCTGTTGATAATTGACCACAAGTTCTCAATGGGATTAAGATCTGGGGAGTTTCCAGGCCATGGACCGAAAATCTCTATGTTTTGTTCCCTGAGCCATTTAGTTATCACCTTTGCTTTATGGCAAGGTGCTCCATCATGCTGGAAAGGCATTGTTGATCGCCAAACTGCTCTTGGAGGGTTGGGAGAAGTTGCTCTTGGAGGACATTTTGATACCATTCTTTATTCATGGCTGTGTTTTTAGGCAAGACTGTGAGAGAGCCTATTCCTTGGCTGAGAAGCAACCCCACACATGAATGGTTTCAGGATGCTTAACAGTTGGCATGAGACAAGACTGGTGGTAGCGCTCACCTTGTCTTCTCCGAATGAGCTGTTTTCCTGATGTCCCAAACAATCGAAAAGGGGATTCATCAGAGAAAATAACTTTACCCCAGTCCTCAGCAGTCCACTGCCTGTACCTTTTGCAGAATATCAGTCTGTCCATGATGTTTTTTCTGGAGAGAAGTGGCTTCTTTGCTGCCCTCCTTGAGACCAGGCCTTGCTCCAAGAGTCTCCGCCTCACAGTGCATGCAGATGCACTCACACCTGCCTGCTGCCATTCCTGAGCAAGCTCTGCACTGCTGGTAGCCCGATCCCGCAGCTGAAACACTTTTAAGAGACGGTCCTGGCACTTGCTGGTCTTTCTTGGGCGCCCTGAAGCCTTTTTGGCAACAATGGAACCTTTCTCCTTGAAGTTCTTGATGATGCGATAGATTGTTGACTGAGGTGCAATCTTTCTAGCTGTGATACTCTCCCCTGTTAGGCCATTTTTGTGCATTGCAATGATGACTGCACGTGTTTCTTTAGAGATAACCATGGTTAACAGAAGAGAAACAATGATGCCAAGCACCAGCCTCCTTTTAAAGTGTCCAGTGGTGTCATTCTTACTTAATCATGACAGATTGATCTCCAGCCATGTCCTCATCAACACCCACACCTGTGTTAATGGAGCAATCACTGAAAAGAGGTTAGCTGGTCCTTTTAAGGCAGGGCTGCAATGATGTTGAAATGTGTTTTGGGGGATAAAGTTCATTTTCTAGCCAAATATTGACTTTGCAAGTAATTGCTGTTAAGCTGATCACTCTTTATAACATTCTGGAGTATATGCAAATTGCCATTAGAAAAAGTGAAGCAGTAGACTTTGTAAAAAATTAATATTTGTGTCATTCTCAAAACTTTTGGCCATGACTGTACATTCGTGGTGATTTATTTGGATGATATTCTAATTTTTTCTAACTCCACAGAGGAACATCATGGACATGTGAGAATGGTCTTGGAACGTCTAAGACAAAACCATCTTTACATCAAACTTGAAAAGTGTGAATTCCATAGGACCGAAATTCAATTTCTGGGGTATGTACTGTCTACACAAGGAATTAGTATGGATGGAAGTAAGACCCAAGCCATCAAGGATTGGCCAAGTCCTAGAAATGTGAAGGAGGTGCAGCGCTTCATCGGGTTTGCCAATTTCTATAGACGTTTCATTAGGAATTTCTCTGAGGTAGTGTCACCTATCACCCAACTTACCCGGAAAGAGTCTAGGTTTTCCTGGACTTCCCAAGCCCAGGAAGCATTTTCTCGTCTAAAAGATAAATTTACCACCGCACCTATCTTGGTACATCCCAACCCCGAACTTGCCTTCATAATAGAGGTGGATGCTTCAGATTGTGCCGTTGGAGCTATACTCTCTCAGAGAACAGGTGAGAAGAATGTCTTGCATCCCTGTGCCTTCTTTTCCCAGCAGTTGTCTTCGGCTGAGAGGAACTACGATGTGGGCAATAGAGAGTTGTTGGCCATTATTGCCGCCTTTAAAGAATGGAGACACCTTCTTCAGGGAGCTGCACAGCAAATAGTTGTCCTGACAGACCATCGTAACCTTGAATTTATCAGGTCGGCTAAGTGCCTGACTCCTCGCCAGGCTCGCTGGAATCTTTTCTTAAACCAATTTAATTTTGTCATTTCTTATAGACCAGGATCGCGCAATGGAAAGGCTGATGCACTCTCTAGGATTCATTCAGCAGAGACCCGTCCACTTGCTCCTCCTAAGACTATTCTTCCTGACTCTAGATTCCTGGGAGTGATTCATAATCAAGACCTACTTAAGGACATCAAGGAAGCATACCATGCGGATTCCTTGTTGGCACAACCCCCAAGGGACGTAAGTCTTGTCTTTAAGAATGGTGTGTGGATTCTGGGACAACGTCTGTATATTCCTGAAACAGTCAGATTGAGAGTATTGCAACTCATTCACGATTCCAAGATAGCTGGGCATAGAGGAATTCTAAAGACACAGGAATTTCTTTCTCGTTTCTTTTGGTGGCCCACTTGCAGGAAGGATGTTTTAAACTATGTCACTTCATGTGAAGTCTGTGCAAGATGCAAAACACCTCGCTCCTCACCAACTGGTCTGTTACAACCTCTTCCCACCCCGTCCCGCCCGTGGGATCCATTTCTATGGACTTCATTGTGGAGTTACCAACCTCTCAAGGGAAAAACACCATTCTAGTGGTGGTTGATCGTTTAACAAAGGCAGCTCATTTTATTCCTTGTGTCGGCTTACCCACTGCAAAACAGACATCAGATTTGATGATTAAAGATGTGTTTCGCTTACATGGAGTACCGGATGAGGTTATTTCGGATCGAGGGGTGCAATTCACTTCAAGGTTTTGGCAAAATTTCTGTGCAGCATTGGACATTAAAGTAAACCTTTCTTCTGCTTTTCATCCCCAGACTAATGGACAGACCGAACGAACCAATCAAACTCTGGAGCAGTATCTCCGCTGCTTTATCTGCCACCTACAGGATGATTGGGTGGATCTACTTCCATTGGCTGAGTTCTCTTATAACAACTCTCAGAGCGCCTCCACTAAGCAGTCTCCTTTTTACTCCAATCTAGGTTATCATCCTAACATTCTTCCACGATTTCCCATAGAAACGCCTTTACCAGCAGTGGCCGAAAGAATCACGTCTTTACAGAAGAATATGGATCTTCTAAAGGAGAATCTGGAATTGGCTCAGGAAAGGTACAAGAAAGCAGCAGATAAATTTCGTAAACCTGCACCAGCTTTCAAGGTAGGAGACCTGGTCTGGCTGTCAACCAGAAATCTTAAGTTAAGGATTCCATCGTCTAAGTTGGGACATAAGTACATTGGACCCTATAAAATCAGTAAAATTATAAGTGCCGTTGCTTGTCGTCTTCAATTGCCTAGAACTATGAGAATCCACCCTGTCTTTCATGTATCCCTACTAAAGGCTGCAACACCCAATACGTTTCCTGGACGTTCTTCTCCTTGCCCTGACCCAGTGCTAGTCGATGGTCAGGAAGAATTTGTGGTGGAAAGAATTCTAGATTCCAGGTTATACAGAAATCAGTTACAATATTTGATTAAATGGCAGGGCTACCCAGTGGAGGACAACTCATGGGAACCAGTCAATAACGTTAATGCTCCTCGTTTGCTCCGCCAGTTTCGTCAGAGGTACCCAGACAAGCCTGGTCTGAGGCCATCCGGAGGTTGTCCCTAAGGGGGGAGTAATGTAAGGTTCTTTGTACATGTTCTTGAAACTCAGTTTTCCGTCAGCCATTTTGCTTTCTGTCTTGCTGCAGCTATCTTGCCCTCAGTCAATATGGAGTTTTCAGCTTTCATGTTCCCGCCCTGATTCTCTCCCTCTTGCTTCTTAAGCAGCCACAGCTGAGCAATCAGTGCTTCAGAATATAGCCTGCAGTGAACCTGTGACCTGACTCCTGGAAGCCTTGGACTATGTACTCCAGCTATTCCTACTGAGGAACTCTGAACACTTGTGGACTCTGGAACCCTGCTCTTTGAAAGATCCACGTTTGCATGGACTTACGGTAACAGAGAAGAAGATCCTGAACCTGTTGTGGAGAGTGATTGCTGAGCTTAAGTTACTCTGGCCTGCTGTGTCTCCTGCTTCTGTATCTGCAAACTGTGTGACTATTTTTGCCACTTGTATGAAGTAATACAAGACCTTCTATATCAAACCTGTGTCTCATGTATTTTCATCGCACCCAAGCACAAGACGCTATATGAACTGTACTACATACATTACATCAGCAGCGAATCAGCAGCGAAATCAGCAGCGGATCAGCAGCGAAATCAGCTGCGGATCAGCAGCGAAATCCGCTGCGGATCAGCAGCGAAATCCGCTGCGGATCAGCAGCGAAATCCGCTGCGGATCAGCAGCGAAATCCGCTGCGGATCAGCAGCGAAATCACTGCGGATCAGCAGCGAATCGCTGCGATCCGCAGCAAAATCCGCAACGTGTGCACAGGGCCTAATAGGAAAAAAAAAAAATTCTTTATTATTTGTCCCTACCTATGACAGGGGGGTTCACTTACTTTTTTTTATTTTGATCACTGTGACAGTTTATCACAGTGATCAAAATAAATTTTTTGACTATGTAGGGCGCACTGCGCATGCGCCCGCCATTTTCCAAGATGGCGGCGCCCATGAAGAATCCCGGGCAGCCGCCGGGAAGGATCCAGGGACATCGGTGGACCGGGAGAGGTGAGTATGGGGGTCGGAAGTCAGGGGGGGGGATCGGAAGGTGGGGGCAGCGGAGGCCAGGACGAGGGGTGCTTTTAGTGACGGCGGTGACCGACCGCTGCCATCTTTCGGTGGCGGCGGCCGATCGCCGCCGTGAATCCGTGTGGGGGGTCAGGGCTCGGTGTCCAGCCATGGCAGATGCTATTGCAGCATCGGCCATGGCTGGATTGTAATATTTCACCAATTATATTGGTGAAATATTACAGATTGCTCTGATTGGCTGTTTCACTTTTAACAGCCAATCAGAGCGATCGTGGCCACGGGGGGGTTAAGCCAACCCCCCTGTGGTGAAGCACAAAGGGTCCTGTGCCGGCGGGTCGGGTGACCTTTCAGTGACCCCGGTCACCCGACCCGCAGGGACGCGATCCTTTCATGACGCCACATAGGCGTCATGGGTCGGATTGGCACAGGTTTTCATGACGCCTACGTGGCGTCATGGGTCGGGAAGGGGTTAAGAATGCTTGTTCATGATTATCTTTTAGTGTAAATGCAACTAAAAGGTCTCAATGCTGGAATTTCTAGATGTACACCTCCAGAGATCCAAAAGCATAAGAAAAGGAGGCTCAAATATGCTGAAATTCTTTTGGGATCCTGATTTTGAGAAATTAAATAAAACTAGAACTTTTTGAGCCTATGAGTATGTATGGAACAGGAAGAATTAAGCATACACTGAAAAGAACGCCCTGCCTGTAGAGAAGCTCGGGGATGCTTTACTTCCTTTGGCATTGGAAACCAGCAGAGTGTGGAGTTCAAGATGGATTCAGTGAAGTATCAGGAATTCTTAAAGAAAATGTCATGCTCGCCATAGTCTGGGCTGTGACCGAGCGATTCAAACACTACCTAGCTGCGGCAAAGTTTACCATCTTCACGGACAACAATCCGCTGACTCACTTAGAAACCGCAAAGCTAGGTGCGATGGAGCAGTGATGGATGGCCCAGCTATCCAACTACGAGTTTACCATCAATTACTGAGCGGGGCACAAGAACGCCAATACTGATGCGCTGTCCAGAATGCCCAACTTACCAGATGGAGGGAAAAGATCCGGAAGCACTCGAAGAAATCGAGTTACCAGCCTTCCACCACCCAGTTGCTGCCCAACGCGCCTAAGGGGTGAAAAACAAGCGCTACATCGAGAAAGAGACCACGCTAAACCCATTGCCCCACCATGAGTGTGCAGAGATGCAGGATAGTGGCCCAGCAGTCCGCCTGATAAAGGAGCTACTGATGCAAGCTGATTCGCGCCCCGGTCCAGATGCTCCATAAGAAACCCAACATCTATGAGGGAAAGCTGTGTCGGAGGAGTGTCGACGCCCAAACTCACGAACTGGTCTGGCAGGCGGTAGTCCCGAAGCGAGATGTGTCAATGATCCTGGAAGCATACCACAATGGAGCACGACTCTTCGGATGGAAGAAGTTGGAGGTCCTGCTTCGTGAGAGATTCTACTGGGTTGGTTTGATGAAGGCCGTTGAAGATTGGTGCCTGGAATGTGGACTATGCAACCTGCGCAGAAAAGACCATAACAGCCAGCGAACCCCATTACAGCCAATAATCACCAAACAGCAACTTGAACTGGTAGCCTTGGACCACGTGAAGTTGACCCCAAGTCGTTCAGGCTATGTCTATGTCCTCACCATCGTTGACCATTACTCAAGGTTCCTGGTAGTCGTGCCTGTCAAGGACCAAACAGCAAAGACAGCGGCCAAAGCATTTCAACAACACTTTTGTCGACCGCACAGTTACCCTGAACGAGTGCTTCCAGGAGTTCTGTAATCTGTACGGCTGCAAGAAAATCAGGACAACGCCGTATCATCCACAGACGAATGGCATGTGTGAGGAAATGAACCAAGTGGTGATTGACCTATTGAAGACGTTGCATGTTATGTTTAGGTAGCTGAGGAGAAAAAGCAAAAAAAAACGGCAATACACCAGATAGGCTGGAACCTATTGGATTGCAGTAACCTGAACTAACCACACAACTAGAGGTAGCCGTGGAGCGTTCCTAAGTTGATCCTAGACGCCTCGTCACAGCCTGAGAGATAACTACACCTAAAGGCAGAAAGAGGAAAGCTATCTGCCCCGGAGCAAATCCCAAAGAAAATAGGAAGCCCCCAAACATGTAATGGAGGTTAGACAAGATGAAGCACGGACACAGACAGAAAATAGAATGAGCAAACACTGGGGCCCAATCAGTCTAGACAGAAAAGTACAGGAAAGAATTCTGACTGCAATCCAACAAAAAACCCTAAAAAATACCAACTCTTCTGATTGCAAAAACACCTGCGATCACACGATCTCCACCACCTAAATCAGATCTCTGGTGTAACAAAACTAAGCAGCAGCCACTGAAAAAACAGGAAAAAGCAAATGAACAAATAACAGTGGCTACAGATAAACTGAGAGGAGCACAGGCCCCAGGAGGGGACCCGGCTGACCTCCACAAAAGTGCAGAAAATTATGCAAAAAGCAAGCACAAAAAGAAAAGCAGAAAATATCTTATCTGAAAGCAGCAGATGAATGCAAGACTCCAGCAAACTTCCAAATGAACCAGGAACCACAATTGAGACAAGAACAATTGATCACCGGCGACCATCATGGGAGGGAACCTCCCTTGCATCAGACCAGTCAGTGATCCCAGATTGCCATTCCTCGCTGTAAGGTTCAGTACTGTCTGTAAACACCAGAGGGAGCCTCTGCTCAGAATCCATCTCTAGCACATTCATAACAGTACCCCGCCCTTGAGGAGGGGTCACCGAACCCTCACTTGTGCAACCAGGCCGATCAGGATGAGCTCAGTGATAGGCACGGATCAGTCTCCTACATTGATGTCCAAAGCAAACACCCAAGAATTGTCCTCCTGACCATAACCTCTCCACTTAACCAAATACTGGAGTTTCTGTCTAGAAAAACGAGAATCCAATATTTTCTCAACCACATACTCCAGATTGCCCTCAACCAAAACAGGGTCAGGAGGTGCACTGGCTCGACAAACCTCTTCAATAAGGACTTGTGGAACACGTTATGGATCTTAAATGTCCCTGGAAGAAGCAAACGGAAGGAAACAGGATTAAGAATCTCCATGATCTTATAAGGTCCAATGAACCTAGGCTTAAACTTTGGAGATGCAACCCTCATAGGGATATTTCTTGAGGACAACCAAACCAAGTCCCCCACTTTAAACCGAGGACCATCAGTCCTATGCCGGTTGGCAAACCATTGGGCCTTCTCCTGAAAGACAGACAACCTCTCCACTACCTGGTCCCAAATCTGCTGCATACGCTCCACAACAGAGTCAACATCCGGACAGACAGAAGCCTCCGCCTGTCCCGAAGAAAATCGAGGGTGAAACCCAGAATTTCAGAAAAATGGAGACATCAAGGTGGCAGAGCTAGCCCTATTATTAAGAGCAAACTCAGCCAAAGGCAAAAAAGAGACCAGTCATCTTGATCAGCAGACACAAAACATCTCAAATTAGTCTCCAAGGTCTGGTTTGTTCTCTCGGTTTGTCCATTGGTCTGAGGATGAAATGCAGAGGAGAAAGATAATTGAACACCAAGTTTAGAACAAAATGTCCTCCAAAATCTGGAAACAAACTGGACTCCTCTGTCAGACACAATGTTCTCAAGAATGCCATGTAACCGAACCACGTGCTGAAGGAACAAAGGCACCAATTCGGAGGAGGAAGGTAACTTAGGTAATGGCACAAGATGCATCATCTTGGAAAACCTATCACAGATTACCCAGATAATGGTCATTTTCTGAGAAACAGGGAGGTCGGAAATAAAAACCATAGCGATATGGGTCCATGGCCTCTTGGGCACAGGTAATGACATTAACAAACCACTAGAGCGAGAGCAAGGCTTGGAACGAGAGCAGGTCCCACAGGAAATTCCCTGACGTCACGAGAAAAAGTAGGCCACCAAAAGGACCGACTCACCAAGTCTCTGGTACCAAAAATCCCGGGATGACGAGCCAACGCGGAACAATGAATCTCATACATCACACTCTTCTTCCACTGGTCTGGGACAAACAATTTCCCAATAGGGCAGCGCTCAGGTTTATCCTCCTGACACCCTTCCAGAGCCAGTCTCAAATTGGGCGAGATGGCGGAAAGTACTACACCCTCTTTCAAAATAACAGCAGGATCAGATAACTCAGGAGAGTCCGCAAAGAAACTCCTCGAGAGGGCATCCGCCTTAACATTCTTAGTGCCAGGAAGAAAAGAAACCACAAAATTAAAACGTGTGAAAAACAAGGCCCACCTGGCCTCTCTAGGATTAAGTCGCTTGGCTGATTCAAGATAAACCAGGTTCTTATGGTCCGTGAGGACCACCACCTGATGTTTGGCTCCTTCCAGCCAATGTCTACACTCTTCAAAGGCCCACTTCATGGCCAATAACTCCCGATTACCCACATCATAATTACGTTCAGTTGGAGAAAATTTTCGAGAGAAAAAGGCACAAGGATTACTCTTAGAGGTCTCTGGATCTCTTTGGGACAAAACGGCACCTGCCCCAATTTCAGAGGCATCAACCTCCACCTGAAACGGTAGAGAAACATCCGGCTGCCGTAGAACAGGAGCAGAAGTGAATCTCTGCTTAAGTTCCTGAAACGCAGAAACTGCCTCAGGAGGCCAATTCACCACATCAGAACCCTTTTTGGTCAAATCAGTTAATGGTTTAACAATAACCGAGAAATTACCAATACATTTACGATAAAAATTGGCAAAACCCAAAAATCTCTGAAGAGCCTTTAATGCAGTAGGTTGGACCCAATCACAGATGGCCTGAACATTGACCGGGTCCATTTCAATAACAGATGGAGACAAAATGAATCCCAGAAATGAGACCTTCTGTACGCCAAAAATACACTTTGATCCCTTCACATACAGCGCATTCTCTCTCAAAATCTGGAACACAGTCCGAATATGTTTCACATGAGAGTCCCAGTCATTGGAAAAAATCAAGATATCATCCAAATAAACAATCAGAAATTTATCCACAAAATCCCTGAAAATGTCATTCATGAAGGACTGGAAGACGGAAGGAGCATTAGTGAGCCCAAAGGGCATCACTAGGTACTCAAAATGCCCCTCTGGGTATTAAACGCCGTCTTCCATTCATCCCCGTGCTTAATGCGAATAAGGTTATACGCCCCCCTGAGGTCAAGCTTGGTAAACCAAGTAGCACTTTTCACTCTGGAAAACAGGTCAGAAATCAGGGTAACGGATATTGATATTTCACAGTGATATTGTTCAAGAGACGATAATCAATACACGGCCTTAATGAACCATCCTTTTTGGCCACAAAGAAAAAACCGGCACCCAAGGGTGAAGAGGATGGTCTGATATGACCCTTCTCCAATGACTCCTTGATATAAGACCGCATAGCGTCATGTTCAGGTACAGACAAGTTAAAAAGGCGACCTTTAGGAAATTTACCACCAGGCACTAATTCAATAGCGCAATCATAGCTCCTGTGACGGGGCAAGGATGCAGATTTACTTTCACTAAATACATCTAAAAATCAGTCAAAAAGTCAGGAACATCTTGAGACTGGGGAGAGGCAGAAAAAACAGGAGTGTTAGTATTAACACATTGGCAGCCCCAACTGGTTACAGACACAGATTTCCAATCCAAAACAGGATTATGAGACTGCAACCAAGGGAAACCTAGTACAATAATGTAATGCAGATTATGCAGCACCAGAAATTTGCAACTCTCCTGATGATCTGGTTCAACCCTCAATATCACCTGAGTAGAGAACTGGGGTTTATTCTCCGCCAAAGGGGTAGAATCAATGCCCAGTAGGGGAATAGACTTCCGCAGGGGTATCATGGGAAACCCACAACGTTTGGCAAAGTCAAAATCCATCAGGTTAATAGCTGCTCCTGAATCAACAAAAGCCTTAGCAGAAAATGTGGACAGGGAGCAAATCAGGGTAACAGTCAACAGAAATTTAGTCTGAACACTACCCAAGACAACTGAGCGCGCAAAACGTCTTCCCCGCTTAGGGCAGACGGAATTAGCATGAGAGGCGTCACCACAGTAGAAACATAACCCATTGCGCTTTGAAACTCATGACGCTGAGCCCCAGAAGTCACTCCATCACACTGCATGGGCCCAAGAGCTAGCTCACAAGGCAACACCATATAACGCATACCTCTGCTCTCACGCAAACGTCTGTCAATTTGAATAGTCAATGACATAGAATCATTGAGACCAGAGGGGACAGGGAATCCCACCATAACATCCTTTACATTCTCTGATAGCCCCTTCCGAAAAAGGGCTGCCAAAGCATCATCATTCCATTTGGTCAGGACTGCCCACTTTGGAATTTCTGACAGTACAACTCAGCGTCTTCAAGACCCTGATTTAATGCCAACAAGGTTTTTTCAGCTTGATCATTGACATTAGGCTCATCGTACAACAACCCCAGAGCCAGAAAAAATACATCAACATCATTCAAAACAGGATCCCCAGGTGTCAGGGAAAAAGCCCAATCCTGAGGGTCGCCTCGCAGGAGAGAGATGACAATTTGAACCTGCTGTGCTGCGCTCCCCGAGGACTTAGGTTTTAAGGCAAAAAACAACTTACAGTTATTTTTGAAATTCAGAAATTTAGCCCGATCCCCCAAAAACAAATCTGGCATGGGAATCCTAGGTTCCACAATCGGCAACCTAGCAAGATAGGTAGCAATAATAATAATAATAATCTTTATTTATATAGCGCCATCATATTCCGCAGCGCTTTACAGTTTAACAGTTTCAAAACACAAGTCATAAGTAACAACGTTAACAATACAGTAATTAAAGCAAAATAAGACGGCCCTGCTCGTGAGAGCTTACAAACTACAATGAGGTGGGGGAGATACAAAATACAGGTGTGTATATACAATGGTGCATTTACAATGATGGTCCAGCCATCTTAAGGGAGTGAGGGATGGATGGAGATAGTGAATGGGCTACACATACACACACACTTACACATAGAATGACTTTGATTAGTGAATGTGATAGGCCGCTCTGAACAGATGTGTTTTGAGGGAGCGCCTGAAACCATGCAAATTGTGGATAGTCCTAATTTCTTGGGGTAGAGCATTCCAGAGGATTGGCGCAGCGCGGGAGAAGTCTTGGAGTCGGGAGTGGGAGGTACGGATTAGTGCAGAGGTTAGTCGAAAGTCATTTGCAGAGCGCAGCAGTCGGTTAGGCCGATAGATAGAAATGAGGGAGGAGATGTAGGGGGGTGCTGCAGTGTGGAGAGCTTTGTGGGTGAGAACAAGTACTTTGAATTGGATCCTATAATGAATGGGCAGCCAGTGTAAGGACTGGCGAAGAGCGGACGCGTCCGAGTACCGATTAGCCAGATGGATAACCCTGGCTGCTGCATTAAGGATGGACTGGAGAGGGGATAGTCGAGTAATGGGGAGGCCAAGTAATAGAGCGTTACAGTAGTCCAGGCGGGAGTGGATCAATGCTACAGTGAGGGTTTTTGTTGTTTCCATGGTGAGAAAAGGGCGGATTCTAGAGATGTTCTTTAGGTGTAGGCGGCAAGAGCGGGCAAGAGATTGTATATGGGAGGTGAAGGAGAGATTGGTATCAAACATAACACCCAGACAGCGAGCCTGCTGCCGGGGTGTTATTATGGTGCCGCCCACTGAGAGGGAAATGTCAGATTTAGGAAGGTTAGTAGACGGCGGGAGCAGAAGAAGTTCAGTTTTGGAGAGGTTGAGTTTCAGATAGAGAGCAGACATGATGTTGGAGACTGCGGACAGACAGTCGGTGGCGTTCTGTAGTACAGCGGGGGTAAGGTCGGGGGATGACGTGTATAATTGTGTGTCCTCAGCATAAAGATGGTACTGAAAGCCAAATCTGCTGATGGTCTGTCCAATTGGGGCGGTGTAGAGAGAGAAGAGAAGGGGGCCAAGGACTGAGCCCTGGGGTACACCGACAGTGAGAGGGAGAGAGATGAAGTGGAGCCAGAGAACGAAACACTGAAGGAGCGGTCAGAAAGATAGGAGGAGAACCAGGAGAGAACAGTGTCCTTAATACCTAGAGAGTGGAGCCTGGACAGTAGGAGACAGTGGTCAACCGTGTCGAAAGCTGCAGAAAGGTCGAGTAGAATGAGCAAGAGAGTGGTCGCCGTTACGTTTTGCTGTCAGAAGGTCATTGGTCACTTTGATGAGTGCAGTTTCAGTCGAATGTAGGGGTCGGAAGCCGGACTGTGAAGGGTCTAGGAGGGAGTGAGTGGAGAGGTAACGGGTGAGGCGGGAGTAGACTAGGCGCTCCAAAAGTTTGGAGATGAAGGGGAGATTGGAGACCGGTCTGTAGTTGTTTGTGCAGGAAGGGTCAAGAACGGGTTTCTTTAGTAGTGGAGTAATGATGGAGTGTTTGAAGGAGGATGGGAAAATGCCAGAGGAGAGTGAGAGATTGAAGATTGTAGTTAGGTGAGTTGTGACAACAGGAGAAAGAGACTGGAGGAGATGTGAGGGGATGGGGTCGGTAGTGCATGTAGTCGGACGAGAGGAAGAGAGGAGTCTGGAGACTTCTTCTTCTGTGATGGGATCAAATGTGGAAATTGAGCCAGGGGAAATGCAGGGTGGGATGGGAGTCACAGCACTTGGTGGTTGAGAGCAGATTTCCTGACGGATAGTATCTATTTTTTCTATAAAGTGGGAGGCCAGGTCATCAGCACAAATGTCTGTGATAGGGGCTTGTGCTTTTGGCCTGAGGAGGGAGTGAAAAGTGTCAAAAAGTTTCTTGGGGTTGTTGGCTAGTGAGGAGATCAGTGTGGTGAAGTAGGTCTGTTTGGCGAGGTGAAGGGCAGCATTATAAGTTCTTAACATGAATTTAAAGTGGATGAAGTCTTCTGGTGTGCGGGTTTTTCTCCATAGGCGTTCAGCACTCCTAGAGCATCGCTGGAGAAGGTGAGTTTGCGATGTGAGCCAGGGCTGTTTTACTGTGTGTTTGGAAGTTCTGAGGGTGAGCGGTGCTACTTGGTCAAGGGTGCTTTTAAGAGTGTCATTGTAGTGCTGAACAGCCAGATTAGGACAAGAAAAAGAGGAGATTGGGGACAGCGAAGAGTGTAGGGAGTCTGAAAGTGTCTGAGGGTTAATGGCTTGCAGATTTCTGAATGTGCGGTAGGTAGGAGTTCGCTGGGGTGGTGGAGGATTTGTGAGCGTGAAGGAGAGAATGTTGTGGTCAGAGAGTGGAAGCGGTGAGTTATTTAGGAATATTTATTTAGCAATACTCCGAACCTCAGTGGCAAGCCGATCCACACGGCCAGACAACTGTGCAAACTCCATTGAGAGAAAAAAAAATCGTCCTCAGCACCCAGAGAAAAAGAGAAAAAGAGGGAAAAAATGCAACAAATAGAAAAAAAAAATCTCTGACAACTCTCATAACTTTCCACACTATTTTTCCCTTCTGTGAGTACCATATAGTTTTCAGTTTTGGCCGGTGATACTGTTATGTTTAGGTAGCTGAGGAGAAAAAGCAAAAAAAACGGCAATACACCAGAGAGGCTGGAACCTATTGGATTGCAGTAACCTGAACTAACCACACAACTAGAGGTAGCCGTGGAGCGTTCCTACGTTGATCCTAGACGCCTCGTCACAGCCTGAGAGATAACTACACCTAAAGGCAGAAAGAGGAAAGCTATCTGCCCCGGTGCAGATCCCCAAAGAAAATAGGAAGCCCCAAACATGTAATGGCGGTTAGACAAGAAGAAGCACGGACACAGACAGAAAATAGAGTGAGCAAATGCTGGAGCCCAATCTGTCTAGACAGAAAAGTACAGGAAAGAATTCTGACTGCAATCCAACAAAAAACCCTAAAAAATACCAACTCTTCTGATTGCAAAAACACCTGAGATCACACGAAAATAAGATCTCTGGTGTAACAAAACTAAGCCGCAGCCACTGAAAAAACAGGAAAAAGCAAATGAACAAATAACACTGGCTACAGATAAACTGAGAGGAGCACAGGCCCCAGGAGGGGACCCGGCTGACCTCCACAAAAGTGCAGAAAATTATGCAAAAAGCAAGCACAAAAAGAAAAGCAGAGAATATCTTATCTGAAAGCAGCAGATGAATGCAAGACTCCAGCAAACTTCCAAATGAACCAGGAACCACAATTGAGACAAGAACAATTGATCACCGGCGACCATCATGGGAGAGGACCTCCCTTATATCAGACCAATCAGTGATCCCAGATTGCCATTCCTCGCTGTAAGGTTCAGTACTGTCTGTAACCACCAGAGGGAGCCTCTTCTCAGAAACCATCTCTAGCACATTCATAACACTTGCCCTTGGAAGAGAGAAACCAGTGGCCTGAGAAGTTGCCATATCTGGTAGATCTCTACAACCACATTCCGGTGAATTCTACCAACTGCACACTGGCCTACCTAATGAGAGCAAGACCTGGCAAGTTGCCATTGACTTGGACATGGAGTCCTGACACCTGAGGTGACATCACCAGATGCAGACTGGGATACAGAGCGGCAGCAGCAGTACCGCAAAGTGCAAGAATGCAAAGAGAAGAGTCTGGCTCAAGCAAGACAAAATCAAGAAAGAAACTACAATCAGCACACGCCTGCAGTTCCCTTGTCGTCTGGAGAACAGGTACTCAAAAGAAAGAGATGAGTGCACAAACTTGATGATCAGTGGGAAGCTGAACCATATACCATCATGCCTTCCCACTTTGACAATACCAAGGTGTGCCTTATCAGCAAGGATAATGCCCTGACCAACTGAAGGAAAAGATTTGAGATAAGGACATTCTTCAGCCAGTAAAAGAAGAAGAAAAGATCAGCACTGTACTCGGCGAGTTCGAATTGGACAAGAGTGAATCAAGCCATAGTAGTGCCCATCTTGACCTTTCCCTAACTAATAGTGCCAGAAAGAGAAGTGACTCAAGACCAACCTGAAAATCAGCAGGCTCAAGCAGTAGATGCTACACCAGCAGCGGAGCAAGAGAGTCCACCCCCTGCCAGTGGGGAATTTGTAAGACCAACAGTGAATCTAAGGAGTTGCTGTCGGCTACTGCCCAACTTACCAATACACACATTAGACCAGGCTAGATCACTACAGACACCTGTACTGCGTAGATCCTTCTGTAGTACTAGAGGTCAGGTCCCAGCCAGGTATAAGGACTAAGATATAAGTGTATTGCTAATGTACATAAGTTAATAACGTTTCCAACTTCAACTATTAAGCATGTGTGCCTACAGGGACTACCGTATGAACTTTTAAGTATTCTTATTTACTTGATTAAATGGACAATTGGGTCACTGGATTCGTAGTGACCAGGACAATGGTTGTAAATAGTTAGCATTAATTACTACAGAGCAAAAACCATCTGGCGTGACCAAAGTAGTCCAACTTGTGACCACTAATGCCCTGTAGTCACGCCCACAGCCTATGTTGAGGGTTTGAGACGGGTCACTCATATTGTACTTTGTAGGGTGAAAAGGACACCCCATTTCAGGACTTCGCCAAAAATTTATAGCTGTTGTTAAAATCTTGTCAATAGTTATGTTTTGCTTTCTTTTATGTTTCCTCAGTCCGGGAGTACTGAATTGTACTGGAGGGAATGTGGCACCCCAGGAGTTCGGTTGACACAGTGGCCTTGCCTCCCTCCAGGGGGGAGTGATGTCATGCCTGGAAACAATGAGTGGATCCCTTAACATGTAGTTTCAGTATGCAACACAGTTCCTGCTCCAGGCCAGCAGGGTGAGTTCTAACCCGACTCTACTCTCTGGTCAGAAGCAGGAAGTTAGTAGTTAGTGCTTGAGCAGGGTTGAGAGAGGATGTGTGGCCAGGAGCTGGGGGGACAGGAGCTATAGCTGAGTTCACCCCTAGGCCTGAGCGACAGAGACCGGACCCCGGAGTCTGAGGCTGAGTGGGTGCTAAAGACCCAGCAGCAGAATCCAGAGGGCAGAAGACAGCAGGTCCTCTGTCCCCAACTAATACTCGACGACTCAGCAACACGTGTGAGCCGGAGACGCCAGACAGGAGCGATCCCTGAAGCAGGCTACAGCTGCCTGTCATGCGAGTGGAGTTCTACCTAAGTAGCAGACAAAGAGAGGAACTTAAATAGTTTACAGCAGCAAGTACCTCAGAGAATAGCGCTAGAAAGGAGACCTCACAACCCACCTGAATAAGGAGATTCCAAATTGAACATCTCAGTAATAGAGTTGAGCGATACTTTCCGATATCCAAAAGTATCGGAATCGGAATGGTATCGCCGATATCACTAAAATATCGGCGACACCCGATACCGATACCGGAAGTCCCATGTAAGTCTATGGGAACAAAATATCGCAACTAAAAAAACCTCTTTCTTTCCTTGTAAACACTAAATATACACACATAGAATACATATATATATATACATGTCATTGTGACATGTATATATACATATATGTATAGTTTATACACTTCTACATAGTAAAATATCCTCTGATTCAATTGCCGGGTAAAGCCGGCATCTGTGAAAAGACAGAAGCACCCGACATGAAATGACACTTGGTGTACATAGGGTTAACCATGTCTTTTCATGTCCTTTGCTATCTGATTTGCACAAACAATTACATCAGTCTATGTGTGCAAAATTTCACACCTGTAGGGGTTAATTAAAGGTGTAAATTCATTGTAAAAAAACGGACTTTTTTGCTACGAATTTACACCTTTAATTAACCCCTACAGGTGTGAAATTTTGCACACTTACACTCATGTAATTGTTTGTGCAAATCAGATATCAAACTACATGAAAAGACATGGTTAACCCTATGTACACCAAGTGTCATTTCATGTCGGGTTCTGCATTTTCACAAAAGCCGGCAATTGAATTAGCGGCTATTATACTATGTAGAAGTG
>JARQOD010000001.1:461032284-461161336 GCA_033576555.1 Oophaga sylvatica
AATTGTGTGTCCTCAGCATAAAGATGGTACTGAAAGCCAAATCTGCTGATGGTCTGTCCAATTGGGGCGGTGTAGAGAGAGAAGAGAAGGGGGCCAAGGACTGAGCCCTGGGGTACACCGACAGTGAGAGGGAGAGGAGATGAAGTGGAGCCAGAGAACGAAACACTGAAGGAGCGGTCAGAAAGATAGGAGGAGAACCAGGAGAGAACAGTGTCCTTAATACCTAGAGAGTGGAGCCTGGACAGTAGGAGACAGTGGTCAACCGTGTCGAAAGCTGCAGAAAGGTCGAGTAGAATGAGCAGAGAGTGGTCGCCGTTACGTTTTGCTGTCAGAAGGTCATTGGTCACTTTGATGAGTGCAGTTTCAGTCGAATGTAGGGGTCGGAAGCCGGACTGTGAAGGGTCTAGGAGGGAGTGAGTGGAGAGGTAACGGGTGAGGCGGGAGTAGACTAGGCGCTCCAAAAGTTTGGAGATGAAGGGGAGATTGGAGACCGGTCTGTAGTTGTTTGTGCAGGAAGGGTCAAGAACGGGTTTCTTTAGTAGTGGAGTAATGATGGAGTGTTTGAAGGAGGATGGGAAAATGCCAGAGGAGAGTGAGAGATTGAAGATTGTAGTTAGGTGAGTTGTGACAACAGGAGAAAGAGACTGGAGGAGATGTGAGGGGATGGGGTCGGTAGTGCATGTAGTCGGACGAGAGGAAGAGAGGAGTCTGGAGACTTCTTCTTCTGTGATGGGATCAAATGTGGAAATTGAGCCAGGGAAATGCAGGGTGGGATGGGAGTCACAGCACTTGGTGGTTGAGAGCAGATTTCCTGACGGATAGTATCTATTTTTTCTATAAAGTGGGAGGCCAGGTCATCAGCACAAATGTCTGTGATAGGGGCTTGTGCTTTTGGCCTGAGGAGGGAGTGAAAAGTGTCAAAAAGTTTCTTGGGGTTGTTGGCTAGTGAGGAGATCAGTGTGGTGAAGTAGGTCTGTTTGGCGAGGTGAAGGGCAGCATTATAAGTTCTTAACATGAATTTAAAGTGGATGAAGTCTTCTGGTGTGCGGGTTTTTCTCCATAGGCGTTCAGCACTCCTAGAGCATCGCTGGAGAAGGTGAGTTTGCGATGTGAGCCAGGGCTGTTTTACTGTGTGTTTGGAAGTTCTGAGGGTGAGCGGTGCTACTTGGTCAAGGGTGCTTTTAAGAGTGTCATTGTAGTGCTGAACAGCCAGATTAGGACAAGAAAAAGAGGAGATTGGGGACAGCGAAGAGTGTAGGGAGTCTGAAAGTGTCTGAGGTTAATGGCTTGCAGATTTCTGAATGTGCGGTAGGTAGGAGTTCGCTGGGGTGGTGGAGGATTTGTGAGCGTGAAGGAGAGAATGTTGTGGTCAGAGAGTGGAAGCGGTGAGTTATTTAGGAATATTTATTTAGCAATACTCCGAACCTCAGTGGCAAGCCGATCCACACGGCCAGACAACTGTGCAAACTCCATTGAGAGAAAAAAAAATCGTCCTCAGCACCCAGAGAAAAAGAGAAAAAGAGGGAAAAAATGCAACAAATAGAAAAAAAAAATCTCTGACAACTCTCATAACTTTCCACACTATTTTTCCCTTCTGTGAGTACCATATAGTTTTCAGTTTTGGCCGGTGATACTGTTATGTTTAGGTAGCTGAGGAGAAAAAGCAAAAGAAACGGCAATACACCAGAGAGGCTGGAACCTATTGGATTGCAGTAACCTGAACTAACCACACAACTAGAGGTAGCCGTGGAGCGTTCCTACGTTGATCCTAGACGCCTCGTCACAGCCTGAGAGATAACTACACCTAAAGGCAGAAAGAGGAAAGCTATCTGCCCCGGTGCAGATCCCCAAAGAAAATAGGAAGCCCCAAACATGTAATGGCGGTTAGACAAGAAGAAGCACGGACACAGACAGAAAATAGAGTGAGCAAATGCTGGAGCCCAATCTGTCTAGACAGAAAAGTACAGGAAAGAATTCTGACTGCAATCCAACAAAAAACCCTAAAAAATACCAACTCTTCTGATTGCAAAAACACCTGAGATCACACGAAAATAAGATCTCTGGTGTAACAAAACTAAGCCGCAGCCACTGAAAAAACAGGAAAAAGCAAATGAACAAATAACAGTGGCTACAGATAAACTGAGAGGAGCACAGGCCCCAGGAGGGGACCCGGCTGACCTCCACAAAAGTGCAGAAAATTATGCAAAAAGCAAGCACAAAAAGAAAAGCAGAGAATATCTTATCTGAAAGCAGCAGATGAATGCAAGACTCCAGCAAACTTCCAAATGAACCAGGAACCACAATTGAGACAAGAACAATTGATCACCGGCGACCATCATGGGAGAGGACCTCCCTTATATCAGACCAATCAGTGATCCCAGATTGCCATTCCTCGCTGTAAGGTTCAGTACTGTCTGTAACCACCAGAGGGAGCCTCTTCTCAGAAACCATCTCTAGCACATTCATAACACTTGCCCTTGGAAGAGAGAAACCAGTGGCCTGAGAAGTTGCCATATCTGGTAGATCTCTACAACCACATTCCGGTGAATTCTACCAACTGCACACTGGCCTACCTAATGAGAGCAAGACCTGGCAAGTTGCCATTGACTTGGACATGGAGTCCTGACACCTGAGGTGACATCACCAGATGCAGACTGGGATACAGAGCGGCAGCAGCAGTACCGCAAAGTGCAAGAATGCAAAGAGAAGAGTCTGGCCCAAGCAAGACAAAATCAAGAAAGAAACTACAATCAGCACACGCCTGCAGTTCCCTTGTCGTCTGGAGAACAGGTACTCAAAAGAAAGAGATGAGTGCACAAACTTGATGATCAGTGGGAAGCTGAACCATATACCATCATGCCTTCCCACTTTGACAATACCAAGGTGTGCCTTATCAGCAAGGATAATGCCCTGACCAACTGAAGGAAAAGATTTGAGATAAGGACATTCTTCAGCCAGTAAAAGAAGAAGAAAAGATCAGCACTGTACTCGGCGAGTTCGAATTGGACAAGAGTGAATCAAGCCATAGTAGTGCCCATCTTGACCTTTCCCTAACTAATAGTGCCAGAAAGAGAAGTGACTCAAGACCAACCTGAAAATCAGCAGGCTCAAGCAGTAGATGCTACACCAGCAGCGGAGCAAGAGAGTCCACCCCCTGCCAGTGGGGAATTTGTAAGACCAACAGTGAATCTAAGGAGTTGCTGTCGGCTACTGCCCAACTTACCAATACACACATTAGACCAGGCTAGATCACTACAGACACCTGTACTGCTAGATCCTTCTGTAGTACTAGAGGTCAGGTCCCAGCCAGGTATAAGGACTAAGATATAAGTGTATTGCTAATGTACATAAGTTAATAACGTTTCCAACTTCAACTATTAAGCATGTGTGCCTACAGGGACTACCGTATGAACTTTTAAGTATTCTTATTTACTTGATTAAATGGACAATTGGGTCACTGGATTCGTAGTGACCAGGACAATGGTTGTAAATAGTTAGCATTAATTACTACAGAGCAAAAACCATCTGGCGTGACCAAAGTAGTCCAACTTGTGACCACTAATGCCCTGTAGTCACGCCCACAGCCTATGTTGAGGGTTTGAGACGGGTCACTCATATTGTACTTTGTAGGGTGAAAAGGACACCCCATTTCAGGACTTCGCCAAAAATTTATAGCTGTTGTTAAAATCTTGTCAATAGTTATGTTTTGCTTTCTTTTATGTTTCCTCAGTCCGGGAGTACTGAATTGTACTGGAGGGAATGTGGCACCCCAGGAGTTCGGTTGACACAGTGGCCTTGCCTCCCTCCAGGGGGGAGTGATGTCATGCCTGGAAACAATGAGTGGATCCCTTAACATGTAGTTTCAGTATGCAACACAGTTCCTGCTCCAGGCCAGCAGGGTGAGTTCTAACCCGACTCTACTCTCTGGTCAGAAGCAGGAAGTTAGTAGTTAGTGCTTGAGCAGGGTTGAGAGAGGATGTGTGGCCAGGAGCTGGGGGGACAGGAGCTATAGCTGAGTTCACCCCTAGGCCTGAGCGACAGAGACCGGACCCCGGAGTCTGAGGCTGAGTGGGTGCTAAAGACCCAGCAGCAGAATCCAGAGGGCAGAAGACAGCAGGTCCTCTGTCCCCAACTAATACTCGACGACTCAGCAACACGTGTGAGCCGGAGACGCCAGACAGGAGCGATCCCTGAAGCAGGCTACAGCTGCCTGTCATGCGAGTGGAGTTCTACCTAAGTAGCAGACAAAGAGAGGAACTTAAATAGTTTACAGCAGCAAGTACCTCAGAGAATAGCGCTAGAAAGGAGACCTCACAACCCACCTGAATAAGGAGATTCCAAATTGAACATCTCAGTAATAGAGTTGAGCGATACTTTCCGATATCCAAAAGTATCGGAATCGGAATGGTATCGCCGATATCACTAAAATATCGGCGATACCCGATACCGATACCGGAAGTCCCATGTAAGTTATGGGAACAAAATATCGCAACTAAAAAAACCTCTTTCTTTCCTTGTAAACACTAAATATACACACATAGAATACATATTATATATATACATGTCATTGTGACATGTATATATACATATATGTATAGTTTATACACTTCTACATAGTAAAATATCCTCTGATTCAATTGCCGGGTAAAGCCGGCATCTGTGAAAAGACAGAAGCACCCGACATGAAATGACACTTGGTGTACATAGGGTTAACCATGTCTTTTCATGTCCTTTGCTATCTGATTTGCACAAACAATTACATCAGTCTATGTGTGCAAAATTTCACACCTGTAGGGGTTAATTAAAGGTGTAAATTCGTTGTAAAAAAACGGACTTTTTTGCTACGAATTTACACCTTTAATTAACCCCTACAGGTGTGAAATTTTGCACACTTACACTCATGTAATTGTTTGTGCAAATCAGATATCAAACTACATGAAAAGACATGGTTAACCCTATGTACACCAAGTGTCATTTCATGTCGGGTTCTGCATTTTCACAAAAGCCGGCAATTGAATTAGCGGCTATTATACTATGTAGAAGTGTATGAACTATAAATATAAATATATATATATATGTGTCACAGATTCAATGACATGTATATATATATATATGAGGTGTAAAATTGCTGAAAAAAAATGCGTGGGCTCCCGCCCTATTTTCGCAACCAGACAGACAAAGCCAGTGAGTGGGGGCAGATAATAATAGCCCAGAGAGGGACCATTTTTTTTGGCCCCCCCCGGCTACTTAACATCTGCCCCCAGACACCCCAGAAAGGGCAAATCTATAATTAGATTTGCCCTTTCTGGCACTTTGCCCGTCTATTCCCATTGCCCTGTAGCGGTGGCGAATGGGTTAATAAGGGGTTAAAATGACCTTGCAATTGAAAGGTCACTTTAAGCCAGGTTAATAATTGATAGCTGTCAATTAGACAACTATCAATTATTAATCCTATTGTATGAAAGAAAAATCAAACACACACACTTTAATAAAAAAGAAGTTTAATGAAATAATCACACAGTTTTTGACCATATTTTATTTACCTGCTAAAACCATTTCCTGTAATAAAAATAAAATAATAAAGCAAAATTATTCTTACCAATCCGATGCACAGTCAGGTCCCACGGTGTAATCCTTCAGAAAGGGTTAATGTTTGCTGCAGGGACCGCAGCTAATGCTGCAGCCTCACAGTAAACCCCCAAATGAATGAGCTCCTCTCCTGGCTGACAGGAGAGGAAGTGGAAAGCTTAATTGATTGCTTTCCACTTTCACTTCAGGTCAGCCAGGGACACCATCAGTGACGTCAGAGGGAACTGATTAACAAAAATAGGGGTTCCCTTCGAAAAAAAAATGGCGTGGGGTCCCCCCTATTTTTGTTAACCAGCCAGATGAAGCAGACCGCTGAGGCCTGGATTTTCAGGCTGTTAAGGAGCCAAGATCCATGGACCTTGCCAGCCTGATAATTCCAGGCCACAGCAGTCTGCATATCTTGGCTGATTAACAAAAATAGGGGATCCCCTCGAAAAAAATTGGCGTGGGGTCCCCCCTATTTTTGTTAACCAGCCAGATGAAGCAGACCGCTGAGGCCTGGATTTTCAGGCTGTTAAGGAGCCAAGATCCATGGACCTTGCCAGCCTGATAATACCAGGCCACAGCAGTCTGCATATCTTGGCTGATTAACAAAAATAGGGGATCCCCTCGAAAAAAATTGGCGTGGGGTCCCCCCTATTTTTGTTAACCAGCCAGATGAAGCAGACCGCTGAGGCCTGGTTTTTCAGGCTGGTAAGGATCCAATATCCATGGACCTTGCAAGCCTGATAATACCAGGCCACAGCAGTCTGCTTAGCTTGGCTGGTTAACAAAAATAGGGGATCCCCTCGAAAAAAAAACGGCGTAGGGGTCCCCCTATTTTTGTTAACCAGCCAAGTAAAATGCAGACTGCTGCGGCCTGGTATTAAAAGACTGTCAAGGCCTATGGATTTTGGCCCTCAACAACCTGATAATACCAGGCTACAGCAGCCCCACATTTGGCGCATCAAAAGATGTGCCAATTGTGGCACTTTACCCGGCTCTTCCCACTTGCCCTGTAGCGGTGGCAAGCGGGGTAATAAGGGGTTAATGTCACCGTTGATTGCACGGTGACAATAAGCCCGGTTAATAATGGAGAGGTGTCAATAAGACACCGATCCATTATTAATCCCAAAGTTTTTAAATGTGTAAAAAAAAGACACAGCAAGAAAAAAGTCTTTTAATGAAATAAGAGACAACACAGTTTTCATTTTTTTTATTACTCTCTCATTCCTGCGACGCCATCGATCTCCTGTAAAAAAATAAAAAAAAACAAACCAACAGTATACCACCTGTCCGACGCAGTCCATAACGACAGTCCCACGACGATCCAGCTCTGCTACATCGGAATGACAGGCAAAGCCTGACATCCCGGCGCAGCACAGCTGCTTACCAGCTTCCCCGGCGGTGACGTCATCGGACTGTTTTACGGCCGCGATTACCCAGCAGTCACTGCAGTTATCGCGAGAAACTGCATGTGACCGCCGGGGAGAAGAGGATGGCGGCCATTAAGCAGTCCGGGATGTGACCGCCGGAGATCTTCTGCCGGGTAAGTGCCACTGACTCCTGACAGACCCGACCGACGGACACTGACAGTGACAGTGACAATCCCGATTCCGGTATCCGATATGACGAAAATATCGGTACTCGAATCGGAATTCCGATACAGCCAATATCGGCCGATACCCGATATTTGCAGTATCGGAATGCTCAACCCTACTCAGTAATAATAAATTATGTTTGTGATGTCATGAAAATTACTTGAATTTACATCATAAACCAAAACAGAAGGGTCAATAATAATTTTGAATCTATTGAAAAATTTCAATCCAGTATAACAAGGATATTCTACTGCTTTAAACAATGCAACAATTTTCATTCAATCATGAATATATTAAGAAACTACAATAAAAAGAATTTTGTGTCTTCGGGAGTAGCGGGATGATTCTACACTGGATACTGATTCCGGAGGTCTTTGATGCGCGTCTCTCTGCGATGTAAGAGCCACATCCAGCTGTTTCGTTAGGGGTAAAATCAATTAATTAGAGACATCTCTATATAGCATTCCCGTTCATACACCTCACCAAGCCACATCTGAAGAAGCGAATGCAAAACGTGTGTTAAATGTTCATCTTTGGACACACTGTCTTTTGGTATTATGAAGTACTTCATATTGCTTTAGAAGCTGCCTTCTTCTTTACTAATTTTCAGTTTGAATTTTACTGTGGAATTTTATGGATAATAGTATTCTTATGCATCATATTTTTCATGTGATGGTCTAAGGGACTTACAGTAATTCTTTTTTGTACTTGCACTTTTATAGTGATCGGGCTATTGACTTTTAATTAGAGTTGAGCGAAACAGGTTGGTCAGATTCAAAAGTTGCCGACTTTCGCCAAAGTCGGGTTTCGCTCGGCCGTAGTGTGAAGTCGGTCATGCGGTCGTCGACCCGAGCGCCAAAGTCGGTTTTCCCATAATGCTTGCAGGCGCCTTTTTTCAGCTAATGAGCAAGGACGTACACTGTGTGCAAAGAGATGACATTGGCAGCAGCCACCACCATCTTAGAGAAGGGCATTGCAGTGATTGGCTTGCTTAGGGGGGCGTCACAGTGTCTATAAAATCACTGACCGCTGACCCCCATTTTACTTCTGCCAATCTTAACAGTAGGGAGAGTGTTATGTTTTGGTAGCTGAGGAGAGCAGGCAAAAACGGCAATACACCAGAGAGGTTGGAATCTACTGGATTGCAGTACCCTGACTAACCACCACAACTAAAGGCAGCCGTGGAGCGTTCCTACGTTGGTCCTAGACGCCTCGTCACAGCCTGAGAGGCTAACTACACCTAAAGATAGAAAGAGGAAAGCTATCTGCCCCGGAGCAGACCCCCAAAGAACATAGGAAGTCCCCAAACATGTAATGACAAGAGGAAATACAGACACAGACAGAAAATAGTATGAGCAAACGCTGGGGCCCAATCTGCCTAGACAGAATAGGATAGAAAGGATACTTACTGCAATCCAAAAAAACCCTAAAAAAAGCCAACGCTACTAATTGCAAAAACACCTGAGATCACACGACCTCTACCACCTAAATTAGTTATCTGGTGTAACAGAACCAAGCCGCAGCCACAGAAAAAACTGGAAAAGGCAAATTAACAAACAACAGTGGCTCCAGAGGAACCGAGAGGAGGCCAAGCCCCCAGGGAAGGGGAACCTGGCCAACCTCACAGAAATGCAGAGAAAAATGCAAATGTCAAGCACAAAAACAAAAAACAGAAAATATCTTATCTGAGAGCAGGAGAAGAGGCAAGACTCAGCAAGCTTCCAAGTGAACCAGGAAACAACGTTGAGACAAGAACAATTGATCACCGGCAACCATGATGGGGGAAAACCTCCCTTATATCCAGCCAATCTGTGATTCCTGATTGCCAATCCTCACTGAATGGCTCAGTACTGTTTGTAACCACCAGAGGGAGCTTCTGCTCAGAATTCATTTCTAAAACATTCATAACAGTACCCCCCTTGAGGAGGGGTCACCGAACCCTCATTTGTGCAACCAGGTCGGTCAGCAGGATGAGCTCTGTGATACGCACGGATCAGTCTCCTAGCATGGATGTCCGAAGCAAACACCCAAGAATTGTCCTCCTGACCATAACCTCTCCACTTAACCAAATACTGGAGGAACCACTGGCTCGACAAACCTCTTCAATAAGGACTTGTGGAACACGTTATGGATCTTAAATGTCCCTGGAAGAAGTAAACGAAAGGAAACAGGATTAAGAATCTCCATGATCTTATAAGGTCCAATGAACTTAGGCTTAAACTTAGGAGATGCAACTCTCATAGAGATATTTCTTGAGGACAACCAGACCAAGTCCCCCACTTTAAACCGAGGACCATCAGTCCTATGCCGGTTGGCAAACCGCTGGGCCTTCTCCTGAGAGAGGGACAACCTCTCCACTACCTGGTCCCAAATCTGCTGCATACGCTCCACAACAGAGTCAACACCCGGACAGACAGAAGCCTCCGTCTGTCCCGAAGAAAATCGAGGGTGAAACCCAAAATGGCAGAAAAATGGAGACATCAAAGTGGCAGAGCTTGCCCTATTATTAAGAGCAAACTCAGCCAAAGGCAAAAAAGAGACCCAGTCATCCTGATCAGCAGACACAAAGCATCTCAGATAAGTCTCCAATGTCTGGTTTGTTCTCTCAGTTTGTCCATTGGTCTGAGGATGAAAAGCAGAGGAGAAAGACAATTAAACACCAAGTTTAGAACAAAAAGTCCTCCAAAATCTGGAAACAAACTGGACTCCTCTGTCAGACACAATGTTCTCAGGAATGCCGTGTAACCGAACCACGTGCTGAAGGAACAAAGGCACCAATTCAGAGGAGGAAGGCAACTTAGGTAATGGCACAAGATGTATCATCTTGGAAAACCTATCACAAATCACCCAGATAACGGTCATTCTCTGAGAAACAGGGAGGTCGGAAATAAAATCCATAGAGATATGGGTCCATGGTCTCTTGGGCACAGGCAATGGTATCAACAAACCACTAGAGCGAGAGCAAGGCTTGGAGCGAGAGCAAGTCCCACAGGACTGCACAAACTCCCTGACATCACGAGACAAAGTAGGCCACCAAATGGACCGACTCACCAAGTCTTTGGTACCAAAAATTCCGGGATGACCGGCCAAGGCGGAACAATGAATCTCAGACATCACACTCTTCTTCCACTGGTCTGGGACAAACAATTTCCCAACAGGGCAGCGCTCGGGTTTATCCTCCTGACACCCCTCCAGAGCCAGTCTCAAATTGGCGAGATGGCGGAAAGAATTACACCCTCTTTCAAAATAACAGCAAGATCAGATAACTCAGGAGAGTCCGCAAGGAAACTCCTCAAGAGGGCATCCGCCTTAACATTCTTAGTGCCAGGAAGAAAGGAAACCACAAAATTAAAACGTGTGAAAAACAAGGCCCACCTGGCCTGTCTAGGATTAAGTCGCTTGGCTGATTCCAGATAAACCAGATTCTTATGGTCCGTGAGGACCACCACCTGATGTTTGGCTCCCTCCAGCCAATGTCTCCACTCTTCAAAAGCCCACTTCATGGCCAATAACTCCCGATTCCCCACGTCATAATTACGTTCAGTTGGAGAAAATTTTCAAGAGAAAAAAGCACAAGGGTTACTTTTAGAGGTCTCAGGATCTCTTTGGGACAAAACGGCACCTGCCCCAATTTCAGAGGCATCAACCTCCACCTGAAATGTCAGAGAAACATCAGGCTGCCGTAGAACAGGAGCAGAAGTGAATCTCTGTTTAAGTTCCTGAAACGCAGAGACTGCCTCAGGAGGCCAATTCACCTCATCAGAACCCTTTTTGGTCAAATCAGTCAATGGTTTAACAATAACAGAGAAATTACCAATAAATTTACGATAAAAATTGGCAAAACCCAAGTATCTCTGAAGAGCCTTTAATGAAGTAGGTTGGACCCAATCACAGATGGCCTGAACCTTGACCGGGTCCATTTCAATAACAGATGGAGACAAAATGAATCCCAGAAATGAGATCCTCTGTACGCCAAAAAGACACTTTGATCCCTTCACATACAGAGCATTCTCTCTCAAAATCTGGAACACAGTCCGAACATGTTTCACATGAGAGTCCAAGTCATTGGAAAAAATCAAGATATCATCCAAATAAACAATCAGAAATTTATCCACAAAATCCCTGAAAATGTCATTCATGAAGGACTGGAAGACGGAAGGAGCATTAGTGAGCCCAAAGGGCATCACTAGGTACTCAAAATGCCCCTCTGGGCTATTAAACGCCATCTTCCATTCATCCCCGTGCTTAATGCGAATAAGGTTATACGCCCCCCTGAGGTCAAGCTTGGTAAACCAAGTAGCACTTTTCACCCTGGAAAACAGGTCAGAAATCAGGGGTAACGGATATTAATATTTCACAGTGATATTGTTCAAGAGACGATAATCAATACACGGCCTTAATGAACCATCCTTTTTGGCCACAAAGAAAAAACCGGCACAAGGGTGAAGAGGATGGTCTGATATGACCCTTCTCCAATGACTCCTTGATATAAGACCTCATAGCGTCATGTTCAGGTACAGACAAGTTAAAAAGGCGACCTTTAGGGAATTTACCACAGGCACTAATTCAATAGCGCAGTCATAGCTCCTATGGGGGGGCAAGGATGCAGATTTACTTTAGCTAAACACATCAGAAAAATCAGTCAAAAAGTCAGGCACATCTTGAGCCTGGGAGAGGCAGAAAAAACAGGAGTGTTGGCATTAACACATTGGCAGCCCCAACTGGTTACAGACACAGATTTGCAATCCAAAACAGGATTATGAGACTGCAACCAAGGGAAACCTAGTACAATAATGTCATGCAGATTATACAGCACCAAAAATTTGCAACTCTCCTAATGATCAGGTTTAACCCTCATTATCACCTGAGTAGAGAACTGGGGTTTATTCTCAGCCAAAGGGGTAGAATCAATCCCCAGTAGGGGAATAGACTTCCGTAGGGGTATCAAGGGAAACCCACAACGTTTAGCAAAATCAAAATCCATCAGATTATTAGCTGCTCCTGAATCAACAAAAGCCTGAGCAGAAAATGTAGACAGGGAGCAAATCAGGGTAACAGTCAACAGAAATTTAGTCTGAACACTACCCAATACAACTGAGCGTGCAAAATGTCTTCCCCGCTTAGGGCAGACTGAAATAGCATGAGAGGCATCACCACAGTAGAAACATAACCCATTGCGTTTTCGAAACTCATGACTCTGTGCCCCAGAAGCCACTCTATCACACTGCATGGGTTCAGAAGCTGGTTCACAAGGCAACACCATTCCACACATACCTCTACGCTCACGCAAACATCTGTCAATTTGAATCGCCAATGACATAGAATCATTGAGACCAGAGGGAGCAGGGAAACCCACCATAACATCTTTTACATTCTCTGACAGACCCTTCCGAAAAAGGGCTGCCAAAGCATCATCATTCCATTTGGTCAGAACTGCCCACTTTCGGAATTTCTGACAGTACACTTCAGCGTCCTCAAGCCCCTGATTTAATGCCAACAATGTTTTTTCAGCTTGATCAGTGACATTAGGTTCATCGTACAATAACCCCAGAGCCAGAAAAAATACATAAACATTACTCAAAACAGGGTCCCCAGGTGTCAGGGAAAAAGCCCAATCCTGAGGATCGCCGCGCAGGAGAGAGATGACAATTTGAATCTGCTGTGCTGCATTCCCTGAGGACTTAGGTTTTAAGGCAAAAAACAACTTACAGTTATTTTTGAAATTCAGAAATTTAGCTTGATCCCCCAAAAACAAATCTGGCATGGGGATCCTAGGTTCCACAACCGGCAACCCTGCAAGATAGGTAGCAAAACTCCGAACTTCAGTGGCAAGCTGATCCACACGGCCAGACAACTGTGCAAACTCCATTGAGAGAAAAAAAAAATCCTCCTCAGCACCCAGAGAGAAAGAGGGAAAAAAAAATGCAACAAAAAAAAAAAAAAAATCTCTGACAACTCTGACAACTTTTTTCTTTCCACACTATTTTTCCCTTCTGTGAGTACCATATAATTTTCAGTTTGGCCGGTGATACTGTTATGTTTTGGTAGCTGAGGAGAGCAGGCAAAAACGGCAATACACCAGAGAGGTTGGAATCTACTGCATTGCAGTACCCTGACTAACCACCACAACTAAAGGCAGCCGTGGAGCGTTCCTGCGTTGGTCCTAGACGCCTCGTCACAGCCTGAGAAGCTAACTACACCTAAAGATAGAAAGAGGAAAGCTATCTGCCCCGAAGCAGACCCCCAAAGAACATAGGAAGCCCCCAAACATGTAATGACAAGAGGAAATACAGACACAGACAGAAAATAGTATGAGCAAATGCTGGGGCCCAATCTGCCTAGACAGAATATGATAGGAAGGATACTTACTGCAATCCAAAAAAACCCTAAAAAAAGCCAATGCTACTAATTGCAAAAACACCTGAGATCACACGACCTCTACCACCTAAATTAGTTCTGTGGTGTAACAGAACCAAGCCGCAGCCACAGAAAAACCTGGAAAAGGCAAATGAACAAACAACAGTGGCTCCAGAGGAACCAAGAGGAACCCAAGCCCCCAGGGAAGGGGAACCTGGCCAACCTCACAGAAATGCAGAGAAAAATGCAAATGTCAAGCACAAAAACAAAAAACAGAAAATATCTTATCTGAGAGCAGGAGAAGAGGCAAGACTCAGCAAGCTTCCAAGTGAACCAGGAAACAACGTTGAGACAAGAACAATTGATCACCGGCAACCATGATGGGGGAAAACCTCCCTTATATCCAGCCAATCTGTGATTCCTGATTGCCAATCCTCACTGAATGGCTCAGTACTGTTTGTAACCACCAGAGGGAGCTTCTGCTCAGAATTCATTTCTAAAACATTCATAACAGGAGAGGTTGCTGATGCTGTTTATCAGTAGGGAGAAAGTTAGGGCTGAAAGTGAAGTTCTTATGTGCTTGTGCTGATAGCAATTGTGCTGTACAGTTAGTGTGCAGTGACAGGGGAGGATTTTCTTGTGTGCAGCAGCGCTGGTTATTAGGCTGCCTGCCAGTGACAGGGGAGGATTTTCTTGTGTGCAGAAGCGCTGGTTAATAGGCTGCCTGCTAGCTGTATTGCTGTGTGTACACTGTTGTGCAGACTGTTTTTTACACAGCACTAATACTATTATTCTTTTTTTCTGCAGTTACCGAGCGTTCATTTTTTCCCACTCCGTATAGAGCTGTACGCTCCTCACACACTACAGTGTACCGGCTGGTATCACGGACAAATACATGCTGACTATCTGTGTGTGACATATATACGGAGATTTACAATTACCCCTACACAGTATACAGCTGTACGCTTCTGTTACAGTACCTTTAGTTTCTGCCTTTTTTATTATGGTCAAATCCATACTGAGAGAGCGTTTATGTGTGACTCCGGAAATATATACTGAGATTTAAAGTTTACCCTATACTATATACACCTTGTATCTTCTGATACAGTACTTTTTTTCTGCCTTTTTATTACGGTCAAATCCATACTGAGAGAGCGTCTGTGTGTGACACCGGAAATATATACGGAGATTTACAATTTCCCCTACACTGTATCCAGCTGTACGCTTCTGATACAGTACCCTTTTTCTGCTTTTTATATTCTGGTCTAAACCATACTGTGCCTGTTAGCGTCTGTGTGTGACTCCGGAAATATATACGGGGATTTACAATTACCCCTACACTGTATACAGCTGTACGCTTCTGATGCAGTACCGTTTTTCTGCTTTTTAAATTCTGTTCTAATCCATACTGAGTGAGCGTCTGTGTGTGACTCCGGAAATATATACCAAGATTTACAATTTGCCCTTCACCGTATACAGCTGTACGCTTCTGATACAGTACCATATATCTGTTCGTATTTTTGGTACATTTTCTCAAGCATGATGAAGTATGGTGGAAGAGGCCGCGGACGTGGGTGGGGGGGGCCAACTGGTACTAATGGTGGTGGTGGTGCATCTGCTGGTAGTGCCAAAAGCACAATAGCATCTAAGGCAGGAGGGGTTGAGCCTGCATCATCATCTGGCTCCAGATGGCCTGGAAGGCTCCCTTTTCTGGGAGTAGGTAAACCGCTTTTAAAGCCGGAGCATCAGGAACAGGTTTTGGCTTACATTGCCGAAACAGCCTCCAGCTCTATCGGCTCCTCTTCTGAACTTTCAAAAAATGCAAGCACTGAGTCGTCAGTGCAGGCTCCTAGTCAGGGACAACACCTTTCCTTGTGTCCTTCACCCCCACCAAAAGTGAAGAATGTGGCAGGCCACACTTCAGATTACTCCATGGAGCTCTTTTCACATACCATGCCTGGGTAATCAAGTCAAATCCCCAGTCAAAGAAGAATCTGACATGGAGTCCACTGATGCACAGCCACTGCTATATGATTCTGCTGGTACATTCACCCAGAGCACTACATTGCCCTCGCAGTCTACTGAGCCAGAATCTGACCCTGATGAAACTCAAGTGCCCCTTCCCGCATACTATACCACCTTACATGGTGACATAGAGGAAGGTGCAGATGAAATTGAAGAGAAGGTGATGGATGACCCAGTTGTTGACCCGGATTGGCATCCATTGGGGAAGAGGGTGCCGCTGGCAATAGCTCAGAAGAGGAGGAGGATCCGCAGCAGGCATCGACATCGCAGCTGCGGTTATCTGGCAGGCCCATAGCAAACCAAAAACATGTTAAAAAAGCAAAAAGAGTTGCAGGACAGCTTGGCCAGACGGTCAAATTAGCACAGCATGCAAGCCCTTAAAATTTATCCCATAGTAGGAAGAGTGCAGTGTGGCACTTTTTTGACCAAAATCCTATTGATGAGGCAAAGGTTATCTGTAAGAAGTGCAGAAGGACCTTTAGCCGAGGGAAAAAATCTCCGAAATTTGAATACCAGTTGCATGCTTAGACATTTAAACAACATGCACTTGCAAGCGTGGACAGACTACAAAACCTCAGGTAGCACATGTGCACCTGCTCCGACTGAAGGTAGCCAGCAATGCTACATCGTTTCCCCCACTGTAAGCCCACCACCAGCAAGAAATGTTGAGGTGTCGTTGCAAGGCCAAAGAAGTCAGGGAATCACAATGTTTTTGCAACCAAAAACTGAAACTAGGCCATCACCACCACCACCATCGCCATCACCAATCCTCTCTGTCAGCTATGTCCACCGCTATTTCCCCCATATGTAGCTCTCAAGTCCAGCTCACCCTAGCAAAGACTCTGAGTAGGACAAGAAAGTACTCATCCTCTCATCCGCGTACACTGGCTTTGAACGCCTACATTGCCAAACTGATCTCATTAGAGATGATGCCCTTCCGTTTGGTTGAAAGCGCAGCGTTCCGTGAGCTCATGGCCTACGCTGTCCCACGCTATGACCTACCCAGTCGGCACTTCTTTTCTAGAAAAGCCATCCCTGCCCTCCACCTGCATGTGAAAGACCGCATTGTCCATGCACTCAAACAATCAGTGAGCAAAAAGGTGCACCTCACAACAGATGCATGGGTAGTAGGCATGGCCAGGGCCATTATGTGTCCATCACTGCCCACTGAGTTAATGTGGTGGATGCAGGGTCCACAGGGGACAGCGGCGGTGACAGTGTGCCAGCCCACAGTATAGGCAACAGTTGCTGTAGCGTTCGAACCTCCTCCCTCCAGAGCGAAAGCTCGTAGACAGAGCGCAGTCGCACGAGCACTCCATCCGCACTGCCATGTTGCACACGAGGTGTCCACTATCGAACAGCTAGTGGAAGCGTCAGCAGGCTGTTAAAGATGATGTGTTTGGGCGACAATCAAACACACCGCGGAGATACTGCCGACTGCTTGCAGTGGAAACTAGTCATGGCTGGGCAGTCTACATCTTGAGCAGGCAAGGTAGTCAGTGATAAACGGAGTAATTTTGTGTGGCCATAGCCCTGGCAAACTCAGACACATTCTTGTGGCTCACACCTTAACCAGTGTGCATTGCTCATAATAATTATCGGAGTAACAGCCTGCTACATAAGGTGCGAGACGTGTGCACATCCACAAGTATCAGACGACAATTTCCGGTGCGTGGCTCAGGCCCAGTAGAAAAATCAGACCATCCGGTGACGTCATCAGCCCATTGCCAGGCTGTGCAAGCGTTATGAATAATACTGTTAACTCCCTAATATGCGAATTCTGTGCTCGCACATCCGACGCTCGCCCGTAGATTCCAGTCGTATGCAGAGGCTGCAGCGATCTCTCCACCTCCCAAGCACCGGCTAATCATAGACGTTGCAACAAGGTGGAACCCCACCATGCACATGGTTGAGAGGGTGTGCGAACAGAGGGAGGCTGTAATGCATTTGTGGGAGGATACACGGGCAGGCAGTTTGAGGGCAGACATCGAGTTGTCGGGTGTGCAGTGGTCAAAGCTGAAAGACCTCTGTAAAGTCCTTCAGTGTTTTCAGGAATGCACACGGCTGGTAAGCGCAGACGATGCCATCATAAGCATGACCATCCCACTTATGCGTCTGCTCATGCAAACTTTGATGCACATTAAGGATCAGGCTTCTGCAGCGGAGGAGGAAGAGTAGGAGGAGGAGGGAAGCCTTGATGACAGTCAGCCATTGTCTGCTCTGCTCAGGGAACTGTCCTGGACGAGGTGGAGGAAGAAGAGGAAGAGGAGGAGGATGAGGAGGATGATTATTTTGGGGAGGAGGATGCTTCTCAGGGGGCAAGAGAAAATGTTGGCTTGCCAAGGTCAGGTACAGGGTTTGTGCGTGACTGGAGGGATGTGGATTTGGTAGAAAGTGCTCCTCCACCCACCACTGGCAGTGCATCATTGACACCTGAAACATTGGCCCACATGTGTGATTATGTCTTGCGGATCCTAAAAAGGGACACCCACATTGCCAAAATTATGAAGGATGACAACTACTGGTTGGCCAGCATCCTCGATCCACGTTATAAAGGCAAATTACAGAACATCATGCCATAGGAGAACATAGAGCTAATATTGGCGAACAAACAAGCAAGCAACTCTGGTAAACCGTTTGTTAGAGGCATTCCCAGCACATAGCAGCGGAGCAGGTTCTACCACGAGCCGTACTGGGCCAAATGGAAGAGGTGTTCGTGGTGCACACAGCCGAAGTGGCGTTGGAGACAGGGGTTTCATGACCATGTTGTGGACTGATTTCTCAAGTACCGCTCACACGACTGTTAATACTGAATCTATTGCAACAGACAGGAGACAGCAGTTGTCAACTATGGTTCAAAATTACCTCTCCTCCCCTATCGATGTTCTCCCTCACAGTTCATTCCCCTTTGACTACTGGGCCTGTAAACTGGACACCTGGCCTGAATTGGCACAATATGCCTTACAGGAGCTCGCTTGTCCTGCTGGTAGTGTGCTATCAGAAAGAGTCTTCAGTGCTGCTGGATCAATCCTGACAGAAAGAAGGACCCGGCTGTCGATCCAAAGTGTTGGTGATCTCATCTTCATTAAAATGAACCAAGACTGGGTTTCAAAGGATTTTGTACCACCTTCCCCTGATGACACATAGGTTGCCAGAAAAATGGCTCGCTTTGTCCTCCTCTTCCTCCGACTTCTCCAATTCCTCCATTTGCAGCTGCTGAATGTCCAGCCTACCCCTCAACATATGCCAGTTTTTCCACCTCCCTACCTGGGATGTCTCCCCCCCAGGGCCGGCGTCAGCACCTGGCGCACTCGGGCAAGTGTCGGGGCCCTGAGCAGGTGGGGGGGCCCACTCGCCGTCAGAGACACCGGCGTACTATGAGGGGCCCTGTGCCAGTGCCAGCCCTGCTTGCTCAGGGCCCCAGCACTTGCAATACTTACCTCTCCCTGCTCCAACGCTGTGACATCTTCCGTGTTTCCTGACAGTGACATTCAGGTCAGAGAGTGCGATAACGTCACGTCTGTGCGCCCTCTGCCTGAACAGCCACAGTGCAGAGAGCTGGAAGATGGCGACGCTGAGGAGTCCAGAGTAGAGTAGTGCCCAGTGAGGATAGGTATTTCATTTTTTTAAATGTTTGGAGAAATATATGGGGAGCATTATACACTGGAGAATTATATATGGGGCCCATAATACACTTGAGCATCATAGATAGGGCCCATTATACACTGGAGCATCTTATGGGACCCATTATACATGGAGCATTATATAGGCCCATCATACACTGGAGCATTATAAATGGGGCCCATCATACACTGGAGCATCATATACGGGGCCCATTATACACTGGAGCATTATAAATGGGGCCCATTATATATGGAGCATTATATATGCCCATCATACACTGGAGCATCATCCATGGGGCCCATCATACACTGGAGCATTATAAATGAGGTCCATCATACACTGGAGCATCATATACAGGGCCCATTATACACTGGTGCATCATGTGGGGCCCATTATATATGGAGCATTTTATAGGCCCATCATACACTGGAGCATCATCCATGGGGCCCATCATACACTGGAGCATTATAAATGGGGCCCATCATACACTGGAGCATCATATACGGGGCCCATTATACACTGGAGCATTATATAGGCCCATCATATACTGGAGCATTATAAATGGGGCTCATCATACACTGGAGCATCATATACGGGGCCCATTATACACTGGAGCATCATATAGGGCCCATTATATATGGAGCATTATATAGGCCCATCATACACTGGAGCATCATCTATGGGGCCCATCATATACTGGAGCATCATATGGGGTTCATTATTTATGGGGCATCATATAGGGTATATGGAGCATCATATGGAGCACATATGGGGCCTATTCTGTATGGAGCATTATATGGAGCCCATTCTGTATTGAGCAATATATAGGGCCCATCATATACTGTATGGAGCTTTATATGCGACTTATTATTTAGTCTCAGCCATGAGTCTGACCAGACGTGTCTGACCATCCATATTTCAACTTCCATATTTCAAATTACAGATTTCTAATTACTATACTATGAATTAGACTAGAATTGGACTGGAATTTGACTGTAAGTTGACAGAATATATAACCACTACCATGTTTCCTTTTCTTTTCACTTTCACCCCCATACTACTTACTTTTTTCCTATTCCCTGTAATCCCCCCACCTAGTAAGGAAGTAGTCATTTTCCCCTCAATTCTCCCCAGACATCTCACCTTCTCCTCAGAACTGTTCCTCCACGTACAATCCTTTTTCTCCAGAAACACACGGCCACACCATGTCTTATCCTGTTCCCACCTTCTAATGCTCTGTCTGTTACTCCTCACTGCTGGTGACATATCTCCAAATCCTGGCCCTCCTCAACACATCCCCACACTCACTTCTATCACCCTGCCACGATCCTCTACACGTCTTCGCAGCCATGATAACCTCATACCCATTCACCCAGCCCCCACTCTCCCTGTCCCCCTACCTGGAGCACTATGGAACGCACGCTCTGTCTGCAATAAACTGTCATTTATCCACGACCTCTTCATCACCAATAAACTCTCCTTCCTTGGCATCACCGAAACCTGGCTCACCCACTCTGACTCAGCCTCACCAGCTGCACTCTCATACAGTGGATTCCACCTATCTCACACACCCCGCCCCAGCAACAAACGTGGTGGAGGAGTTGGTTTGCTCCTATCTGATACCTGCTACTTTACCCCAATTCCACTACCCCCTTCCGCTACTACTCCCTCATTTGAGGTGCACTCCGTCCACATCTACTCCACCTCCAACCTCCAGCTGGCTGTCATCTATCGCCCCCCAGAACTTGCCATCTCCACCTTTCTCGATCACTTCACCACCTGGCTGCTCCGTTTCCTCTCTGTTGACATCCCCACTATCATCATGGGTGACTTCAACATCCCCATTGATGCTTCCACCCCAGCGGCCTCTAAACTTTTATCTCTCACTGCCTCCTTTGGCCTCACTCAATGGTCCTCTGTGGCCACTCACAAAGATGGCCACACGCTCCACCTTATCTTCACCCGCCTCTGTTCCCTTACTAATCTCACTAGCTCACCCCTTCCCCTGTCTGACCACAACCTACTGACGTTCTCTTCTCTCTCCTCTTCTAGTGCACAACCCCCACTCCACAAACTCACTCACCCTCGCAGAAATCTCAAACACCTCAATTTACCAATGCTCTCTGAGTCCCTCATCCCTCATACAGACATATCTTCACTTCATAACACAGATTCTGCTGCCACCTTTTATAACACTACAATAACAGCAGCACTTGATTCGGCTGCCCCCCTCACACATAGCAAAACTTGTATAATCAACAGGCAGCCCTGGCTGACCAGCCTCACCAAAGAACTGAGACGGGCTTCCAGGGTTGCTGAGCGGAGATGGAAAAAATCCCGCTCTGCCGAGCACCTAACTGCATACAAGCAGTCCCTCACCAGCTTCAAGTCAACGCTCACTGCTGCAAAGCAAACTTACTTCTCATCTCTCATATCCTCCCTGTCTCACAACCCTAAACAGCTCTTCAACACTTTCAATTCTCTACTCTGTCCCCCAGCACCTCCCCCTTCTCCTCTCATTTCTGCTGAAGACTTTGCCTCTTTCTTTAAGCAGAAGATCGATATGATCAGAGAAAGCTTTGGCCCACAGCCCCCATTGCCCCTCTTAGCTGCTCAACCCTCTTCCTCCAAAACCAACTTCTCCACCATGACAGAAGATCAGCTTTCCACCCTCCTATCAAGAACACACCTCACCACTTGCATGCTTGACCCGCTCCCATCCCACCTCATCCCTAGCCTCGCCACCGTCTTCACCCCTACTCTAACACACCTCTTCAACCTCTCACTTACAAATGGTGTCTTCCCCTCATCCTTCAAACATGCCTCGATCACACCCATTCTCAAAAAGACTCCCTTGACCCATCCTCTGTGTCTAGCTATCGCCCGATATCTCTTCTCCCTTATGCCTCAAAACTACTGGAACAGCATGTCCATCTTGAACTGTCCTCCCACCTCTCCTCCTGCTCCCTCTTTGACCGCTTACAATCAGGCTTCCGACTGCATCACTCAACTGAAACTGCCCTAACTAAAGTCACCAACGACCTACTAACCGCCAAGAGCAAGCATCATTACTCTGTCCTCCTTCTCCTGGACCTGTCCTCTGCCTTCGACACTGTGGACCATTCCCTCCTGTTACAGATTCTCTCATCTCTTGGCATCACAGGCTTGGCCCTATCCTGGATCTCATCATATCTAACAAACCGAACATTCAGTGTCTCCCTCTCCCACACCACCTCCTCACCTCGCCCACTGTCTGTCGGTTTTCCCTAAGGCTCAGTTCTTGGACCCCTACTCTTCTCCATCTACACCCTCGGCCTGGGACAGCTCATAGAATCCCATGGTCTTCAGTATCATCTCTACGCCGACGACACGCAGATCTACCTATCTGGACCTGACCTCACCTCCTTACTGACCAAAATCCCACAATGTCTGTCTGCTATTTCTGCTTTCTTCTCTGCTCGCTTTCTAAAAGTGAACATGGACAAAACAGAATTCATCATCTTTCCTCCATCTCACTCTACCCCCCCACCAGACCTGTCCATTAACGTCAATGGCTGCTCACTTTCCCCAGTCCCGCACGCTCGGTGCCTCTGAGTGATCCTCGACTCTGCCCTCTCTTTCAAGCCACATGTCCAAACCCTAGCCTCCTCCTGCCGTCTCAAACTCAAAAATATTTCCCGGATCCGTGCATTCTTGACCATGAAAGTACAAAAACACTAGTGCATGCCCTCATCATCTCCCGCCTCGACTACTGCAACCTCCTACTCTCTGGCCTTCCCTCTAGCACTCTGGCACCACTCCAATCCATCTTGCACTCTGCTGCACGACTAATACACTTGTCTCCCCGTTATTCCCCAGCCTCTCCCCTCTGCCAAGCCCTTCATTGGCTTCCTATCGTTCAGAGGCTCCAGTTCAAACCCTAACCATGACCTACAAAGCCATCCACAATCTGTCTCCTCCATACATCTGTGACATGATCTCCCGGTACATACCCACACGCAACCTTCAATCCTCTCAAGATCTCCTCCTCTACTCCCCTCTTATCTCTTCTTCCCACAACCGCATACAAAGCTTCTCCCGTGCCTCCCCCATACTCTGGAACTCTCTACCCCAACACATCAGACTCGCGCCTACCATGGAAACCTTCAAAAAGAACCTGAAGACCCAACCTGCAGTGATCACCAGTCTACTGAACCACCGCACGACCATCTCTACCCTGTCCTAGTGTATCTTCACCCATCCCTGTAGACTGTGAGCCCTTGCGGGCAGGGTCCTCTCTCCTTCTGTGGTTGTGTGTGCCTTGTATTGCTCATGTTTACTGTACTTGTCTATATTTGCCCCTCTTCACATGTAAAGCGCCATGGAATAAAAGGCGCTATAAAAATGTATAATAATAATAATAATAATAATAAATAATAATAAATTATACCGTACTATGGAGCAATATGTGAGGCTCTATGGGGACCGTCCTATACTATATGGCACATTATATGGGGACCATCATATACGGTAGCATTATGTGGAGCTCATCATATACTGTATGGAACATTATATGGGACAAATTATTTATGGAGCAATATATGGGGCTCATTATTCTGTATGGCGCACTATGTGGTGGCCGTAATAGTGTATGGAGGAATATACTGTCCGTTTTTTGAGCTATTGTAGATTTTAAAATAGATATCATCATGTAATGTAAGAAGTGAAGTATTTGGCATTGTACTATACCTATATTTCTGTGCATTATCGGAGCATCATGAATTGTGGTATGCGTTAAAGGGGCCCACTGAGACTCTTTGGCCCGGGGCCCACGAAAACCTGGAGCCGGCCCTGCCCCCCCCTACAACTTTAGCCAAATAGCCCCCAGTTTTCAATGCGTTACTATTATTATAAAGTAAATTAAGGTTGACAAGCTTAAGCAATAAGAATTCATGTCATTGGCATTGAAATGGGCACTGTAGGTGTGTTTACTGTCCACTCACTGCCGACTTTTCTTCCCCCTTGACTTGCATTGGGTTTCGGTCGAGTTTCAGTCGGACCTTTGACTTTTTCTGATAGTCGGCCGATTTCGTTCGACTTGACTTTTCAGAAAGTCGGGTGGTCCAAAACCCGACTCGACCCTCCCGGAGGCAAAGTCGCTCATCTCTACTTTTAATCATTACAGCATGCCACCATACTTTTATCTTTCATCATGTTGTTTCCCCCTCTATTGTATGTCTTTTAATTGGAATTTTCTTAACCCCTTCACCACCTTCCGATTTTCTGTTTTTCAGCTTTCTATTTTTTTTTTTTTTGCTCCTCTAATTCCCAGAGCCATATCTTTATTTTTCCGTCAATATAGCAGTTTGACGTCTTGTTTTTTGCTGGACGAGTTGTGCTTTTCAATGATACCATTGATTTTACCATATAGTGTAGTGGAATACATGAAAAAAGTGCAGTGAAATTGCAAAAAAAAAGTGCAACTCCACAATTTTTTTTTTTACTTTATTTACCATGTTCACTAAATGCTAAAACTGACTTGCAATTATGATTCCCCAGGATAGTCCGAGTACACAGATACCAAACCTGTAAAAGTTATTTTTTATTTAAGTGGTGAAAAAAAAATCCAAAATTTGTAAGAAAAAAATTTGATTATGTCACTATTTTCCGAGACTCGAACTTCTTCATTTTTCATGATCTGAGACTGGGTGAGGGCGCCCCAAGCAATACATTTTTATTGACACTATTTTGAAGTAGATACAATATTTTGATTGCCAGTTATTGCATTTTATTGCAATGCTGCGGCGGCCGAAAGAACTTTATTCTGGTGTTTCAACTTATTTTTTCTCGTTACGCCATTTATTGATCGGATGAATTTACTTTATATTTTGATAGATCGGACATTTCTGAACTCAGTGATACCAAATGTGTATTTTTTTGGTTTGTTTGTTTTATTTTCAAAGGTCAAAAGGTTTTTGTTTTTTTTATAATTTGAATATTTTTTTATCAATTTTTTTTATACTGGCTTCAATAGTCCCCCCTATATGTAAGGTCATAAAGGGGTTAATATAATAATGATTGATTGATTAAAGATTTTTGCATTATTTATAGGAGTATAGTCTCCTTGTTATATCAGACTGAATTTACACCAATCAGAGAACAGCAATGCATTTTCATTTAGTAAATTGAATATTAATTGATGAAAAGTTCTTTCTGATTGTGATATCATGAATAGAGTTGAGCGAATATCTTCGGTTCCCTGCTTATTCGGCAAGCTATAGCGCTTGCCGAATAAGCTACAGCGGGAACCTGGCTTCCTAGATCCCGCCGGCTGAACAGCTGATCGCCGCCGCAGCTGCATATGTCTCAGCTGTGTGACAGGTATGACACATGCATGGAAAGCCCAACACACAGGCTCTCCATGCATGTGCTGTAACTGTGACACAGCCGCGACACATGCAGCTGTGGCTCCGATCAGCCGGCTCGATCCAGGAAGCCGGGTTCCTGCTGTAGCTTATTCGGCAAGCGCTATAGCTTGCCGAATAAGCGGTGAACCGAAGATATTCGCTCAACTCTAGTCATGAAGTTGACTTGAATTTCCACCAATAAGAGAGCCGAATATTTCAGGTCAACTAGATAGAACTATCTGTTAAAGAGGTATACTGGTCTTAAGCTACAAGTCTGCACTCACTCATGTGACTGCAGACTTGTAAATCCTCATATTGCATGCACTGCATACTTTAAGGTTTCTCAAGTGCAGGCACTGAGAGTGGGCAGTCATGTGACCGCAAGAATGTGATTTGCATACTTCTCGCCATATTCTGACTACACTGTATCCAGACTCGCTGAATACACTTGCATTGAGCGAGGCCGCACCCATCTAGTTGGAACGTGACTGTATGAATGCAAATTACATACTTGTGGTCATAATCCACCTCTCCAGATGCCAGAGAATCCTCACACCACGCAGTGAGCACGATGTGAAGATTCACAAGTCTGCAGTCACATTGAGTGACTGCAGATTTTTAGCTTAAGAACAAGTATTAGTCATGTCACTGTGAAGTCATAATGTTTATGTGGGCATCATGGGTATAGTGGAGCTGTGGGGACATCATATTGTGTATAGAGGAGATCTGGGACCATTATACTGTACATAGCGAAGCTGTGGGCACATAATGCTGTGTATAAGGGAGCTGTGAGCCCATCATTTTTTGTATAGGGGAGCTGTGGGTCCATTATACTCTGTATTGGGGAGCAATAAGCCCATCATACTGTGTATAGGTGATTTGGGGGCATCATACTGTGACAGGGGAGCTATGCGAGAATCATAATATGTATAGGGGAGGGGAGGTGTTGGCCCATCATTCAGTGTATAGAGGAGCTTTGAGGGCATCATACTGTGTATAGTGGAGTTGTACATGGAAGACTCGAGGGACATTATTAAATAAGTGGGCACTGTAAAAAAGCAGGTGGTAAGGTCCTGGATGGCAGATATGTATCACCAGGGTGGTTGACCTAGGTCACTGATGGCGAATCTTTCTGAGAATGAGTGCCCAAACTGCAACCTAAAACCCAATTATTTATGACAAAGTGCCAACACGTGCCAAATGCCCCATCATGATCCATTTCATGCAGAAATATGCCAATCATGATCCCCTTCATGTAGCAATATGCCCCACCATGATCCCCTTCATGCAGAAATATGCCCCATCATGATCCCCTTCATGTAGAAATATGCCCCATCATGATCCCCTTCATATAGAAATATGCCCCTTCATGTGACCCTTCATGTAGTAATATGCCCCATCATGATCCCCTTCATGTAGTAATATGCCCCATCATGATCCCCTTCATGTAGAAATATGCCCCATCATGATCCCCTTCATGCAGAAATATGCCCCATCATGATCCCCTTCATGCAGAAATATGCCCCATCATGATCTCCTTCATGTAGAAATATGCCCCATCATGTGACGCTTCATGTAGAAATATGCCCCATCATGATCCCCTTCATGAGGAAATATTCCCCATTATGATCCCCTTCATGCAGAAATATGCCCCATCATGATCTCCTTCATGTAGAAATATGCCCCATCATGTGACCCTTCATGTAGAAATATGCCCCATCATGATCCCCTTCATGAGGAAATATGCCCCATCATGATCCCCTTCATGCAGAAATGTGCCTCATCATGATCCCCTTCACACAGAAATATACCCCATCATAATCCCCTTCATGCAGAAATATGCCCAATCATGATCCCCTTCAAGTAGAAATATAAATATGCCCCATCATGATCTCCTACATGTAGAAATATGCCCCATCATGATCCCCTTCATGAAGAAATGTGCCCCATCATGATCCCTTTCATGCAGAAATATGCCTCATCATGATCCCCTTCAAGTAGAAATATAAATATGCCCCATCATGATCCCCCTTCATGCAGAAATGTGCCTCATCATGATCCCCTTCACACAGAAATATACCCCATCATGATCCCCTTCATGCAGAAATATGCCCAATCATGATCCCCTTCAAGTAGAAATATAAATATGCCCCATCATGATCTCCTACATGTAGAAATATGCCCCATCATGATCCCCTTCATGAAGAAATGTGCCCCATCATGATCCCTTTCATGCAGAAATATGCCTCATCATGATCCCCTTCAAGTAGAAATATAAATATGCCCCATCATGATCCCCCTTCATGCAGAAATGTGCCTCATCATGATCCCCTTCACACAGAAATATACCCCATCATGATCCCTTTCATGCAGAAATATGCCCCATCATGATCTACTTCATGCAGAAATATGCCCAATCATGATCCCCTTCATGTAGAAATATGCCCAATCATGATCCACTTCATGCAGAAATATGCCCCATCATGATCCCCTTCATGAAGAAATATGCCCCATCACGATCCCCATCATGATCCTTTTCTTGTAGTAATATGCCCCATCATGATCCCCTTCTTGTAGCAATATGCCCATCATGATCCCCTTTATGCAGAAATGCCCCATCACGATCCCCTTCATGCAGAAATGCCCCATCATGATCCCCTTCATGTAGAAATGTGCCCCATCATGATCCCCTTCAGGTAGAAATTCCACCACCTCCATCATTTCCTCCTTTCCATCACTCCTATCATTGGCCCTCTCACCATCACTCCCATCATTGGCCCTCTCCCTATCATTGGCCCTGTCCCCATCACTGGCCCTCTCCCCATCACTCCCATCATTGGCCCTCTCCCCATCACCGCCATCATTGGCCCTCTCCCCATCACTGGCCCTCTCTCCATCATTGGTCCTCTCCCCATCACTCCCATCATTGGCCCTCTCCCCATCATTGGCCCTCTCCCCATCACTCCCATCATTGGCCCTCTCCCCATCATTGGCCCACTCCCCATCACTCCCTTCATTGGCCCTCACACTATCACCGCCATCATTGGCCTTCTCACCATCACCGCCATCATTGGCCCTCTCACCATCACTCCCATCATTGGCACTCTCCCCATCATTGGCCCTCTCCCCATCACCGGCCCTCTCCCTATCACCGCCATCATCTCTCCACAGCGGCCATACTCAGCACACACAACTCACCACACACACACACACACCACAGCAGCTTCACTGGCACAGCGGCCACACTCACCTCTCCGCGTGCCGGCAGCTTCCTTCCTCTCACACATTGAGCGTGGCCGCGGCTGGATGACGTCATCTTTCAGCTCCGCGGCCGTGCCGCTCAATGTATGAGACGAAGGTGCAGTACAAGGATGAGGCAAGGCCGCGTGCCAGCTGAAAGGGCTCTGTGTGCCCTTTCTGGCACACGTGCCATAAGTTCATCATCAATGACCTAGGTAATGTAAAGTCTGTACCAGAAACACTAGGTTACTAAGAGAGTTTTAATTTGACTGGATTTTAGGTTAGAGATTTAGGAGCAACCAAAAAAGTCTGGGTGGAAGTGGTTTCTCCCATAATCCAGTGCGGGGCTTACAGGCCTATTTACAGTAGTTGGGTCAGCTCAGCAGAGTAAAGTTTGGGCTGGAGCTCAACAGAGGTGTTTGTTTTGTAAGCACATTTAAATTGCTTGAGCTGATACTGACTGGAGTACTGAGATTGGTGAGGCTGCTACATCTACTTTGTTTTATTGTGCCTGAAGAAAGGACTGTTTTGTTATTTATTTCTACTGGAGAAAAACTGTTTTCGTTTTGAAGTTGTAAAGTTTATCATTGACAATAAACTGTATGCTGTTTTGATATAAAAACCCTGTGCCAGCGTGTATCCAATCAGCTACAAGATATCTGAACCCCTAAAGGACATAAGAAGCATTACGGGGCACTGAGGGTGTTGTGACTTACAAAGGTGCACACGGGACATTATTATGAGGGAAAATGTGAGCACTGTTTTCTAGTGCACTTGCAATGGGCATTAATATTCTACTGGAGGCAATTTTTCGATCTAAAGGAAACAAAGGAGGCATTTTCCTTTTGTAAGAGTCACAGTGGTGGGCATTATTATGTAGGGCACTAAGAGGAGCACTGTTTTTATGCCACACAGGATGTCCAGTAACCGGGACAAATATGGCAGCAGCGGCACAGGTTTACAGCAGGATGAGGAGCTTTTGCTTCTTGAGAATAGACGAGGACTGTGTTGAGAAGTCAAATGTCTTTGTTATAATCTCTGCAGATGAGTCGTTGCTGGAAGGAATTGCCAGTCTGGACTAGATGGAATAGATGGGAAAAGTGAAATATTCGACAAAAATTCAGCTGTAGGTCACTATCTACAGTATATCTGCACTGTAATCTCTTACATGTTGTGCAGGACTGATATCTATCACTATTTGGACACCATATGGCAATGATATCAGTGTTGGTCTTTGTACAGAGATTTATTTCAGTAACAGCACGGTCATCTACTGAAGATCCACTATATCCATTATCGAGGTGTGCCACCATAATTTGTTAGATCTGTTTTTTTTTTAATTCTTTTTTTTTCATCTCATTTTTCATTTTTACCATAAGAGTGTCACAAGAACTAATGGAGGTGTCCTACCTTCTCCAAATCAGTTGGGAAAGACAGACGATACATGGAGGCAACTAAAATAGCATGGTTGATTGGGTGAGTTTGGTCCCCATGAATCTGCCCGAGGACAGGATAAAAGGTCATTGAGGGCTGTAAATGGCTCGCGGGCCTAAGGTTTCCCACCTCAGCTCTAGAGACCATCTGTAACCAATACGTATGCTTGTCCCTTGAGTAAAACAGTAAACTCTGCTTTGTCTGCCACTGCATTATCTTCATTGAAGATGGGTGTGTGGAGACAAAGGACTACACAAGTTCTGACCTTTGAGCCACTATGCTACCCAATAAAGAAACCATTTCAGTGTAATACCGCAGTCATATAAAGTCAATCTTTTATAGGAATTATTGAACTTTCCGATTAAGGTGATTCATTATTAATGTATATTTTCAGTAAAAACACAGAATGAAATATTAATAAGTGAAACAAGGCTAGAAAATTTGTAGGCCGAACCGTGCAGGTGGGAATAGTCATGATGCTAAAATGCTGCAAATTATGGTGCGGCACCGCATATATGAAAGATTAAAAAAAGGCCTATCGTGACACTAATGCATTTGCAAGTCTTTTTCCAATGTAGAGACAGTTCACAATCACTCCCCAACATTAACATTGTCACACAAGAATGAAAAGTTGTGGATTTATACAAATCACAGGCTGGATAGGCATGTTACTGATACACAAATGATAAAAAAAAAAATGGGAACATAATTTTTACAGCATCTCTAGTATGAGCCCCACGCAGAAATACATGCACTTACACAATGAATGAGGTTATTAATGGTTGTCTGATTGGACTTGGACATGTAAATCATCAATGTCCACTGCTGGTAAACTCCTGTGCAATTGTCGACACGGCAATGGCAGGCCGCAAATTTTGTATCCATTTTTCCATCATTTGAAGATCAGAAACACGTCTATCCATCCTGTAATTTACATAATTCCATTACTTTTCCTTCTGGGTGTTGCAATTTCAATGTTGAGGAGTGATCAAATCCCCACTAAGTGTTGGTGTCTCTCACATCAGGACGCACAACCTTAATTCCCTATACTTCAGGGAAGTAAAGTTCCACTTACTTCAGTTCTTCTACTCTTAGTTCAGGCAGCTAAGTCAAGATCAGTTAACCCTGTCTCTATCCATCAGTTTTTATTTCTGTTCCAGCAGTAGCTTGCAGGTTCTGCACCATAGCACGTAGTTATCCCTGCAGATCTCTTACACTTGGCTCCATGCCTACCGCGTTTGTCTCTACCACCCTTACAGTCAGCTATGACCCCTGCTGCAGAGGATCTCCACCAACCGATACCCACAATAGCTGAAATTTACAGCTACATTTCATGGCTGTGCCCTGCTAGCACAGCGACACTCACAATAGGTAAATACCCTATGTGAGGGACAAAGTAAATGTTCCTCCACTCCAGGAATGTGCCCCCACCCTTGGGATCCCACAGGATCGTTGTTTTCCTTTAATTGAACTCCAGGAACAAGCCCTGTGAAGCTCTGTGACTAGAAATTAGGGTATGAGCTCTCGTTCAGCTACAACCAAACTGGATTCCTTTGTCTATCTCAGGCACCACAGGTCACAGCAAGGCTCTGAGGTATTGAATCTGGAAAATGACCTATAATAACAATGCAATATCTCTGAGACTAGCCAAGCACATAATCAGAATCGGCATTCCTTCCCCAACAGGCCCGTGCCTGACAGCCACCTCTACCACTCTGCGTTATTGAGTTACAAAGCATAGCTAACAGGAATTACGTATGGTAGGCATATTTAGTCTCAATGTGCAGATAAAATCCAGCAGAATCCAGTGTCACTACTGCTGTTCCATTCGGAGCTACGGGCGAAAAGTTATGGGCCATCCACAGTTCTGCCTGGAAAATCATACTCTCAGATATGGGAGGAGGAAGGCAGCCTAGCCCAGGGGTGGGCTCAGAGTGTGGGAGGGAGCAGTCTAGGAGATGTGTAACAGCTCCTCATTTTGAGCTCAGTTCTTCTACTGGCAGGAGATCCGTTACCTGACATGGCCAAGGGAACCACGCAACTAAGATTTGGTCCTGTAATCCATCAGTACCTCCCTGTGGTCACATGCTACATAACACAGCAATTGTAACCTATCTGTACCCTACCCTTGTACTGCACTACTGACTGTAAACTTGTATATTTGTTCTTGTACATATACCTGTATTTTTCTAGTGCGCCTTTTCGACGATTAAATATAAAATTAATCTTGGGCTGCTCTTTTATCTCGATTCACGAATCTGTATGCTTGGTTGGTTATATTATATGCTACCCACCAGTGTTGGTTTCTGACCCGATATAAGCCTGCTGTCGGACGGGGCTTATTTCGAACGAGGAACTGGTGGCAGAATACTGTACTGTGTTCGTGAGGAACTCTGGCAGTGACAGCTGGGAGGTTTATATATACATCCCCAGCCTGGACTGTTAGTGTATATCCCCCCTCACTGGGAGTGCCTCAATAACTCCTACTTATAAGGGAAGCCTTTCCGGTGACTATTTGCCCTTGGTGCAGTTCCCTGACTGACCAGAGGCAAGTGGTGGCACAAGAGAGATGATCCCTGGGTCCTCTCCCCTCCCCCGAGGTGAGCAAAGTCAACACCCCCTTTCCCTGTGCAATCTGTCACACCCTTCTTCTGTACATTATGGAGCAAAAACTGGCCTTAAATAAAGTATCCATAAGCTTCACCCCAAGTGTGGTACATGACATCCCTACTTCAGTGCATTCCCACATAGAATCCTAGAATGTTAGAGTTGGAAGGGACCTCCAGGGTCATCGTGTCCAACCTCCTGCTCAATGCAGGATTCACTAAAGCATCTCAGACAGATGCCTGTCCAGCCTCTGATTGAAGACTTCCATTGAAGGAGAACTGACCACCTCTCATGGCAGCCTGTTCCACTCATTGATCACCCTCACTGTTAAAAAGTTTTTTCTAATATCTAATCTGTCTTCTCGCTTTCAGTTTCATTCCATTGCTTCTCCTGTTTCCATGAGCAAATAAGAATAATGATGATCCCTCTACACTGTGAATTCTGTGAATTTCCACGCTGAATGTCTCAGTTTCCATTTATTCACGAGTTAACATCAGACCACCTCAACGCCATATTGGAATGGGCATGACCACTAGGATACTAGGATCAGGGAAAGCGATCAGATTACTGTACCGTAGCGATGGCAAGTACAACTCGACAAATGACTGCAGATCCTTTCCGTTGCTTTGCTTTTCATATGTCCAGACATCTAAGCATTTTTCTTCCGCTTCTGGCTTTGAAAAATGGTTGGTGGAAGAAAAGAAAGTGCTTGTCACTCATTTGAAGTGGCTCCTAATGGAAAACACTCCCAACTAGGCACTTCCCCATCAAAAGGATGCAAAACATGCCTCCGAAAACAAACTCTTCAAAAACATTTGAAAAAAAGTTTAAAATTGCTTTAGGAAATCGAAAAACTTCAGCAAAAACTCCCCAAGAATATGCACCCACTAAGGTTCCCATTCAATATTTGCAACTTGCTGAAGTCACTTTTTCTTTTAACTTGTGGATTTCGCAGTTTCAAATTCATCTAAACGTCATACACGGTTCATGAATCGCAAAAGCAAGCAATGCATTTTATTTTTATCTTTAACCAATTTTTGTAACTTTTTACCATCAAAAGTGGCAAATCCTTTTAAAAAGTTATAAAAATTAGATGTTTAGTCAGCCTCGCAATTTATGCATTTGTTAAAAAATTTGGACATGCAAAGTTGTCGAGGAAAAAGCCAAAAAGACTTATCTATTTTTTACTACTATTGTAATTTGCTTTATTATAAAATATATAAAAGCACAATGCGTCCGCACATTGCGAATAATGAATACATGAACTCCAATATTGCTTCCAAAGTTAAAAGCAGAAGGTATTTAGTTAGCGGTTTTTGGTCCCAGCACAAAAGTCATCCAACCATGTCAAGGTGTACCCAGTTATCCATATTGTGGTACAATTGATGTAGTTGGTGTAGCAGCTGCTGGCGCCTCCACGTGGTTCCCCTCCTTCCACCATGTCGGGATGCCAGCTTACTCACTGCCCCGGCATGGTCTGCTCCTGCTTACTAGTCTGTGTGCACACCGCTGTTTCCGGCGGCACACCTAGTACGTTCGCTCCCTTGCATTTAAAGGGGCATAGCACTCACATGGTAAAATGCCCCCAGCTGATAGACCTTTAGTTTATGCGAACACTTGCTAGATGTCTCCCAGCAAATAGGTATAGTGTATCAAAGGCACGCTCCCCAATAGAGACATGCCTGAGCAACCCCTATAGTTTGTGCCAGTGGTGTTGGTGTGAGCAACTGTATGTTGGCAGGTTCCCCGTCCCTGGTATATTCTAAAGTTGTTCACGTATCCTGTGTCCCGTTAGTCCAGTATAGTTTGCTAGTATTCCTGTCACTGCTTTGGCAGCATCCTATTCCTGAAACTTCATCTGCAGTACCTATACCCGAACCCTGGTGCCAGTGCGGCCAGTCTTGTGTTTGCTGTTCCTGGTCCTAGTGCGGCCAACTCCAGAACTGTTCCTGATATCTACGGGTCTGAACAAGAACCTATCTCCTATATCCGCGGTGTCCATACAGTCCATCATCCTCCAGGTTCAGGCTAGTCAGTGACCTCAGTCACGTCTCCCTGCATCAGCGAACCCGAACCCTGGAATCGGTAGCTGCAGTACCACTGTGGTACCAGGAGTGGTACATGTCGGTTACCTGCAGCCCAGTCTGTCTCCACCATCAGGTGCTCTAGCGGATACCAGGTAGACACTTGGCTACTCCCCTTCCTATGCAGGCCCGGCCCTGTGGCACAGTGGGTCCACGAACCACGTGCACCACCTGTGGGTGTGACAGTTTGATGGCTTTTGTAAGAAATAACTTAGGAACTGTATTGACCTTGTAATTTTTATTATGGTTGTATAAAATACATGGCATACAGATGTCAAGAATGGACATAAACAAGACTATACATATAAAAAAAATCATCCATTTTTTTTTCTGTATGCAAAACAGATAATTTTTCATATGCTCGTCTGAGCCCAGCCTAGGGATGTGAATGGAGTCTAAGCTCTTCTGTGCTAGGAATACATTAATGTTTATACGATTTGTCTGTTTTATTAAGCATTGGTTTCCCGTAAGACACAGGACTGTACAACCTATTAAAATATCACAGACAGCCAACACTTATAGACACTCTGGAAAACCATAATGAACCATAAAGATTAAAAGTTATGTTTGTTGAAAGACCTGAATACTAAAAAGAACACACAAGCAACAAATGTGAACTGTAAAATGTCACATTTTGACACTGGAAAAGAGTACGCAATTTTTATAGACTGTACAGTGCAGTTGGCAACCATGGTTAGGGAACCATTATGAACTTTTAAAATAGACTAATAGTAGTATAAACACTAATGTATTCCAAGCACAGAAGAGCTTAGACCCTGTTAGCCCTCTTCATACACCAGCTTTGGACTTGCGCTGTACATGTTAAGCGGTTAAAATAAGATATTACAGCCCTTTATGCTACACTTTTGGTGTATAGCAGTTGTGTGTTGTACATCTTATTCAAAATTAATAATAATTAATTAATATTTAATTGATCACTTGTTATTCCAGTATGTGGATTATTGTCTGTCTAATGCGCCTTTTTGCCTCATATTTTAATATTTGAAAAACAGAGAAGGGTTACCACCACCTCTACCCACGCAATATGTAAAAGAAAAAGGCACTACAATGCCATGTAGGGAAAAGGTCGCTATATAGAATGGGTCATGCATAGAGTTGAGCGATACTTTCCGATATCCAAAAGTATCGGAATGGTATCGCCGATACCATTAAAATATCGGCGATACCCGATACCGATACCGGAAATCCAATGTAAGTCTATGGGAACAAAATATCGTAACTAAAAAAACCCCATTCTTTCCTTGTAAACACTAAATATACACACATAGAATACATATATATATATAATACATGTCATTGTGACATATATATATACATATATTTATAGTTTATACACTTCTACATAGTAAAATAGCCTCTGATTCAATTGCCGGGTAAAGCCGGCTTTTGTGAAAAGACAGAAGCACCCGACATGAAATGACACTTGGTTTACATAGAGTTAACCATGTCTTTTCATGTAGTTTGATATCTGATTTGCACTAACAATTACATGAGTGTAAGTGTGCAAAATTTCACACCTGTAGGGTTTAATTAAAGGTGTAAATTCGTTGTAAAAAAACCGGACATTTTTGCTACGAATTTACACCTTTAACCCCTACAGGTGTGAAATTTTGCACACTTTAAGGGTATGCCACACTAAACAATATCGCTAACGGGATCGCTAAAAAACGTCACTATTTAGCGATCCTGTTAGCGATGTTGTTCAGTGCGGCAGCTTCCAGCGACGAGCTTCCTGCTGTGATCTCGCTCGTCGCTGGAATCGTTCCGGACCCTATTTTCTCGTCGGCGCTCCCGCTGGGTAAGTATCTAATCGCTGTGTGGCACCTTTTCTTAGCGATTTAGCGGTACTTTTGTACCGCTAAAGTCGTTAAGAAGATCGCTAACGGCGATAGCGTCGTTAACTATATCGCTAAATGTGGCCGCATTTAGCGATATAGAAACAATCCCGCTAGCGATCGCATTAGTATGCGTCGTTATCGTGATCGCTAGCGGGATTGTTTAGTGTGGCAGTACCTTTACACTCATGTAATTGTTTGTGCAAATCAGATATCAAACTACATGAAAAGACATGGTTAACTCTATGTACACCAAGTGTCATTTCATGTCGGGTTCTGCATTTTCACAAAAGCCGGCAATTGAATTAGCGGCTATTATACTATGTAGAAGTGTATGAACTATAAATATATATATATATATGTGTCACAAATTCAATGACATGTATATATATATATGAGGTGTAAAATTGCTGAAAAAAAATGCGTGGGCTCCCGCCCTATTTTCGCAACCAGACAGACAAAGCCAGTGAGTGGGGGCAGATAATAATAGCCCAGAGAGGGACCATTATTTTTGGCCCCCCCCTGGCTACTAACATCTGCCCCCAGACACCCCAGAAAAGACAAATCTATAATTAGATTCGCCCTTTCTGGCACTTTGCCCGTCTATTCCCATTGCCCTGTAGCGGTGGCGAATGGGTTAATATGGGGTTAAAGCCACCTTGCTATTGAAAGGTGACCTTAAGCCAGGTTAATAATTGAGAGCTGTCAATTAGACTACTATCAATTATTAATCCTATTGCATGAAATAAAAATAAAACACACACACTTTAATTAAAAATCATTTTAATGAAATAAAGACACATGTTTTTGACCATCTTTTATTTTACTGCAAAAACCATTTCCTGTAATAAAAATAAAATAAAAAACCAAAATTATTCTTACCTATCCCATGCACAGTCAGGTCCCACGGTGTAATCCTTCAGAAAGGGTTAATGTTTACTGCAGGGACCGCAGCTAATGCTGCAGCCTCACAGTAAACCCCCAAATGAATGAGTTCCTCTCCTGGCTGACAGGAGAGTAAAGGCTGGGTCTCACATAACGATACACCAGCGATCCCGACAACGATATGCACTTGTCAGGATCGCTGGTGTATCGCTACAGGATCGCTGCTGAGCTGCCAAACAGGCAGCTCAGGCAGCGATCTGGGACAGCGACACTGCGGGTAACATCGCTTAAGGGCCCGTCTCACATAGCGATATCGCTACCGAGATCGCTGCTGAGTCACTAGTTTTGTGATGCAGCAGCGAGCTCACCAGCGATATCGCTGTGTGTGACATTCAGCGACGATCAGCCCCCCTGCCGGGTATCGCTGATCGTCGCTGAAATGTCAGGACCTTTTTTTGATCGCTGGTTTCCCGCTGACAGGCACGCATCGCTGCGTGTGACAGGCGGGAGACCAGCAATCCGCTGGTAACCAAGGTACACAGCGGGTTTCCAGGCGCGGGGCTGTGCCTAGAAACCCGCTGTGTACCTTGGATACCAGCGCCCTGATGCAGGGGAGCTGGTATCCAAGGTACACAGCGGGTTTCCAGGCACCGCGCAGCGCTTGGAAACCCGCTGTGTACCTTGGATACCAGCTCCCTGCATCAGGGCGCTGGTATCCAAGGTACACTGCGGGTAACTAAGCGATGTTACCCGCAGTGTCGCTGTCCCAGATCGCTGCCTGAGCTGCCTGTTTGGCAGCTCAGCAGCGATCATGTAGCGATACACCAGCGATCCTGACAAGTGCATATCGTTGTCGGGATCGCTGGTGTATCGTTATGTGAGACCCAGCCTTTAGTTACCCGCAGTGTACGTTGGATACCAGCGCCCTGATGCAGGGAGCTGGTAACCAAGGTACACAGCGGGTTTCCAAGCGCTGCGCGGTGCCTGGAAACCCGCTGTGTACCTTGGATACCAGCTCCCTGCATCAGGGCACTGGTATCCAAGGTACACAGCGGGTTTCTAGGCACAGCCCCGCGCCTGGAAACCCGCTGTGTACCTTGGTTACCAGCGGATCGCTGGTCTCCCGCCTGTCACACGCAGCGATGCGTGCCTGTCAGCGGGAAACCCGCGATCAAAAAAAGGTCCTGACATTTCAGCGACGATCAGCGATACCCGGCAGGGGGGCTGATCGTCGCTGAATGTCACACACAGCGATATCGCTGGTGAGCTCGCTGCTGCATCACAAAACTAGTGACTCAGCAGCGATCTCGGTAGCGATATCGCTATGTGAGACGGGCCCTTAAGGGGAAAGCTTAATTGATTGCTTTCCACTTTCACTTCAGATCAGCCAGGGACACAATCAGTGACGTCAGAGGGAACTGATTAACAAAAATAGGGGTTCCCTTCGAAAAAAAAATGGCGTGGGGTCCCCCCTATTTTTGTTAACCAGCCAGATGAAGCAGACCGCTGAGGCCTGGATTTTCAGGCTGTTAAGGAGCCAAGATCCATGGACCTTGCCAGCCTGATAATACCAGGCCACAGCAGTCTGCATATCTTGGCTGATTAACAAAAATAGGGGATCCCCTCGAAAAAAATTGGCGTGGGGTCCCCCCTATTTTTGTTAACCAGCCAGATGAAGCAGACCACTGAGGCCTGGTTTTTCAGGCTGGTAAGGATCCAATATCCATGGACCTTGCCAGCCTGATAATACCAGGCCACAGCAGTCTGCTTAGCTTGGCTGGTTAACAAAATAGGGGATCCCCTCGAAAAAAAAAACGGCGTAGGGGTCCCCCTATTTTTGTTAACCAGCCAAGTAAAATGCAGACTGCTGCGGCCTGGTATTAAAAGACTGTCAAGGCCCATGGATTTTGGCCCTCAACAGCCTGATAATACCAGGCTACAGCAGCCCCACATTTGGCGCATCAAAAGATGTGCCAATTGTGGCACTTTACCCGGCTCTTCCCACTTGCCCTGTAGCGGTGGCAAGCGGGGTAATAAGGGGTTAATGTCACCGTTGATTGCACGGTGACAATAAGCCCGGTTAATAATGGAGAGGCGTCAATAAGACACCGATCCATTATTAATCCCAAAGTTTTTAAATGTTCAAAAAAAAGACACAGCAAGAAAAAAGTATTTTAATGAAATAAAAGAGACAACACAGTTTTCATTAATTCTATTACTCTCTCATTCCTGCGACGCCATCGATCTCCTGTAAAAAAAAAAAACAACAGTATACCACCTGTCCGACGCAGTCCATAGTAACGACAGTCCCACGACGATCCAGCTCTGCTACATCGGAATGACAGGCAGAGCCTGACATCCCGACGCAGCACAGCTGATTACCTGCTTCCTCGGCGGTGACGTCATCGGACTGCTTTACGGCCGCGATTACCCAGCAGTCACTGCAGTTATCGCGATAAACTGCATGTGACAGCCAGGGAGAAGATGATGGCGGCCATTAAGCAGTCCAGGATGTGACCGCCGGAGATCTTCTGCCGGGTAAGTGCTGCTGACTCCTGACAGACCCGACCGACGGACACTTACAGTGACATTCCGATTCCGGTATCCGATATGATGAAAATATCGGTACTCGGAATCGGAATTCCGATACAGCCAATATCGGCCGATACCCGATATTTGCAGTATCGGAATGCTCAACACTAGTCATGCACACTGATTATTAGTTAATACAGTTTATTAAGTGAATCAACACAAAAATCCATGGTAGAGAAAACACCATTAGGCTACGTTCCCACGATGAGTTTTTGGTGCATTTTGACACTGCTTAATTTTACTGCACCAAAAACGCAGCATCTTACAGTTCCAGCAAAGTGGATGGGATTTATAGGAATCTCCTGCCCTCTATGCTTCTGTTTAAAGCAGCGTAAACTGATCTGCGGTGCGGGTTTCAAATCCGCAGCGTGTCAATTTCTCTTGCGGTACCCTGAGTTTTCTGTGCGGAATTTCCCATAGACTTGCATTAGATGCTAAAAATTCTGCAGGTAAAAAACGCACAAGCGTTTTTAGTGCATTTACAAGGTGGAAGCAAATAAAATATGCATGTAATCAGCACATAACTTTATGAATAAAGTTTTGTCAAAGCCAAATGCCAGGCAATATAAAAAAATAGAAGCAGCTTTATCGAAAGCATGACACACCAAGAAGAGACAAAAAAAGCAGTATCAAAAACGCAATAAAAACGCATGAAAAAACTGCATGACAAATGCAAAAGTAGCCTAAATTACCTAATAGATGCAAAAATGCTTCCGAAAATCTGCAACATCAAAAACTCACCAAAAGATCACCATGGGAAAGTAGCCTTAAAAACATTTAAAAAGTGCATAACATCACAAAGCTAAGTACAAGCCCCACCAAGGCACCATGATAGTCATAAAGTATGGCACACCTCTGTAGCTTAGAAAGTAAAACATTACATGCTGTGTAAAATGCCAGACTGCAAAAACAATCTAAGCAATGTATCAAGGTCCAAGATGGTAAATGACCAAGATAAGGTAACTACCGTATATACCCGACCCGTGTATAAGCCGACCCCCCTAATTTTGCCACAAAAAACTGGGAAAACTTATTGACTCGTGTATAAGCCGGGTGTATAAACTGCCGTCCTGCTCTGTGCTGCCCCCGTCCTGCTCCTTGCTCCCCCATCCAGCTCTGTGCTCCCCCATTCTCCTCTGTTCTCCCCCCCTTCTGCTCCGTCCTCCGCTGTGCTCCCCCATTCCTTCTCCGTCCTCCTGTGCCCCCCCGTCCTGCTCCGTGCTCCTCTGTGCCCTCCATCCTCTCCCCCCGTCCTGCTCCGTGCTCCTCTGTGCCCTCCATCCTCCCCCGTCCTGCTCCGTGCTCATTGTCCTCCTCCATGCTTCCCCCGTCCACCGTTCTCCCCCCCAGTCCTGCTCCGTGCTCCTTGTCCTCTCCTCCATGCTCCCCCCATCCTCCTCCATCATACTCAACCTCCTCGTGCCATCGCTGAACGTCCCTGCAATCCTGCGTTGTACTTGGCTTCCTGCAGCTCTCCTGTGCTGAGCGGTGACGTAATACCGCTCATTAAGGCCATGAATATGGACGCCACGCCTATGGGAGTGGCATCGCGTCCATATTACATGACCTTCATGAGCGGTATTACGTCACCGCTCAGCACAGGAGAGCTGCAGGAAGCCGGGTACAACGCAGGATTGCAGGGACGTTCAGCGATGGCACGGGGAGGGGTGAGTATGATGTCCCAGCCACCGGCTCCTGCCGCGGCACCCCCTCCCCCGCTTGTTTCTGCCCAATGACTCGTGTATAAGCCGAGGGCGAGGGGCATTTTCAGCACGAAAAAAGGTGCTGAAAATCTCGGCTTATACTCGAGTATATACGGTAATAACTTATTATTTATTTTTAGAGCACCGTTGATTCCATGGTGCTGTACATGAGAAGGGGTTACATACAAAATATAAATTACAGAGAACAAACTAACAATGACAGACTGGTACAGAGGGGTAAAGAGGGGAGAAGACCCTGTCCTAATGGGCTTACATTGTATAGCAGTGTTCCCCAACTCCTGTCCTCAGGGCCTCCAACACATCATTTTCAGGATTTTCTTAGTATTATCCAGGTGATGGAATTATTGCCTGTGCAAGTACTGCAACTATCACCTGGGCGATACTAAGAAATTCCTGAAAACATGACCTGTTGGTGACTCTTGAGGACCGGAGTTGGGAAACATTTTTCTACAGAATAATGGGGAAGGAGACCGTAGGTTGGAGAATTGCAGCAGCTCTGGTGGTGCTGAGCTGGCTGCGGGTTCATTGCAGGCTGTAAGCTTTCTTGAAGAGATGTGGTTTCAAGTTCCGTCTGAAGGTTCCGAGTGTGGTGGATAATCGGACGTGTTGCGGCACAAAATTCCAGAGGATGGGGGATGCTCAGGAGAAGTTTTGAAGGTGATTGGGTGAGGAACTTAGTGTGGAGGAGAGGAGAAGATCTGGAGAAGTCCGGAGATTACTAGAGATGGGTGGACACCTGGATATTCGGGTCTAGCGGGTTTGACCAAACAGTTACAAAAAGTTTGGATACCAGAACAGGAAACGAACCCGGACCCTATTCACTTGAATAGGGGGCCCAAACATCCAGTGTTTCCCATTATGTCATGTGCATGACAGTGCGGCAAACACTGCTTGTGATCGGCGATAAAATCATTACCACCAGTCAGACAGCCGCAGTTCCCACTCTTTCAAAAGACAGCGTGAGCTTGCAGCTGCGATCGGACATATTGAGTTTACCTCCGGTCACTGGTGTCAGCTGATGAGGACTACTACTCCTATTAGCCAATGCCTGCTGCCTCTAATAACAGTGAGAGCAGGAGCGGCTGATAGGAGTATTCATCAGCCGGCGCTCGTGCTGTAAATAAATAATTAAAAAAAGAGCGTGGGTTCCCCTGTATTTTTGATAACCAACCATGCAAAACTCTCAGCTGTGGGCTGCAACCCTCAGCTGTCAGCTTCAGTAAGGCTGGTTATCAAGAATAGAGGGGTCCCCACGCTCTATTTAATTATTTAAATAAATAATTTAAAAAAAAAACTGTGTGGGGTCCACCCTCATTTTTAATAACCTGCCAATTTAAAGCAGACAGCTGAGGGCTGGTATTCTCAGGCTGGTATGGAAGCATGGGTATTGACCCCCAGCCTAAAAACAGCAGCCTGCAGTTGTACAGAAAATGCGCATCTATTAAATGCTCTTTGCCCGGATCTTCCCACTTGCCCTGTAGCCGAGAAAAGTGGAGTTCATATTTGTGAGGTTGATGTCACCTTTGTATTGTCAGGTGACATCAAGCCCATGGATTACTAATGGAGAGGCTTCTGTAAGACATCTATCCATTAGTAATTCTATAGTTATATGGTAAATAAAGACACAGCCAGAAAGACAGACAGGTGAGGGATATTGTTGATTTTTATTTTTGTTTTACTTCAGGGAAGGAGGGATTCAGTGGAATTAGGCATTAGGTGAGTATAACTGTGTTATTTTTAAATAAAAAAAGGAAAAGTGTTTTGTTTTTATTTCAAATAAAATACTTTATTCTTGCTGTGTCCTTATTTGCTATATAACTATAGGATTAGTAATGGATAGGTGTCGTATAGATGCCTCTACATTACTAACCCATGGGCTTGATGTCACCATTGCATTGTCCGGTGACATCAACCCCAGAAATATGAACCCCACTTGCCACCGCTGCTGGGCTAGTGGGAAGAGCCAGGCAAAGCGCATCTAATAAATGTGCCTTTTTGGGCTGCTGCAAGCTGCTATTTTTAGGCTGGGGGCAATATCCATGGTCCCATACCAGCCTGAGAATACCCCACGCTGTTTTTTTTTATTTATTTAAATAATTTAAAAAAGCAGCATGGAGACCCCTCTATTCTTGATAGTCAGCCTTGCTAATGACGACATCTAAGGGTTGCAGCCCCCAGCTGTGAGTCTTGCCTGGCTGGTTATCAAAAATGCAGGGTAACCCGCTCCAGTTTTTAAAAATTATTTATTTACAGCGCAGTGGCCAGCTGATGAATACTCCCATCAGTCGCTTCTGCTCTCACTGTTATTAGCGGCAGCAGGCTTCGGCTGATGGGAGCAGTAGTCCATCAGCCGACACTAGTTACCGGAGATAAACGTTATACCTCCGATCACTGCGGCTGTCTGACCGGCGGTGATGATTTTACTGCCAATCAGAAGTGGTGTTTGCCACGCTGTCATGAACATATCAGCGCAACAACATCAGTGTTCTTGGGGCTGAACCCAAACAGTAACACATGTTCGGTGTCCGTGCCCTAACAATAGGTGTTCAGTATGGACGCCAAACTTTACTGTTCGGGTTCGCCCATCTCTAAAGATTACATGTTGGGAGACATCGGGAGATTAGTTTGGAGATATACAGAGGAGACAGATTATGAACACATTTGTAGGTTAGGGTTAGCAGTTTGAACTTGATACTTTGTGGAATTGGGAGCCAATGATGAGATTTGCATAAGGGAAAAGCAGAGGAGTAGTGAGGAGAGAGGTGGCTTAGTCAGGCAGCAGAGTTAATGACGGACTGGAGAGGTGTAGGAATGCTAGCAGGTAGACCACAGAAGAGGATATTGCAGTAGTCGAGGGGGAAGATGATGGCTTGCGCTAACATTTTAGTAGATTCAAGGTTGAAGAAAGGACGGATTGTGGAAATATTTTTGAGTTGGAGGCGGCAGGAGGTGGTAAGCGCTTGGATGTGCGGTTTGAAGGATAGGGCAGAGTCGAGAGTTATTCCGAGATGAGCGGACTTCTGGTACTGCTGAGAGTGTGGTGTCTTTAATTGTGATAGATCAGGTAAGGGGATTAGATGAGATGGAGGAATAAGTTCAGTTTTGTCCACATTGAACTTTAGGAAGCGTGATGAGAAGCAGGATAATATGGACTATAGACCCTCAGGGATTCTGGACAGCAGAGAGGTGATGTCTGGGACAGAGGGGTAGATCTGAGTGTCGTCAGCATATAGGTGGTACTGGAAGCCATGGAACTTTGAGTTAACCCAGGTCAAATGTATAGATTGAGAAGAGTAGGGGTCCCAGGAAAGAGCCTTGAGGGGTACCAACAGAGAGATGGCTTGATAAGTAGGTAGTATGGGAGCTATATGTACAGTTAGGAAGGCATAAGGAGAACCAGAAGAGGGCAAGGTCTTTGATGCCAAGGCAAAATAGGATCTGTAGTTGAAGGGAGTAATCGATTGGGTCAAAGAAAGAGGCAAGGTCTAGAAGGAGAATTGCCTTTTAGCTTTGGCAGTAAGTCATTAGTATTTTTGGTCTAAGCAGTTTCAGTGGGATGGTGGGGATGAAAGTCAGATTGTAGGTTGTCAAAGAGTGAGGTAGATAAGAGGTTGGAGGACAGTTCAGCATGGACATGCTATGTGAGGACTTTGGAGGTTAACGGACCAGCGATATGGGACAATAGCTGGATGCAGAGGTAGGGTCGAGATATGGTTCCTTCAGGGTAGGTGTGATTGTGGCATGTTTGAAAGCAAGAGAGAATGTACCAAAAGTTAATGATGGGTTGAAGAGATGAGTTAGGGCAGAGATAAGCGTGGTAGTGAGGTTGAGGGGTGAAGTGGGATTTTGAGAGGAGATGAGAAAACTCTCATTCAGTGATGGTGGAGAGGAAGATCATGGGGGAGAGGCTATATAACAATAAATGACAAAATTTATTAGCAAATATTACAAAAGTGATTGATAAACAAGGAGGGATGCAAAAGGAGAACAATGTGGTATGAAGTAGTGATGTGTATTATATTATTATATTATGAATGTGACTGTCTCAGGGGTCGCAATCATGACTATACGCGAGTCGCTACTTCATTCCCCCTTATTCTCCTTGGGCATCCCGCTTTGTTTTCTTGATATCCACTTTGGTAATATTAATTTTAAATATTTATTCATTCATTGTTATATTATTTACTTGTTACCATATCTGGGATATTTTCTATCTTAGACCTTCATACATTGCACAGACTGTTTTTGCACCTTGCCATTTTACACATTATGTAATGTTGTATACTTTCTATGGCGATTTTTGCCATCTTTTATGATGATATAGGAAGTGTTTTTGACCCTGACGCCGATCATGGTGTATTGGTGGGTATTCTATTTAGGTTTGTGCTGCTGTGTACTTTCTAAATGTTTTCTAATGGTGTTTTTTCCACCTAATGTATTATATGTGTTGATTCACTTTATAAACTATGTTGGCTAAGATTCAGTGTGCATGACCCGTTCTGTATAGCTACCTTTTCTTTTTCCTGTGTTGCTATATCTTAATATTCCCGTACTCTTGCATTCATTCCCATTTTACTCCTGCGGCCCCTCATTTCCGCCTGTCACAAGCATGAAATCTGTACACACTTATAAATAGAGTATAGTTTTCTGGCCTCAGGCAGTGCACAAAATCTGGCAGCAATTAATGTCCCCAAGGTCACTGAACTATATCCTGCCGCCTTTCCTTTCAGAAGGGGTAACCTAAACTATGTAGGTGGGGGGTCCAAATTAACTCTTTCATATACATTTTTCAACAGCATAGATGAGAACGAGACATGTGTAAAAACTGTAGCAGACCTTTCTTTAGAGAAAATCTGCTCCTAAAATGATGCATACGCACAGGGCAAGGACAGCGGTTAGGCAGAAGTAGGCCCCACCTATGGTGCTACCTCATGTCTACCTGGGGGTCGTTAAAAAAAATTAAATTATTACCAGCGGTGCTTGTGGGCTGTGTCACCCGACACCTTCCGCTGGCATTTACCGTAGAATAGCGACAGTCAGGGCAGAGGCACGCAGGTGAGTATTATCAGTGAATCACTAACAGCGCTCACCAATCTGACTGTGCCCCAGCCGTCGTTCCCTGCATTCAATTGTATAAGCATCTTGAAGATACTAATACAATTGAGGATGTGACCACTGGCACTGCCCCGATGTCCTGCAAGTGTGATAAGGTCACCTCATCACACTGCTGACGTCACTAAAGCGCCACAGAGAAGCAGAAAATAACAGAAGAGGCTAGCGACCTAAGGAACCCAAGATTAAAGTTCCTTCTATTCTAGATGGAGATAGGGGTGCACATAGAGGAAGGGGTAGTGTGAGGATTCAGTATGTGGGGGACAGTATGAAGAAGGTGGAGAAGTGTGCGGGCACAGCGTGGAGAGGGCAGCATGGTTGGCTGTGTCAAGAGGAGACACAGTTTGGAGAAGGAAGTATGGGATGGGGGTTGTATGAGGACATAGTAAAAGGGGCAGAAGCGATAAGTGCTCTAAGGAGATGAAAATTCAAATGACTTTTATGGTAGATGAAAGAAGGGATATATATAGAGGAAGGAGTAATGGTAGAGCTCATAAGGTTATCTTGGATGCTTTTCTTTCCTGATGAAGTCTGTAGTACTTCAAAACACGTTGACTGAATAGAGAAGAACCGCATGTACTTGCGGTCTGGATTTGTATTTATTATATGGGATACCAGTAGAGCAGATTATCCAACTAATCCTTCTTATCTGAGCTACTAAAATGAGACATTGCAGCAGTTATAGCTAATAAGGGCGGACAGTGTGGTGGTTATTGTTCATAAGGGTGAACAGTGTGGAGGCAATGTACCATGAGAGGGACTGTGTGTAGGACATATTATGTACAGAGAGCACAGTGAGGGGCAATTATTTATACAGGGGCAAAGCATGGGCAGCAATCTTTATTCAAGAGCATTACGAAAACGCTGTTATTTTTAAGGAAATTGTGTTAGACCTCCTTCACACATCCAGATAGAAAAAACAGTGGCGGTGTCAGCAGTGTTTTTTGCATCAGTGTGTGATCAGTGGAGCATCAGTGTGTCATCCGTGTGTCCGTTTTTATCATCAGTGTGGTAATCAGTGTTTTTTCTGGTATGAATAATGAAAGAAACTACAAAGCTTTTCCAATACATTGCAATGTTAAACACGAAAGGCATATGAACACGATGTACTGTACATGTTTTTCATGGACCCATAGACTTGTATTGTCACTTGTCATCCGTGCTTCTGGGAAAAAAAACGGACATATCTCCATGTGTTTCTCACGGACACACGGTCAGTGTAAAAACATGGATGTGTGCATAGCACTATAGGTTATAATGAGTACATGTGGTATCCGTGAAAAAACAGATGCCACACGTACTAGAAAAACAGACATGTTAAGGATGTCTCAGGATGTGCTGCAAAAGACCAGACAAAAAAGAAGTCCGCAGAGGCAGGCTGAGGGCATGAAATGTCATCATGGTCTCTGGACAAGTGGAGAAAGAAATGAGTAAAACTCCAATGAGAGGAAATATCACCTGTAAGGCACCTGCATGTACAACCCCAATTCCAAAAACGTTGTGACTTGTCCCATCTTGGAATTGGGTTTGCATATGTTTATTTGTGATACTGACTGTGTCTAATCAGTAGTGTTGGTCCGCAATGTGATGATGGGTGGTAACAATAACTCCCAGCACATATTTACCATTATTAAAGACATACTGGTAGTTTGGTAGTTCTAGGTTCATGCAATGCAAATCTACCTGGGACTGACCAGACATTACAAATGATCACTGCAGTAAACTTTTTTCTTGTAACTATGTACTGCTGGTGATGCTGGTAATGTATTAATATACTTATGATGGTTTAGTTAAAAAAAAATCATATACTGAAGGTGGTCCTAGTGATATATTCATGTACTGAACGTAGCTCTGGTGATGTATTCAAGTACTGGTGATGCTTCTGGTCCTCCAGTACTCTCTTTTTTTTGTTCTGATGTATGTTCTATTGATGTACTTATGTATTAATGATGGTTCTGGTTATATGCTAATGTACTAATGATGGTTCTAGTGATGTACTCATGTATTGATGGTGGTTCTGGTGATGTACTGGTGTATTCAAGTACTAATGGAGATTCATTTAATGTATTCATGCACTGATGATGATTTCAGTACTATATTCATGTATTAATGGTGGTTCTGGTGATTTAATGACATTCATTATTTTGGGCATTACAGTGATCAGTGTTTATCAGCTCTGTATAACAGCGAGCAAGTACAGGCTTATGTATAATGTTTGAGCAGACAGTATCATAGACAATAGGCTTAGGCAAGAGTCACACAGGCCATTAAGACTCAGTAAGTTTTGTCACAAGCTAGATTTGTCCCATGATGGATGCAAACGCCATCAGACTGACCCCTGCAACTATATTGGAATCTTTCAGGTTTCCTTTAGGGTATCTGTCAAATGTTAGGACACCTTAATTGAAACCAAATGAATCCGATTATAGTTAAGACATATTAGTTTTCATGAAAATACTTGGGTTTCACATTTAAAATATAGGATGCCAGGGATGAATTTTGCTATGTATCCCTGTTGTTGTGAAATTGACTGGAAACCAACTGGAAACAAAGAGTAATTCATATATGTAACTGTGAAATTGGTGAGCATGTTTAAGTGAAAAAGGTGACAATCCTAAAGTAACTGTTTTTTGGAGCTTGTTTCCTGACCCGTCTGGGGGAAAGGAGTATATTAGGGGTGCTGTTGCCTTACTTTTTGACCCATTCATTTATTGGGTAGGTTGGTCCTGATTTAATTGCTATTGGCCTCACCTGTCTAGGGCACCAAAATATCTTTTCCAGGTACTGCATGCATATGCATCGAATTGCAGTTTTTCACATATCTGACAGGTTCAGATTTAGAAATTGGGACTCAAATATTCACGTGTGCTTAAAAAAAAATGTTGGACAGCCTGCATATATCATGTATGTATGTATCATAAGCTGTCCAACATTTCTTTTGAAGCACACTTGTGAATATTTGAGTCACACTTTCCAATATATATATATATATATATATATATATATATATTTTGCATGGCATTTCAGAGTTTGGTGTTAGTAACAGCACAAAAGTTCTAAAAAAATTAGCTCTATTCTTGCTAATAAAAATTGCCTGATCACAATCGCCATTTAAACATGTGCTGTAAGATTCCTTTAAGATGCATACTTTAAAAGGAACGTGTTAACACAACATTTTAATGAGGACAGGACCCAGAATAACAGCAGGGGTCTGCGGAATTTAAAAAAACGTTTGAGCATTAATCTTTCCAGATCTCGCTGATCAGAATGAACCTTGGATGCAGACACTGCTTTTAGCAGAAAAAGGGTTAAATTGAGTAGAGCTGAAGGGGATGATGAACACATCTGGAAAATAACAGAGAACCACATGGGAGAAATCCTATTCTTTACATTCATCCAAAGAAGCATTTCACCAGGCCGGTATTGCAGGGGGAGGGGCAGCCTTGGAAAATCAATATTCTGCGAAAACCAAAAATCATTCTGTCCTCTCAGACAGGCTTAACGGGGAACGCCCTAAAGTCAGCAGCACTACAAGAACCATAATGCATTGCAAAGCAGGCCCCACAAGGCCTGGTGTTATGGGAAAAATTATAAATCAGCAAATGCAGGATGATTGGGATAAGCCACAAATGAAAATTAAGACGCTGATTGTAATCACATAGCAAGAATATTCATTACAAAGCTTTACAAAAAGAATATGCAACAGAATTGAGCAAACGCAGCCATGGAGAAGCTGTCGTGATTATTCCACGATTCATAATACAACCTATAATAACCATTTCCATAGACGATGTGTAAGTCTGTACTGACACTTATTTGTGCTGGTTTGCAAACATCTGACACCACATGTGCTCTGTGCAGCGCAACAATAAGAAATGAATCAATCGTCCATTATTCACTGTTCATACAGTTGTATCTCGGGACGGTGTCAGACGACATGTCTGTGGTGTCGGTCTGTGTACATGTAGATGGCTATTCATCAGTGGGGTACGTGTCTGCGGCTTTACATGCAGATATGCAGCAGCACATGGCAGGTGTCTTCCAGTAGGTAAATCCCTCTGTGTTTTCATCGTGAGGCCTTTGTCTCCCAGTCTGCCCATTAAGGCCTTATGTATCTGCACCATCCCTCCTTTCCTCTACTCCCTGGGTTATAAGGGTGGGTACCACTCGTCTCACAGCCACCATCGTCCTCAGCAGCAGTTAAGCATCTGGGGGCGCACTCACCTCCTCATGGACTGCGGTCCCTGTGTTTGAGGCTCTGGGTGGAGAGCGGCTGGTGTGTGACCTGCCGTAGGATGCTGTGACATCAACTCAGATGATGCTGCTCATTAGGGTTGCAGTTGCCTTAGTAACCTGGGATGTGATACAGGGAGGGAGGGAAGATGGATACGACTGGGAGGATGGATATTTCCAGATGATGGGAAGGACCTTCAGACAGAGATGCAGGGAAATAATATTGTACAGTGACAAGTCTTATCTGCAACCTATAAGAAAGCAATACGGGGGAAAACCACACCTCAGGGAAAGCATGTCAGCAGGAGACCTGGATTTGTTGGGATTTATGCATACAGAATTCTGTAAGGGTCACAAAGTGTTAAATTACATCTGTTTATTAGAACAGATGGATAGAAAGATGAATAGATAAAAAGATATGAGATAGATATGCATGAGATAGATATTAGGTTTAGGGTCCCATCAAAGAAATGTACACTTTGTCGTGCTGATATGCTCACATGTATTGGCCAATTTTTGCACTAATTACTGTATATATATATATATATATATACTATATACATTACTATATGTATATATATACATATTATAAATTTAGATTTCATATATTCATTGTTTGCACATCTTGACACTTACAGAGGCAGCTGTATTCCTTTGTTTGTAGATAGATATATTATATGTAAATATAGAAATGAGAGCAAATAAGGAGATAAATAGATAGTATGTAAATATAGATATGATGGATACATAGATGGATACAAAAAATGCAGCAGCACACTGTATGCCCCAAGATATGCAAGCATTGCAAAAACAAATTTGGAATTGCTTTATATGCTGTAGAGACCATTCTTATAAAATTGACAAGGTTTACCCTTTTACCTGCTTAGATAGATTGATACTGTTCTCTGGATCAGTGAGGTCCCAGTGGTCAGACCCCTACAAATCAGCAAGTTATCACCTATGGATAGGAGATTATTTTAAAAAATAGGAATAACCCTTTGTTGTAAAGAAGGGACTAACCATTTTAGACTTCAACTCAACACTCTTCAATAATAGAAAATCAAATAGGCAGGACTCAAAAAAAGGCAAATGTTGAAAAAATAGGACACTTCAAATGCTTCTCACTAAATTAGAATATCATCAAAAAGTTAATTTACACTGCTCAAAAAAATAAAGGGAACACTCAAATAACATATCCTAAATGTGAATGAATGAAATATTCTCATTGAATACTTTGTTCTGTACAAAGTTGAATGTGCTGACAACAAAATCACACAAAAATCATCAATGGATTCAAATCTATTAACCAATGGAGGCCTGGATTTGGAGTCACACAAAAAATTAAAGTGGAAAGTAATGTCCTTAAAACAAGTCAAAATGATGCTCAGTAGTGTGTGTGTGTGTTACCTCCCTGTGTCTGTATGACCTCCCTACAATGCCTGGGCATGCTCCTGATGAGGTGGTGGATGGTCTTTTGAGGGATCTCCTCCCAGACCTGGACAAAAGCATCCGCCAACTCCTGGACAGTCTGTGGTGCAACGTGACGTTGGTGGATGGAGCGAGACATGATGTCCCAGATGTACTCAATCGGATTCAGGTCTGGGGAATGGGCGGGCCAGTCCATAGCTTCAATGCCTTCATCTTGCAGGAACTGCTGACACACTCCAGCCACATGAGGTCTGGCATTGTCCTACATTAGGAGGAACCCAGGGCCAACCGCACCAGCATATGGTCTCACAAGGGGTCTGATGATCTCATCTCGGTACCTAATGTCAGTCAGGCTACCTCTGGCGAGCACATAGAGGGCTGTGCGGCCCTCCAAAGAAATGCCACCCCACAACATTACTGACCCACTGCCAAACCTGTCATGCTGAAAGATGTTGCAGGCAGCAGATCGCTCTCCACGGCGTCTCCAGACTCTGTCACGTCTATCACATGTGCTCAGTGTGAACCTGCTTTCATCTGTGAAGAGCACATGGTGCCAGTGGCGAATTTGCCAATCCTGGTGTTCTGTGGCAAATGCCAAGCGTCCTGCACGATGTTGGGCTGTGAGCACAACCCCCATCTGTGAACGTCAGGCACTCAGACCTTCCTCATGGAGTTGGTTTCTAACCATTTGTGCAGACACATGCATATTTGTGGCCTGCTGGAGGTCATTTTGCAGGGCTCTGCCAGTGCTCCTCCTGTTCCTCCTTGCACAAAGGCGGAGGTAGCGGTCCTGCTGCTGGGTTGTTGCCCTCCTACGGCCCCCTCCACGTCTCCTGGTGTACTGGCCTGTCTCCTGGTAGTGCCTCCAGCCTCTGGACACTACGCTGACAGACACAGCAAACCTTCTTGCCACAGCTCTCATTGATGTGCCATCACGAGTGTGAAAGAACAACCAACATTCAAAAGTGACCAAAACATCAGCCAGAAAGCATTGGAACTGAGATGTGGTCTGTGGTCCCCACCTGCAGAACCACTCCTTTATTGAGTGTGTCTTGATAATTGCCAATAATTTCCATCTGTTGTCTATTCCATTTGCACAACAGCATGTGAAATTGATTGTCAATCAGTGTTGCTTCCTAAGTGGACAGTTTGATTTCACGGAAGTTTGATTTACTTCGAGTTATATTCTGGTGTTTAAGTGTTCCCTTTATTTTTTTGAGCAGTGTATTTCAGTTCTTCTGTACAAAAAGTGAAACTCATATATTATATAGAGTCATTACAGACAGAGTGATCTATTTCAAGTGTTCATTTCTGTTAACCCCTTAGTGACAGAGCCAATTTGGTACTTGATGACCAAGCCAATTTTTACAATTCTGACCTCTGGCACTTTATGAGGTTATACCTCTGGAACTGCTTCAACGGATCCCACTGATTCTGAGACTGTTTTTTGTGACATATTGTACTTCATGTTAGTGGTAAAATTTATTCGGTATGATGTGCGTTTATTTATGAAAAAAATGGAAATTTAGCAAAAATTTTGCAATTTTCAAAATTTTAGTTTTGTGCCCTTAAATCAGAGAGTCATATCGCACAAAATAGTTAATAAATAACATTTCGCACATGTCTAATTTACATCAGCATAATTTTCGAAACAATTTTTTTGCTAGGACGTTATAAGGGTTAAAAGTTCACCAGCGATTTCTCATTTTTCCAGCCAAATTTACAAAACCATTTTTTTAGGGACCACCTCACATTTGAAGTGAGTTTGGGGTCAATATGACAGAAAATACACACCATTTTAAAAACGATTTCCCTCAAGGTGCACAAAACCACATTCAAAAAGTTTATTAACACTTCAAGTGCTTCACGAGAACTAAGCAATGTCGAAGGAAAAAATCAACATTTTTCTTTTTTGCACCAAAAATTTACTGTGGAGCCAAATTTTTTTTAAAAATGAATATATTCTCCGTGGTCTCAGCTACCCCCAGTAGCCGAGACCCAGGCGAAATTCTGACGCTGGGGGGCGCTATACACTTATATCTCAGTGACGTTAAAAAGCGGCGCTGAGGAATAAGTACCATTGAATGCCACCGTTAAAAGGCGTTTTGGCGATCGTTAAGGGGTTAATGTTGATAATTATGGTTTATAGCCAATGAAAACCCAAAAGTCATTATCTCAGTAAATTAGAATAATTAACAAAAAACACCTGCATAGGCTTCCTAAGCGTTTCAAAATGGTTCCTGTCACGATCCACATTTGGATCTGTGGCAGATCTCTCTCTGCATACTAAAACCTTTTTCCTTTCAGGCCATCGGGGGTTAATCTCAGTCTTTTCCCCCCGATGGCCGCTGGTGTAATTACATTGCTGCTGACTTGTAAGAGGAAGGTGGTTACCACTCCCACCATCCTTTATAAGGTCACCTGAGGCGTCAGCTGACTGTTGGTGATATTGCTTCTTTTGGAGACCAACCAAGCTGGAGCCAGGAGCTGCTGAGCGCAGTGGTGCTTCTACTATTTCCCTGTTCTGGTGCCTTATTCTGCTGTGCAGTACTTTGCAGCAGAGAAAGCTAAGTGTTATTATTTAGTTATTTAACCCCTAGGTGTCTGTCTTTCCTTTTGTTGTTTTGGTGTTATTCATATTATTCTCTGTCTCACCTCCTGGGGAGGGGGTTGGGGGGTTTAGCTCAGGGCTAAACAGGAGACAGGGACAGGTCAGTGGCTTGGGCCTCACTACCTTCAAGTGTACCCCCACATTAAGGAAAGACAGGGACCTTCCTTAGCCTTAGGGGCAGTTCAGGGGTCCAGGTTCATCGTCTCCTGAATTTCTACAACTGCCCTGTGACAGTTCCATAGTCCATTGCAGTAAGTTCCACAATCATGGGGAAGACTGCTGACTTGACAGATGTCCAGAAGGCAGTCATTGACACACTCCACAGGGAGGGTAAGCCACAAAAGGTCATTGTTAAAGAAGCTGGCTGTTCACAGAGTGCTGTATCCAATCATATTAATGGAAAATTGAGTGGAAGGAAAAAGTGTGGTAGAAAAAGGTGCACAAGCAACTGGGATAACCACAGCCTTGAAAGGATTGTTAACAAAAGGCCATTCAAAAATTTGGGGGAGATTCACAAGGAGTGGGCTGCTGCTGGAATCATTGCTTCAAGAGCCACCAGACACAGACTTATCCAGGACATAGGCTACAAGTGTCACATTCCTTGTGTCAAGCCACTCATGACCAATAGACAACACCAGAAGCGTCTTACCTGGGCCAAGGAGAAAAAGAACTAGACTGTTGCTCATTGGTCCAAGGTGTTGTTTTCAGATGAAAGTAAATTTTACATTTCATTTGGAAATCAAGGTCCCAGAGTCTGGTGGAAGAGTGGAGAGGCAAACAATCCAAGCTGCTTAAGGTCTAGTGTGAAGTTTCCACAATCGATGATGGTTTGGGAAGCCATGTCATCTGCTGGTGTAGGACCGAAGTCAGCGCAGCCGTCTACCAGGAAATTTTAGAGCACTTCATGCTTGCCTCTGCTGACAAGCTTTTTGGAAATGGAAATGTCATTCTCCAGTAGGACTTGGCACCTGTCCACACTGCCAAAAGTACCAATACCTGGTATAAAAACAACAGTATCACTGTGCTTGATTGGCCAGCAAACTCGCCTCACCACTATGAGGTATTGTCAAGAGGAAGATGAGAGACACCAGACCCAACAATGCAGACGAGCAGAAGACTGCTATCAAAGCAACCTGGGCTTCCATAACACCTCAGCAGTGCCACAGACTAATCGCCTCCATGCCACGCCGCATTGATGCAGTAATTGATGCAAAAGGAGGCACGACAAAGTATTGAGTGCATTTACTGAACATACATTTCTGATTTTAAAATCATTTTTCAAGCTGGTGTTTATAAAGTATTCTAATTTACTGAGATAATGACTTTTGGGTTTTCATTGGCTGTAAGTCCTAATCATCAACATTAACGGAAATAAATACATGAAATAGATCGCTCTGTTTGTAATGATTCAATATAATATATGAGTTTCACTTTTTGTATTGAAGGACTGAAATAAATTAACTTTTTGATGATATTCTAATTTAGTGAGAAGCACTTGTATATTGCTATGTGACATTTCAGCCCTACGTAAAATTTGAAAATATCTTTCTGCAGTTGATGATGCATAGATGTGGATACATTAAGTACCCCACTTCTTTCAACTTTTACTTTATTCATTGGTGGTTTTGACAGTGATCTCTTTTATACACTTTCATACCCATGGACAAATTTTGCCTGATTCCAATAAACGTTTTTAACAGAATTCAGATATGACGGACACTTCTTGGACTGAATATTGAATAACTCTCGTGCTATTTTTTTTTCTTTTTTTCAAAAAAAGAGCTTTATCAACAGATGCAGTGTTTATGATACGGTGTTGCAGCCCTGCTGTAGAACATCACAGAACACGCATTGCTTATAGATCGGATTTCTAAAATCAGGGTATTTCAATGGTGGTGACTCGCACCACAATTGTGGTTACCAGGGCTATGGGGTACTCGGAGCCGAGCCCATGGAAATCTATGGGAGTCATCACTGGTAGCGGTGGCTCGGTCCGTGGCCCTGGCAGTCAAGCGATGGGGGATATTTACAGGGGATTATTAGGATAGTTCGTGACGCCACCTGTGGTTTCTGGTAATTGTACCAGCGCTGCTGTAAGGGTCTTCACAGGGGATGTTTTGGGGCAGCTTGGTGGTAAGTCTCCCACAGGTGAGACTGGTCCCTGGAAGTCTATGGTGGTGATGATGCAGGGTGTAGATAAGGATTCAGTCACACACATTGCAGTTTCTTTCCATACCTTTACTGGCAGATGATTCAAGCAGATCCCGGGGAGCTGGTCGGGGTGGAGAGTGCACATTCGGGTAACAGCTGAGCAGGTTAGAGGCCTCCTTTACTTCCATATACTTGTGAGTCCAACCTGCCTGAAGCGAAGTTAACTCTGAATCTCCAGCTCTCTCAATAGCTGTACTGCCGGCCAACATTGTGGTGGAGCCTTCTAAGTGATGAAACTAAGTCCTTACTTTTGTCTGCGCTTGACTCAAAGTCCCTGTTCCACCTGACTCCGGTTACGTATTGACACTTAGGGCTGCTCTCTGCGACCTGTAGTCCAGATGCCTCCGGTTTTCTATCACTAGACGTGAAGTACTAGCAATGCTTCGGACCCGGTGTCCGGCAATTTAGTGCAAGTAATCCAATACCTGTAGCACTTCTCTAACTTCTCCACTGCGCCCTTCGCCCTGCTTCCCGCTCTTAACATAAGCACTTGTGGCAGTTGTGGACAATGTCAGCTTCCTCCAGAGCTCGCTGCACAGCTCTCAGTTTCCTCCAAAGTCCAGACTGGACCGAGACTGAATGGCTGCTCTGTCCTTAGACAGAAGCTAACAGACTGAAGTACGACTGAACACTCCTCCCTCCTAGACTGTCTGACTCTTGCCACGTGTCACTCCCCCTTATATCTCAGATGGGTGTGTCTGAAAGTGTGAGTGACAGTGAATGAATATCAAGCGTTGCTGTTACCTTCCTGTGCACTCTCCTGGACTTTATGTGTGCCTGCGTAGCTGGGCTACACATCCCCCCTTGGTAAAACACAGCACTCCCGGGCTGTAAAAGACAAAAAGAATATTTTGTTTTGCATTAACATCAACATATTAACACTTCCCATCCGGGAGGTACGACTTCTTGAACGTTACAATATGTACAGTAGAAAATTACAAAAGTATCAAAAGTATCAAAATATCAAACATGTTCATAAATACAAGATACTTGTGGAGGACCCGCACCAAAAACCTCCCACGTGGGTCCTGGGTGGGCTGCAGGACTTCTGACTGCAGACCTCACTCTAGGCCCACCATACGGGTTTTTCTTCAGAGGTAGATAGTAGTAGTGGTTTTGTGTAAAACCAAGATAATGCACCGTAGTGCAACTATTTACAAGATCAGTTCTTGGGCTGGCACAGTCCACAGCCTCTCAGTCCAATGGCATAGTAATAGACACATATTTACATTTCCAGTATTCACATTATAATTTAACCTTACCCAACCGGGTATACTATGCAACATATGCAATCATTACTTTTTAATTTTTCAAAATTCCTTTCCTTGTACCCAGCCGGGTATTCTACTCAATATGTAAACACTATACATACACAGTAATAAAGTGCAAAAATGGCAAATATTTCTTCAACTTTTTACAACTTCTAGAATGCGGTAAACCCCTGTCTGGGTCCTACCGGTCTTCACATTTCTTGCTATTTTCTAGTACGTCTTCCACACCTGGGGCCGGAACGACGCGATGTTCTTTGGATCCCATAACAAATAAGTCATGGCCCGATATCAGTGTTTGAGTGGCCACTGTCCTCATTCTAACTAAGGTCCCATCGGGTACCTCTGTCATATATGACGCAAGTGGCGTCGCTGAGGGTGCCACACAATGAGATTTGGCTTGCGATGCTGGCTGAGATGCTGAAATAGACGCAGGGGGCGATGCCGGGTAGGTCGCCAGTTGCGATGTTGAGCAGGTCGCTGTCTGCGATGTAGGGGGCGATGCCGAGGCACGGCCTGATGCTGTGGGAGCTCTGAACTGGGACGCCTCAGTACCGATGTGGGGACGGGGTCGCTGACGATGGAGACGTTCAGGGCATACCACCCCTTCAGACCCCAGTGGCGGGTGTAGCTCACAATGTCTCCATTAATCAGGTCCCTCCCAGGATGACCGATGGGCAGGTGGGATTCTACGTCTCGGCGGCTGACAAAGACCCCGGGATAGAGGCCTGGCTCGCGGATGAAGCCCCAGCCCTTGCGGAGCTGAAACTCGGCGACGCAGCCCTGCCGCCGCGGTTCCCGTCGGGTACCTTTATCCTGACGGATGGCCTCCTTTTCAGCGAAGAACCTTTCATGCCACTCCTGGCGGTCTTGCTGCTTTTTCCTCTCTTCTTCCTGCTGATGGCGTCGCTGCTCTTCTTCAGACGGCACCACTCACTTTCCCACTGAACAGCATAGGTGACGTCATCCAATCGCGCCATCTCGTCCCAGTCGACTTCCGGCAACGATGGCTGGGACCCCTCCGGTGACCTTACCGGGGAGCGATGCTCTGCTGTGGCCTCCTGGCCTGACTGGCACTCCGGTCCGGGCAATACCTCCTCAGCCTCCTTCTCCTCCACCTCCGCATCGGTGGGATCAGGTACAGCACTCTCGGTGGTAACCTCCGGTCGTCCCTCAGCCTTCTCCAGCAGCGATTTCAGGAATTCAGGAGACGGCGCTTGGCTTGTAGGAGAGAACACTGCGTCCCACAGCAGCCGCTGAGTTTGGGCGCGCCAGTGCCTCTCCGTCTCCTGCAGTTCAGCACGACTCTGGAGCTTCTTTTTCAGCTCCTCGTTCTCCCTCCGCAGCTCCATCATGGCGGGGTCGGTGTCCCTATCTGGGGACAGCTCCGGCACAGGTAGGAAATCATCTGGTCCTCGGCTCAGATCCTCCTGTCCTTCCGCCATCTCGTCCCAAGCCAGACTGTAGGTCCCATCAGGAACAGTCCGGTCTCTTCCGTGGAGGCGGGATTTGCGTCTCCTCCTCTTCGGATAGAGGATGAAGAGGAGGCGGATTTCTTTAGCAGTGGGGCAGGACCGCACATTGTAGTAGCATTTGGAGAGGGCGGCCATATCTTTCGCGCCTCAGGGGGGGTACACGCCCACGAATGCACGCCCACCTTCTTCACCAGCGCTTCAGGGCGCCAACTTGGCGGTAAAATGGCGGTATTTGGCGCCAAATGCAGCAAACAGTCTTTTTCCGCACAAACAGTCAATATAGGCACACAGGACTCACAATTGCAAGTTTCGGATCCTGTTCGTGACGCCAAATTTTTAAATGACTCGCACCACAATTGTGGTTACCAGGGCTATGGGGTACTCGGAGCCGAGCCCATGGAAATCTATGGGAGTTATCACTGGTAGCGGTGGCTCGGTCCGTGGCCCTGGCAGTCAAGCGATGGGGGATATTTACAGGGGATTATTAGGATAGTTCGTGACGCCACCTGTGGTTTCTGGTAATTGTACCAGCGCTGCTGTAAGGGTCTTCACAGGGGATGTTTTGGGGCAGCTTGGTGGTAAGTCTCCCACAGGTGAGACTGGTCCCTGGAAGTCTATGGTGGTGATGATGCAGGGTGTAGATAAGGATTCAGTCACACACATTGCAGTTTCTTTCCATACCTTTACTGGCAGATGATTCAAGCAGATCCCGGGGAGCTGGTCGGGGTGGAGAGTGCACATTCGGGTAACAGCTGAGCAGGTTAGAGGCCTCCTTTACTTCCATATACTTGTGAGTCCAACCTGCCTGAAGCGAAGTTAACTCTGAATCTCCAGCTCTCTCAATAGCTGTACTGCCCGGCCAACATTGTGGTGGAGCCTTCTAAGTGATGAAACTAAGTCCTTACTTTTGTCTGCGCTTGACTCAAAGTCCCTGTTCCACCTGACTCCGGTTACGTATTGACACTTAGGGCTGCTCTCTGCGACCTGTAGTCCAGATGCCTCCGGTTTTCTATCACTAGACGTGAAGTACTAGCAATGCTTCGGACCCGGTGTCCGGCAATTTAGTGCAAGTAATCCAATACCTGTAGCACTTCTCTAACTTCTCCACTGCGCCCTTCGCCCTGCTTCCCGCTCTTAACATAAGCACTTGTGGCAGTTGTGGACAATGTCAGCTTCCTCCAGAGCTCGCTGCACAGCTCTCAGTTTCCTCCAAAGTCCAGACTGGACCGAGACTGAATGGCTGCTCTGTCCTTAGACAGAAGCTAACAGACTGAAGTACGACTGAACACTCCTCCCTCCTAGACTGTCTGACTCTTGCCACGTGTCACTCCCCCTTATATCTCAGATGGGTGTGTCTGAAAGTGTGAGTGACAGTGAATGAATATCAAGCGTTGCTGTTACCTTCCTGTGCACTCTCCTGGACTTTATGTGTGCCTGCGTAGCTGGGCTACACATCCCCCCTTGGTAAAACACAGCACTCCCGGGCTGTAAAAGACAAAAAGAATATTTTGTTTTGCATTAACATCAACATATTAACACTTCCCATCCGGGAGGTACGACTTCTTGAACGTTACAATATGTACAGTAGAAAATTACAAAAGTATCAAAAGTATCAAAATATCAAACATGTTCATAAATACAAGATACTTGTGGAGGACCCGCACCAAAAACCTCCCACGTGGGTCCTGGGTGGGCTGCAGGACTTCTGACTGCAGACCTCACTCTAGGCCCACCATACGGGTTTTTCTTCAGAGGTAGATAGTAGTAGTGGTTTTGTGTAAAACCAAGATAATGCACCGTAGTGCAACTATTTACAAGATCAGTTCTTGGGCTGGCACAGTCCACAGCCTCTCAGTCCAATGGCATAGTAATAGACACATATTTACATTTCCAGTATTCACATTATAATTTAACCTTACCCAACCGGGTATACTATGCAACATATGCAATCATTACTTTTTAATTTTTCAAAATTCCTTTCCTTGTACCCAGCCGGGTATTCTACTCAATATGTAAACACTATACATACACAGTAATAAAGTGCAAAAATGGCAAATATTTCTTCAACTTTTACAACTTCTAGAATGCGGTAAACCCCTGTCTGGGTCCTACCGGTCTTCACATTTCTTGCTATTTTCTAGTACGTCTTCCACACCTGGGGCCGGAACGACGCGATGTTCTTTGGATCCCATAACAAATAAGTCATGGCCCGATATCAGTGTTTGAGTGGCCACTGTCCTCATTCTAACTAAGGTCCCATCGGGTACCTCTGTCATATATGACGCAAGTGGCGTCGCTGAGGGTGCCACACAATGAGATTTGGCTTGCGATGCTGGCTGAGATGCTGAAATAGACGCGGGGGCGATGCGGGTAGGTCGCCAGTTGCGATGTTGAGCAGGTCGCTGTCTGCGATGTAGGGGGCGATGCCGAGGCACGGCCTGATGCTGTGGGAGCTCTGAACTGGGACGCCTCAGTACCGATGTTGGGGACGGGGTCGCTGACGATGGAGACGTTCAGGGCATACCACCCCTTCAGACCCCAGTGGCGGGTGTAGCTCACAATGTCTCCATTAATCAGGTCCCTCCCAGGATGACCGATGGGCAGGTGGGATTCTACGTCTCGGCGGCTGACAAAGACCCCGGGATAGAGGCCTGGCTCGCGGATGAAGCCCCAGCCCTTGCGGAGCTGAAACTCGGCGACGCAGCCCTGCCGCCGCGGTTCCCGTCGGGTACCTTTATCCTGACGGATGGCCTCCTTTTCAGCGAAGAACCTTTCATGCCACTCCTGGCGGTCTTGCTGCTTTTTCCTCTCTTCTTCCTGCTGATGGCGTCGCTGCTCTTCTTCATGACGGCACCACTCACTTTCCCACTGAACAGCATAGGTGACGTCATCCAATCGCCCATCTCGTCCCAGTCGACTTCCGGCAACGATGGCTGGGACCCCTCCGGTGACCTTACCGGGGAGCGATGCTCTGCTGTGGCCTCCTGGCCTGACTGGCACTCCGGTCCGGGCAATACCTCCTCAGCCTCCTTCTCCTCCACCTCCGCATCGGTGGGATCAGGTACAGCACTCTCGGTGGTAACCTCCGGTCGTCCCTCAGCCTTCTCCAGCAGCGATTTCAGGAATTCAGGAGACGGCGCTTGGCTTGTAGGAGAGAACACTGCGTCCCACAGCAGCCGCTGAGTTTGGGCGCGCCAGTGCCTCTCCGTCTCCTGCAGTTCAGCACGACTCTGGAGCTTCTTTTTCAGCTCCTCGTTCTCCCTCCGCAGCTCCATCATGGCGGGGTCGGTGTCCCTATCTGGGGACAGCTCCGGCACAGGTAGGAAATCATCTGGTCCTCGGCTCAGATCCTCCTGTCCTTCCGCCATCTCGTCCCAAGCCAGACTGTAGGTCCCATCAGGAACAGTCCGGTCTCTTCCGTGGAGGCGGGATTTGCGTCTCCTCCTCTTCGGATAGAGGATGAAGAGGAGGCGGATTTCTTTAGCAGTGGGGCAGGACCGCACATTGTAGTAGCATTTGGAGAGGGCGGCCATATCTTTCGCGCCTCAGGGGGGGTACACGCCCACGAATGCACGCCCACCTTCTTCACCAGCGCTTCAGGGCGCCAACTTGGCGGTAAAATGGCGGTATTTGGCGCCAAATGCAGCAAACAGTCTTTTTCCGCACAAACAGTCAATATAGGCACACAGGACTCACAATTGCAAGTTTCGGATCCTGTTCGTGACGCCAAATTTTTAAATGACTCGCACCACAATTGTGGTTACCAGGGCTATGGGGTACTCGGAGCCGAGCCCATGGAAATCTATGGGAGTTATCACTGGTAGCGGTGGCTCGGTCCGTGGCCCTGGCAGTCAAGCGATGGGGGATATTTACAGGGGATTATTAGGATAGTTCGTGACGCCACCTGTGGTTTCTGGTAATTGTACCAGCGCTGCTGTAAGGGTCTTCACAGGGGATGTTTTGGGGCAGCTTGGTGGTAAGTCTCCCACAGGTGAGACTGGTCCCTGGAAGTCTATGGTGGTGATGATGCAGGGTGTAGATAAGGATTCAGTCACACACATTGCAGTTTCTTTCCATACCTTTACTGGCAGATGATTCAAGCAGATCCCGGGGAGCTGGTCGGGGTGGAGAGTGCACATTCGGGTAACAGCTGAGCAGGTTAGAGGCCTCCTTTACTTCCATATACTTGTGAGTCCAACCTGCCTGAAGCGAAGTTAACTCTGAATCTCCAGCTCTCTCAATAGCTGTACTGCCCGGCCAACATTGTGGTGGAGCCTTCTAAGTGATGAAACTAAGTCCTTACTTTTGTCTGCGCTTGACTCAAAGTCCCTGTTCCACCTGACTCCGGTTACGTATTGACACTTAGGGCTGCTCTCTGCGACCTGTAGTCCAGATGCCTCCGGTTTTCTATCACTAGACGTGAAGTACTAGCAATGCTTCGGACCCGGTGTCCGGCAATTTAGTGCAAGTAATCCAATACCTGTAGCACTTCTCTAACTTCTCCACTGCGCCCTTCGCCCTGCTTCCCGCTCTTAACATAAGCACTTGTGGCAGTTGTGGACAATGTCAGCTTCCTCCAGAGCTCGCTGCACAGCTCTCAGTTTCCTCCAAAGTCCAGACTGGACCGAGACTGAATGGCTGCTCTGTCCTTAGACAGAAGCTAACAGACTGAAGTACGACTGAACACTCCTCCCTCCTAGACTGTCTGACTCTTGCCACGTGTCACTCCCCCTTATATCTCAGATGGGTGTGTCTGAAAGTGTGAGTGACAGTGAATGAATATCAAGCGTTGCTGTTACCTTCCTGTGCACTCTCCTGGACTTTATGTGTGCCTGCGTAGCTGGGCTACACATCCCCCCTTGGTAAAACACAGCACTCCCGGGCTGTAAAAGACAAAAAGAATATTTTGTTTTGCATTAACATCAACATATTAACACTTCCCATCCGGGAGGTACGACTTCTTGAACGTTACAATATGTACAGTAGAAAATTACAAAAGTATCAAAAGTATCAAAATATCAAACATGTTCATAAATACAAGATACTTGTGGAGGACCCGCACCAAAAACCTCCCACGTGGGTCCTGGGTGGGCTGCAGGACTTCTGACTGCAGACCTCACTCTAGGCCCACCATACGGGTTTTTCTTCAGAGGTAGATAGTAGTAGTGGTTTTGTGTAAAACCAAGATAATGCACCGTAGTGCAACTATTTACAAGATCAGTTCTTGGGCTGGCACAGTCCACAGCCTCTCAGTCCAATGGCATAGTAATAGACACATATTTACATTTCCAGTATTCACATTATAATTTAACCTTACCCAACCGGGGTATACTATGCAACATATGCAATCATTACTTTTTAATTTTTCAAAATTCCTTTCCTTGTACCCAGCCGGGTATTCTACTCAATATGTTTTTCAAATATATTTATTGATTTTAAATTGTAGGGGAAGTAAAGGGGAGGGAGGGAGGGTAATTGGAAGGGGGAAGAGATAAACAAAATTAAAGTTAGAGAACTCATAATTTATAATACAAGCAGTCGTGACAATGATCCATATCAGTTACAGCAAGTGTGTCATGTAAAGCCTATTATTAACTATACTATAACAATGAAAGCAAAAGTGGGAAAGAGAGAATAGGAAGAGAAAGAAAAAGGAGTCCTGGTATCTACGACTGATGAGTACAAAGTTGTGGGTAGAACCAGGACAAAGAAAGAGAAGTAGAATTACAAATACAGGTATATATAATTAAACAGCAAAATTCAAATAACAGTAACAGAATTCAATTACAAGTTCAGAAACAAGAATTCAAAATATTAGCAATATAACTTCAGGTTAAGGAGTTCTCCTGGAGGATCAACACCCTCGGTGAGATCTCTCCTGTTGTGGGTAAAGTTCGTGTGATTTGAGCCCACAAATTTCCCTTTCTAACAGTTACTAGAGACTGTAACAGGAACAGAAGGGTATACATAACTGCGAAGATTGGTTATGAATTATAGCAGGGAGAACTGCCTGTAAAATAAGTATTAAACAGAAAAAGAGAGAGACATGAAACCAGAGTCAATGCCTCACTCCCTATCTCTTAAGAGTTTTTCCCTCCCGGGAGAGAGCTAAGAAAATCTAATGCTTCTCTTGAACTGTTTAAGGGGATGGTTTTTCCTTTATAAAGAATCAACAATTTAGTTGGGAAGCCCCATCTGTACTGGATCCCCCTCTCCCTCAGGGAGGAGATTGCTTCCCTGAAAGACCTGCGGGTATCAATTGTGTGTTTGGAGAAATCCGCAAAGATCTTTACATGGTTGAATGGGTCTGGAAAGGTGCCCCTATCTCTCACAAAATTTTGGATTCTTTCTTTCGTATTGAAAAAGTGAATCCTTAGAATTGTGTCCCTTGGTTTATCAGGGGGACACCTGCGGGCCGCGGAAGTCTGTGGATTCTATCGATGCTGAGTTCCATATTCGTCAGAGAGGGAATGGCTTTCTTGAACAGGCTTTTGGCGTAATCAGATAAGTCCGATTGTTGAATGTCTTCTGGAATGCCTCGAATTTTCAAGTTGTTTCTCCTACTCCTGTCCTCGAGATCTGCTAACTTAGACTTTAGGCTATTAATTTCGATTTTTAGTTCAATGTTCTGTTTTGTAAGATTATCTGTTTTGTTTTCAACCTTGGTGATTCTTTTTTCGTTCAATTCTAGTTTTTGGGTAATGCCCTGGCAGACTTCAATAAACGAATTTTGGTATTGTTCAAAACCCGCTTTAAGTCTTTTATCAATGAGGTCGGTGATTTTAAGTAGAAAATCCTCGCTAGCGCTTGTATTCTCTACTTGATGTTGTGGCGTATGATGGTCTCTTTTCCTGCGGGATGAGGCAGGGCTTCCGTTTGGGGAAGTGTCCTCGGAAAAAGTGTCAGAGTCAGAATCAGCTGCTAGAGAGTCTTTGTCTGGCTTTCTCCTTTTGTTTGACTCAGATATGTCCATGACCTCTACAAAAGCAGTGTTTAGAGCTACAGAAGAAGCTTTCTTATCCTCTGTGTTTATTTGAGTGGGGGGAGCATTTGTTTTAGTTACTTGGGGGGGTAGTTTTTTCTGTAGATTCGACTTGATGGCCCCACTATGAGAAGTTAAGGGTAGCTGTTTAACTCTGTTAGTTGTGGGTTCATCCCTCTTAAGAGGTGACCTCGATTTGACTGGACTAAGTGCATTTGTGAGGTCTTCAGTTGATTTAGAGAAGCGGTGGTCTGTAGATTGATGAGATTTTAGGGTAGATTTTCTATTGTCTTTTCGTTGATCCATTTTTCTTATGATGCAGGTAGAGTTTCAAAGCAAAATACAATGGAAGTATCCCCTGGATATGTCTCTTTATTGTTGTTACAAAATTGGGTGATCTCTTAGCAGCCCCTTTAAATTTTTACTTGGTAGTGATCCCCAGTGTTCTTAGTGTCTCTTTTGAATTAAGCAAGAGAAGAATACTAATCAGGGTTTTAAATACTAACTATGGGAAAAAAATAAAATAAAAAGATAAAGATATTTGTCTTCTTAGATTTACCTCTGTCAGGAGTTATGTAAGAAAAAGGATTTGAAAATAAGAAAAAAAACTTATTATGTATTGTTTGTTAACACTGCGTATCTGGGCAGTTTTCTGACAACCTCTTTAAATTTTTAATTTCGAGGGTGAGCCCCAAAAAACTTCAAAATTGTTTCAATGGATTTAAAATGCTATGTAACCAAATGGATATAAAACTTGGGTGGTTCTTGAGGTTTCAGATACCAATTATGGGTTAGGACCTGGTATATGTTACTTTAGATTTACCTCTATCAGAAGTTATACAAGCAAGAGAATGGTCATAAAATGCAAGAGAGACCCAGAGTGAGTTTCTTGGTTGTGGCTGCAAGTTTGGGAGAATTTCTGGTGACCCCTTTAAATGTATAATTTCGAGGGTAAGCCCCAGAATGACCCAAAATTGTTTCAGTAGCTGTAGAAAAACATATACCTCTATGAACAATGAGTTTGAATGCTTAATAATGCCTAAGTACAAGTTGTATGCGCAAAGCTTCTATGCAGGTGTTGTCTAATATCTCCTCATCCTTTAAGATATCCAACATCAAGCAGAACAGAATCTAGCTTTATGAAGAGGAGATCAGGGCCCCTCCGGCTCAAGGGCAAAACAGAGAATAGGTGGCTTAATATGTGTGAGTTATATGTGCGAGTACAGAGCCCCAGGGCACTGCACTGAGGGCACAGATTACAGTATTTACAGATTTATTAAAAATATGGCAGTACTCCTGTTTGTGAACAGTTTATGTGTGGGGAGTAGCAGTAATCACCAGCTTATATGTGTAGCAAACAGATGATCACCTGGATTGGTGTGTGCTGAGGCAAGATGAACTAAATGCTGCAGCTCTTCTCCTCTGAGGCTTCCCTCCACTGTCACTGGAGCTCTGCAGGGGTTCTCTTCTCAGCAGCTAGTCTCCACCATTCACCGATGCTTGATGATTCTCTGAAGCAGGGCATCTACAGGTTCTCCTGGAAGGGGCTTCACTCTCCACCGACAGATCTATTCCTCAGCACTGGTGGACAGGGACGGGTCCTCTGCAGCTACTGGATTGGTGTGAGCTGAGATAAGTTGAACCGAATGCTGCAGCTCCACTCCTCTGTCACCGAAGCTCTGCAGGGGTTCTCCTCTCAGTGGTGTCGCTGTGCTTGTCCCGACTGTTCACCGATGTTTGTCCTCCCCTCTATCTCCCAGAAGGGGCTACACTCTCCCCCAATGAATCTTCTCCTCAGCGCTGGCTGACAGGGACGGTTCTTCTGCAGCTCCTAAGTCTTTGCAAGATGGCTGACACCTCCTCCTCAGCACGAGGTTTTCTGTCAGAAGCAGGAAGCATCTGTAAACTTTTCTTCAGCCCGGGGCCTCACGGGTGTCTCCCCAGTAGTCGATCCAGGGGCCAGACGGACACCAGCCTCGGACCCTGAATTCTCCTTGGTGAGCCAATCACTGGACACTAATGCAGACCACAGTGAGTAGTTTCTGGCTTCTTGATGAGGGCAGTCCTGTTGCTTTGTTCAGGGGAGGCTGGGCAGTAATACTACTGGCTTCTATGTGTGATATCTTCAGTCCCTGTTGTCCTAGGGACCTGATCTTGGTCTTATTTTGTTCCTTTTTCAAAGATCTGTTGATCAGGAACCTCAGGAAGCTGTTTTTGTGCCTCTAAAGTAGCTTAAAGTCGCTTTAGTAGGGAACTCTATGGGAGCTCACAGCTCCTGCGTCTTCATGCCACAAGAGCTAGGACACGCCCCCCATTCTACTCAATATGTAAACACTATACATACACAGTAATAAAGTGCAAAAATGGCAAATATTTCTTCAACTTTTTACAACTTCTAGAATGCGGTAAACCCCTGTCTGGGTCCTACCGGTCTTCACATTTCTTGCTATTTTCTAGTACGTCTTCCACACCTGGGGCCGGAACGACGCGATGTTCTTTGGATCCCATAACAAATAAGTCATGGCCCGATATCAGTGTTTGAGTGGCCACTGTCCTCATTCTAACTAAGGTCCCATCGGGTACCTCTGTCATATATGACGCAAGTGGCGTCGCTGAGGGTGCCACACAATGAGATTTGGCTTGCGATGCTGGCTGAGATGCTGAAATAGACGCAGGGGGCGATGCCGGGTAGGTCGCCAGTTGCGATGTTGAGCAGGTCGCTGTCTGCGATGTAGGGGGCGATGCCGAGGCACGGCCTGATGCTGTGGGAGCTCTGAACTGGGACGCCTCAGTACCGATGTCGGGGACGGGGTCGCTGACGATGGAGACGTTCAGGGCATACCACCCCTTCAGACCCCAGTGGCGGGTGTAGCTCACAATGTCTCCATTAATCAGGTCCCTCCCAGGATGACCGATGGGCAGGTGGGATTCTACGTCTCGGCGGCTGACAAAGACCCCGGGATAGAGGCCTGGCTCGCGGATGAAGCCCCAGCCCTTGCGGAGCTGAAACTCGGCGACGCAGCCCTGCCGCCGCGGTTCCCGTCGGGTACCTTTATCCTGACGGATGGCCTCCTTTTCAGCGAAGAACCTTTCATGCCACTCCTGGCGGTCTTGCTGCTTTTTCCTCTCTTCTTCCTGCTGATGGCGTCGCTGCTCTTCTTCACGACGGCACCACTCACTTTCCCACTGAACAGCATAGGTGACGTCATCCAATCGCGCCATCTCGTCCCAGTCGACTTCCGGCAACGATGGCTGGGACCCCTCCGGTGACCTTACCGGGGAGCGATGCTCTGCTGTGGCCTCCTGGCCTGACTGGCACTCCGGTCCGGGCAATACCTCCTCAGCCTCCTTCTCCTCCACCTCCGCATCGGTGGGATCAGGTACAGCACTCTCGGTGGTAACCTCCGGTCGTCCCTCAGCCTTCTCCAGCAGCGATTTCAGGAATTCAGGAGACGGCGCTTGGCTTGTAGGAGAGAACACTGCGTCCCACAGCAGCCGCTGAGTTTGGGCGCGCCAGTGCCTCTCCGTCTCCTGCAGTTCAGCACGACTCTGGAGCTTCTTTTTCAGCTCCTCGTTCTCCCTCCGCAGCTCCATCATGGCGGGGTCGGTGTCCCTATCTGGGGACAGCTCCGGCACAGGTAGGAAATCATCCGGTCCTCGGCTCAAATCCTCCTGTCCTTCCGCCATCTCGTCCCAAGCCAGACTGTAGGTCCCATCAGGAACAGTCCGGTCTCTTCCGTGGAGGCGGGATTTGCGTCTCCTCCTCTTCGGATAGAGGATGAAGAGGAGGCGGATTTCTTTAGCAGTGGGGCAGGACCGCACATTGTAGTAGCATTTGGAGAGGGCGGCCATATCTTTCGCGCCTCAGGGGGGATACACGCCCACGAATGCACGCCCACCTTCTTCACCAGCGCTTCAGGGCGCCAACTTGGCGGTAAAATGGCGGTATTTGGCGCCAAATGCAGCAAACAGTCTTTTTCCGCACAAACAGTCAATATAGGCACACAGGACTCACAATTGCAAGTTTCGGATCCTGTTCGTGACGCCAAATTTTTAAATGACTCGCACCACAATTGTGGTTACCAGGGCTATGGGGTACTCGGAGCCGAGCCCATGGAAATCTATGGGAGTTATCACTGGTAGCGGTGGCTCGGTCCGTGGCCCTGGCAGTCAAGCGATGGGGGATATTTACAGGGGATTATTAGGATAGTTCGTGACGCCACCTGTGGTTTCTGGTAATTGTACCAGCGCTGCTGTAAGGGTCTTCACAGGGGATGTTTTGGGGCAGCTTGGTGGTAAGTCTCCCACAGGTGAGACTGGTCCCTGGAAGTCTATGGTGGTGATGATGCAGGGTGTAGATAAGGATTCAGTCACACACATTGCAGTTTCTTTCCATACCTTTACTGGCAGATGATTCAAGCAGATCCCGGGGAGCTGGTCGGGGTGGAGAGTGCACATTCGGGTAACAGCTGAGCAGGTTAGAGGCCTCCTTTACTTCCATATACTTGTGAGTCCAACCTGCCTGAAGCGAAGTTAACTCTGAATCTCCAGCTCTCTCAATAGCTGTACTGCCCGGCCAACATTGTGGTGGAGCCTTCTAAGTGATGAAACTAAGTCCTTACTTTTGTCTGCGCTTGACTCAAAGTCCCTGTTCCACCTGACTCCGGTTACGTATTGACACTTAGGGCTGCTCTCTGCGACCTGTAGTCCAGATGCCTCCGGTTTTCTATCACTAGACGTGAAGTACTAGCAATGCTTCGGACCCGGTGTCCGGCAATTTAGTGCAAGTAATCCAATACCTGTAGCACTTCTCTAACTTCTCCACTGCGCCCTTCGCCCTGCTTCCCGCTCTTAACATAAGCACTTGTGGCAGTTGTGGACAATGTCAGCTTCCTCCAGAGCTCGCTGCACAGCTCTCAGTTTCCTCCAAAGTCCAGACTGGACCGAGACTGAATGGCTGCTCTGTCCTTAAGGTACTGCCACACTAAACAATCCCGCTAGCGATCACGATAACGACGCATACTAATGCGATCGCTAGCGGGATTGTTTCTATATCGCTAAGTGCGGCCACATTTAGCGATATAGTTAACGACGCTATCGCCGTTAGCGATCTTCTTAACGACTTTAGCGGTACAAAAGTACCGCTAAATCGCTAAGAAAAGGTGCCACACTAGCAATATATACTTACCCAGCGGGAGCGCCGACGAGAAAATAGGGTCCGGAACGATTCCAGCGACGAGCGAGATCACAGCAGGAAGCTCGTCGCTGGCAGCTGCCGCACTGAACAACATCGCTAACGGGATCGCTAAATAGTGACGTTTTTTAGCGATCCCGTTAGCGATATTGTTCAGTGTGGCATACCCTTTAGACAGAAGCTAACAGACTGAAGTACGACTGAACACTCCTCCCTCCTAGACTGTCTGACTCTTGCCACGTGTCACTCCCCCTTATATCTCAGATGGGTGTGTCTGAAAGTGTGAGTGACAGTGAATGAATATCAAGCGTTGCTGTTACCTTCCTGTGCACTCTCCTGGACTTTATGTGTGCCTGCGTAGCTGGGCTACACATCGGGATAGACCCTCCTTCAAAAAGAAGTTCTGCAGTATAATGTAATGTATTTTCTACAGTAAATTGAGCAGATCAGTAACCAGAATAAATGCACTTTGTCATTTATGTTACAGATGAGAGGAAACAGTTGAAATATTAAGTGAAAAAAAAAATTCTTCAAACTTTTTGCTAGTCTGCTGCTAGCCCGTAGGGTCCCCTGATTTTTGTTGTATTATTGATGTGTGCTTTGTTACTCTCGTTAACACATGGGAATCACGAAGAATGACACGTCACCAAGATGGGCAATGATTGGCAGCTGCAGACAGTGATGGGGGGGTTTTGAAAGAAATATCATTATACAGCAATGATCTTCATCAGCAGTGGGTCGGCCACAGTGACTACATGTTTCATATTGGCACTGTATTTTACATTACATTTCTAATACATTATATTGTGATGAAACAGCACTACATATACCTGGCCGATGAGAGGCTTTGCTCATTATTAGCACATTTTACTGTAAATTGTAAGACAAAGTATAGGGCTGTCATCTCAGTCCTGCGGAGGAAGATGTCCTTATATTTAGTCACTACCAGGATGTGATGTATCTCAGATAGTATTGAGTCATACAGCTTTACTGAAATCAGAACCCAGAACAGAGCCTTAGTCACTGGGAGAAATGAGAAAGCAACCAGGGTCCGTCACTGTAAAGAGGAGGAAGTTGTTATCCGAGCATGTTTCTGTGCTAATCGAGTGTTTTTGTTGTGCTCGAGTAATATGTTTGAATCCCCCGTGGCTGCATGTCTCGCAGGTGTTCGACAGGCGCAACCCTTGTATGGATTGTCTAACAATCAGGCAATCCCTGCATGTGTTGCAGTTGTCAAACAGCCGCGAGACGCGCATCCGTGAGGACTCTAACAAACACGACAAAGACACTCTGTTAGCGCCGAGCATGCTCAGATAACACCTTATCTGAGCATGGTCCCTCATTGCTAATAGTAAACTCTTCCTACAAGGACCATTTTCGCTGTTACACTTTTGGTCTTTCCTCCCGTCCTTCTAAAAGTCATAACTTTTATCTTTTTGTTGACATAACCATATAAGAGGGCTTGATCTTTGCGCCACGATAGAAGTGACCAAGAAACATACTTTTCCAAGTCAGTACAATTACAGTAATACCAAACTAGTATTTGCCTTATTTGACTACTTGTGGCCCGCCCATAGACTTTAAACGTCAGGGCGGTCCACGCTCTACTTTGCAGTGACGTTCTAAAATGTATGTCTCTACATAATAGAGCAGCTGTATGCAATCGTACAGCTGCAGAAGCAGGGATCTCGCTGTCAGATGCAACTGGACTCTCTATACAGAAGGCAGGGATGGTTTGTTACTGTCTCTGTGTTCCTGATCAATTGCCATATAAAGCGCTGTGTATACAGTACTAGGAAATACTAACAACGCTTTCTCCTCCTAACCCAGCGCTCATGTGTTCACTGGGAGTAGGAAGGGAGAAGGAGCTGCTGGGTCCTAAGAAACCCAATGAACTCTACTATACACCTGGGAGGCTGCAGTTCCACTGTAAGTGGGGATAATATACCATTCCCCGATACAGGGAAGGTAAAAAAAAATGTGTTCAAATGTTGAAGTTCCCCCCAAAGGTCTGTTATGACCTTATGAGGACCACATTATATGAAATAAATGAAAAGTAAATACATAAAAAGTAGGTAAAAAATGCTACTGCCAACCCTAATACTATTTAATAGCCCTGCACCCATAAAAAAAGAATAAAATAAACCATGTCCAATATATAAAAAGTGTTACAGGTAAGAAGAACAAATTTGAAAATGAATTGTAGAGTTCTAAATCCTAGAAGGACATACGACTTGCCCCCCACTCCCATATTATGTACTAATGTCCCCATCCTGAGCTGTTCCTAGCATATATGTCTCCCCATCCTGGTATATGTCCCTCATCCTGGTCCCATCCTGGCATATATGTTCCACGTCCTGGATCAATCCTGGTATATATTTTCCCCATCCTGGAATATATCTTTCTGATCCTGGGCCCATCCTGGTGTATATATGTACACCATCCTGGGCTCATCCTGGTATATAGGTTGCCCATCCTGGTGTATATATGTCCACCATCCTGGGCTCATCCTGGTATATAGGTTGCCCATCCTGGTATATATGTCTCCCTTCGTGAGCACATCCTAGTCACTGCTATGTGCCCCAGTCACGTGCACACAGGCATGAGCTGCTGGCCTGTGATTGGCCTTCAGCGTGTATTGCAGCACATAGAGCCCTGCGCCACAATACACTTCAGCTGAATGTGTCTGAGGACACACATCCATTTGAAGTTTGCGCTGGCATCAGCAGGCCCCCCCACCCTCTACGGCCGCGATCATTACACTCCAGCTAGTGCCAAGTCTGTAGAGGTAACAACATTTTTGAGCCTATTGCCTCTGGCATTACAGTTTAACTGACCCACTAAAATATGGATCACCTCCCAGTGGTGGTGGATTAGATGCAAAACATGGCCAAGGATCTTTCAGAGAGATTTCTACATCATGAAACCTCTGATGCAGAAGCTCCTTCATTATCCCACTTGACAATTTTTGAACCCAAGGTAGACTTTCCTAGCCAATTATCAGGTGACTGTAAGGATTTTTCCCTTTAGAGGAAAGATGTCAAATGTATTTCAGACTCCACCTGCATTCGTCTAGTTCTAAGGGACTCACCAATTCCTTCTGAAAGGAGACGCAAAAGGCTTGGGTCTTACTCTTTTCTGTTACACTTGACTCTCCAGAACTCTCCATAGTAGACTTGTTTTTCGAGGACTTAGGGCTCCAATATGATGACCCTGACAGGCTTGACCGAGTAGCTTTGCTGAAAGTACAGCGGCAATGTATTTCTGAGGATTGTTGTACGAAGTTTCTGTGCTAGGCCACTGGCTCACAGTGGAATGACCAGGCCCTTCACCATCTGTTTCGTACTGGATTCTGTGACCAAATCGTAAACATGTTAGTGCAGCTCACTTCCCCTGACTCTCTTGCTATGTATCCTGCAATCTGTCTGGATAGGCAGTTGTGTGAACACAGACAGGAATCCACTGCTGACTCTGCACCACCACCTAAGATTTGTGCACCCATTTCCCTTACTGAGGAGCCCATGCAGATTGGGATGACACACTCCTATCAACAAAAATGGGCCAAGCAATAAAAACAGAATCTTTGTAGCAACTGTGGAGAGTCTGGATCTCAGATGTGAGGCTGCCAAGACAAATGCTGCCAAAAACAGGCTAGCGCATAGGTGGGTCCATAGGTGGACACTGAGAACTTGGGGCACCTGCTAACAAGCTACAGATATAATATAATAGAGGAGACTGTGTAAATATATAGACTGCCATGCGCCCCGTCAGCTGTCGGCCTCTGATTGACCGGCGGTGTATATTGCAGTGAAATGAGCAATTAGGTCTCCTGCGCCACAATACATTTCAACTGAAATGTGTTGGAACAAGTTCAGAGACAAGTTACCATTATGGTGAGCGGACTGAAAACTATATCCTACAAGGAACGGTTAAAGGAGCTAGGAATGTTCAGCTTGCAAAAAAGAAGTCTAATAGGAGACTAAATAGCTGGCTACAAATATCTGAAGGGGTGCCACAGTGTAGAGGGATCATCCTTATTCGAGAATCAATGAAATGAAACTGAAAGGGAGAAGATTCAGATTAGATATTAGAAAAAACTTTTTGACAGTGAGAGTGACCAATGAGTGGAACAGACTGCCACAAGAGGTGGTGAGTTCTCCTTCAATGGAAGTCTTCAAACAGAGGCTGCAGAGACATCTGTCTGAGATGGTTTAGTGAATCCTGCATTGAGCAAGGGGTTGATATGATAACACTGGAGGTCCCTTCCAAATCTAGCATTCTATGAATGTGCGTCCTAGGACGCACATCCAGCTGAAATAGTTGCTGGTACCGTGCACCCCCTTCGGAACCCAGTGCAGATACATCCGGCAATTTATCCACCCCTGATTGGGTCCAAGAATGCTCACTTAGGGACACAGGTATTTCCATAGGATTCCGCAAAATTATTAATCCCTGCTTGTTTATTTTATCTAACGAAATTTGCGTGGATCAAGGCATTTATTTAATTTTGTAGATGCCAAAGTACCGTAGCTAAAGATGATGGTTTGCGCTTGCCAACATTGTTTTCCTATGAAAGTCACTGCTATTGATGATACACCTCTTACCCTGGTATGGTTAAGTACATCACTAAGGAGGTGTCCCTGCTTTTTGATGCTTTACTTTTAGAATCTGTCATTTTTTTTGTCCAAGAAAACCCATCCGTTGCTGTGGTCTTGGTTACGTAAGCATAAGCCAGTTATTGACTGGCACCAGGGAGATATTGTACACGGAACCCTGCGTGTCAGAACAAATGTATGTATTTATCTGTGAATCTGAATAAAGCCATACACAGTGCTGTACCTGAAATATTTGCAAATTTTCCTGATGCTTTGTGTGTCTGAACCTGAAAAATTACCCCAACACAAGCATTGATTGTCCCATTGATCTGGTTTCTAACTCCTGCATCAAGCCATGAAAGATTATATAGCAGATAGCAGACAGTTTGCAAAAAAGGGTTCATCAGACGTCCCCATCCCCGTCACCAGTAGGCGCATATTTCTTTTTTATTGATAAAAAGATGCTAGTTAAAGACCATGTATTGACTATCAGGAACTTAAGAAAGTTAGTGTGAAGAATCAGTATCCTCTGTCACTCATCCCTGATCTCTATTGTAAAGTGACTGCGGGTGGTAGCCGTGACTGAGCTGCTGCTTCACATCGCCCTGGCACTTTACAGAAAAATTGTGTCCCAGTGTGCATCATACTCATGTTTAGGCCGCAGACCTCTGCTGTTTCCAGGCTCCATCTTCCAGAGCCGCTGTATATAAACCAGGGGCACAACAGTTCGTATTAACCAACAACCGTTTACTGGACAGTTCAAGTTGATCAGATTGTAACATGCAGTATCGGACACAACACTTCTTGTTTCGGGTTTTTTAATACAGTATGTTTCCTTAACACAGTCCATTTCAATCATTACTATCTGTTCCCTCTGGACCATCCCTACGCTGGCTATTCCTTTCAGACACTTCCAGTCCCGCAGTTCACCCGGGATCCGTTACTTCCCCTTCTCCGCGTCCATCACCCCCTGTTTGTGAGAGGATAAGGCATTTCTCCTAGTACCTATACCGAGCCCTAAGCTCTGGACATTCAAGGAATGTCCGCAAGGTAGTAAGGCCTCCACTGCCATAATTCCTTGCTGGCGCCAGCAGCCCACTGCCCTTGAACTTGGTTACTGCACTTCCTTATCTGACTATCAGGAAGTAGTCTGTTTTATATTTGCATTAGCCCCATTCCATCATGGGTTAATCCCAAACATTAGTTGTACATTATTGTCCTCAGCTAACTACAGTTACTATCTTATAGCAGTAGGTACTAAGCCTATTGTCCTAAAAACTAATCTATATCTTACAGTCTATTCACAATACAAGTTACACTGATGTACTATACATTATCATGATATACAAAAGATGCATAACACTATTTACATGACGCTATTGGTGTCTAAAGAGGTAGGAACGTGATCGTACAGTCCACCACTCTTACACTGTAGCTAACTTTTGGAAGCAAGTTGGTTCACCAAGCTTGATCTCAGGGATAAGCATACCGTAACCTTATTCATATCAAGGAAGATGAGTGGAAGACTTAATTTAACGCACCTGAGGGTCACTATGAGTAGCTTGTACCTTTTGAGCTAAGTATTGTGTAACAAGGCGGCATGGGGTAGTCATGGGCAAGTCCACTAGGTCACAGTCAGTGAGCATCCCGGCCCCTTGCACATGAAAAAACAGAAACAGTCTAGACCTTTAACTCAGTCAGTTACCTTCTCGTCTCGCTTCACTGCTGTCACTGATGATAAGAATCCAGGGAAACACACTGGCACGGTTTTAATCCAACAGGGAAACGGTTTAATAAGAAATAAAGAAGGTAGCTATTCCTGCGCTGTCCCTATTCAAGGTTGCTGCTACATCAGCAGCAGCAGCAGAAGCATCAGCTCCCAATCGGGTCGTGGGAGCTAACAGTCTCTTGGAGGGCACTCGCAGAATCCTTGTGCCCATTCCTGCTGCCCGACAGTCCTGGCAGCCTGAAGTCCCCAGCCTGGGGTCCTTTCTGTTCCAGACGGGAACACACTTGTGCCCCAGACGGAGGTCTCTTTTGTCCCAAGCCGGGACACTCCTATACCCCAAATGGGGGTCCTTTCTGTCCCAAACCGGGACACACAACCTGCCTCGGGCAATCCTGCCTGGGCTTTGCTCAAGAAGCAGAGCTTTCTGTTTCTTTGACGCTGCTAGTCCAGCCTCCTCCTGTTAACAACTTCTGTCCCTAATTTAAACATAGGCATAGAATTAAAGCGAACTTGAGTCGCCCTCCAGAGCAATGGGAACTCGGATCTGAGCCTACAGACTACTATGGGGGATGTCACGGCGACACAGCTCAGTCCGTGGCTCTGGTGCTCATTCTTTAATGTGGGATATTTACAAGTGAATTGAATATTAGTATGGGGATTCGTGACGCCACTTGTGGTACCTGGTCAGGATGACCAGCGCTGCTATGCAGCTCCACTGAAGGGTTAATATTGTGCAGCTAGATGTTAAGCCTTCCACAAGTAAGGCTGAGTCCTTCAGGGCAGATAGATGTGCAGGGGTGCAGGACAGACGGGGACCCGGCAGTTAGGGGTATTAAGGTAGACACACACATAAGTCACTTTGGTACCTTTACTGAAGATGTTGCAGGCACTCCCCGGCGCACTGTAGGGTGAAGGGTGCACATCCAGATTCCTCCACTGAGTAGGTGTGTGGCCTCCTGTTCCTTGCCTTTATGTGATAAAGTCCTGACCTGCTTGTAGCTAGGCCTAACTTGGTCTCCACTCTGCACCTGGCTGATCTTGTGGTTGGACCCTTTCTTGAAGTACAGTCTCTATTTGCAGTGCACTGCTGGACTTCGTCCTCCTGGTCGGTTACGTATCAGCTCTGTGGTACTCCTGGGACTTGTAGTCCTCCAGGAACTCCGGTGTTCTCCTAATGGGTCGTGGAGATCCCTATAGGCTCGGACCCGCTGTCCGGTAGTGATAATTGTGATGAGCTATTTATGCTCCTCTGTCCCTCACTCGCTTTCTACTCGCCTTCGGCCTACCCGGGCCCTCACACGATCACACACTGGCAGTTGATGGGCTGCCTCTTCACCGCTCTCTAAGCATCGGCACGCTTTCTCTCTGAGCTGCACTCACTTACTTCAGCTCTGACTAGGCTGGAGTGGTCTCTGTTCCACCCCTACTAGCCTCCACTCTCTCTTGAACTGAATTACTCTGCAGTCTTTCTAATCTCAGCTCTGCACTTCACCTTACTGCAGACTGACTGAGCTCTCTGAGGTGACTGCCTTGAGTGGCTTCAATGGCTGAAAACCTTGTTGTTTCTGTGTTCACTCTGCTTTTATATGTCTAAACAGCTCCCTCTGGTGGTCTTTGGGATAGGTGAACGTGTGTGAATGTGTATAATGACCTCTAGTGGTATATTCTTTCAGTACACCCTTCTGGGAGATATGGATCCAGTCGCAGCTGGGCTCCACATTCCCCCCTAGTAGAACTCAGCACTCCGGGGCTGAAATACAAAAACAGAGAACAATAAACATTGTATAAATTAACTCTTTCCTTACGAGAGGTGAGGATCTTAAACTGTTGCATAACAGATGAATGAATAACTATATACATTAGCACAATGAGGAAATGAGGAATTGAGCAACCATAAAAGTCCCAGTCTCTTTTGGAAAAAAAAAGGATGCTCAAGGGTAGGGAGAACAAGCAAAAAATAATGTCCATTCCGCTTGTTTCCATATTAAAGAGGAAAAACAGGTAAATAAATAACGGTATATTATAAGGCATATTATAAGCAACTATATATACATTTATGTACAATGACTCTAGACAATTATTTACATTTGTTAAGGGTAGAACTAATCTCTAAACCTAGCAGGGATGTGTCCTTTTGTGCTATGTTCTGACCTGCGTGGTGCAGTGACCTGTGAGGTAGCAGTTTCCCTGTTTGTTCTGCGTGAAAGTGAATTATAGAATTGCCTTAACCTCTCTATAGGACTGGCAAGTATACCGTGAGCTGGGTGGACTGGCTCGACTTCTGCAGGGGTTCCTTCTTCCTGAGCTTCAGCTTCTTGAGAATCTGCTTCTTGGGAGGCCACTTCCTGGGGTTCTGCTGGAGTGGATTCCTCTGGAACTGACTCTTCTGCAACAACCGGCTCAACTGGGTGTAGTAGTTCTCCTTGTTGCTGATAGAATTGTAATACGGGAATGATTACAGCTTCTCCAAGGCAAGGCCAATCTGCGGGGAAGTCTCCTAAGTCCGTATGTATAACTGCTTCATCACGCTCTTCCTTATTGACAACAGGTTCTTCCTCTTGAAGCTTTAACAGATCCGGACACAACTTTAGGTGATCCCTGGATACAGATGCAGTCGTTCTTCCTCCATCCTTGCTAATTAGGCACGTTTTCTTGTTGTCAAACCTTGAATTCTGTACAACGTAGGGCTCTCTTTCCCATTGATCGTCGAGTTTGTGTATCCTTCTCTTTCTTTTCAGTACGACTTCACCAGGTGCGAGTGGTTCAGCTGGCGCACTTTTATTATAGTGATCTTCTTGTTTGTTCCTTACTCGATTGAGACTATCTTCAATGCAGGCCTGTACTTTTCTGTACTGTTCCTGTCTGTTCGTGTCCCAGTTTTCAGTAGTCACATCTGCTTCTGGTTCTACAACACCAAGCTCCAGGTCCATGGGCAGCTTTCCTGGTCTGGCCCGCATGAGGCAAGCTGGGGTGCAATTGGTGGAACTCACAGGTATGTGATTGTACAGATCTACCAGGTCAGGTAGTAAGTCTGGCCACCGATTTCTCTCCTCAAGTGGTACAGTCTTCAGCAGGTCAATGACGATGTGATTCATCTTTTCACAGAGACCATTGGTTTGGGGGTGGTATGGTGTGGTTCTTATCTTCTTACATCCATACAAGTGACAGAACTCTTTGAACAATTCGGCCTCGAAGGCTGGGCCCTTGGTCAGTTAGCACCTGCTCAGGGTATCCGTGTGGTCTGCAGAAATACGCTTGGAACATCTTTGCTGCTGTCTCTGCCGTCAGATCTTTGACAGGGGCGACCACCAGGAACCTGGAGTAGTGATCCACCATGGTCAGGGCATAGGAGTATCCTGACCGGCTGGGTGACAACTTGACATGGTCCAGGGCCACGATCTCCAAGGGACAAGTCGTCTTGATGGGTTGCAGGGGTGCCTTCTGACTGCTGTAGTCTTTTCTTCTGAGGCCACAGGGTCCACAGTTCTGGCACCACCTCTCAATGGAGCTGCGAATTCCCACCCAATAGAAACGACACTTCAACAGGGTCTCCAGCTTCTTCCAGCCAAGTGTCCCGCTTGATCGTGGTAGGCTTCCAACACCATCTGGATGTCTGCTCTGGGGACTACTATCTGCCATACCATCTCATGGGTCCTTGGGTTGACGTACCTCCGGCACAGCTTCTCACGATAGATAAACAGCCGGCTTCTCTCATTCCACAGCTGCTTTGCTTGTAGAGACGCATCCTTCTCCAAGGAGGAACCTTCTTGAGTTATCAGCTCCTTGATTCGGCTGACAACTGGGTCACTGTCCTGAGTCTCCTTCCAGCTGTGGTGAGGTAAAGGATTTAACGTCTTACCACGCTGCCTCCTGCAGGCTTGTTGCTCGTGGATCATCCCATTCCTGTGAAAGGCAGGTAGTTCAATCTCTTCCAGATCATCCACTTCTTCTTCTGTGTCCGATTCATGAGGCATCCTGGATAGGGCATCAGCGTTGGCATTCTTGCGGCCCGCTCGGTAATTGATTGTGAATTGGTAGTTTGACAGCCGAGCCATCCAGCGTTGTTCCATGGCTCCCAGCTTAGCTGTTTCAAGATGCGTCAAGGGGTTATTATCAGTGTAGGCAGTGAACTTGCTGGAGGCTAGGTAATGCTTAAACCTCTCTGTAATGGCCCAGACCAGTGCCAAGAACTCCAACTTGAAGCTGCTGTAGTTCTCTGGGTTCCTCTCAGTCGGGCGGAGCTTCCTGCTTGCATAGGCGATGACTGTCTCCTGGCCATTTTGCTTCTGACTGAGGACAGCTCCCAATCCTTCATTGCTGGCATCAGTATACAGCAGGAACGGTTGGCTGTAGTCAGGGTAGGCTAGGATCTCATCACCTGTCAGGATCTCCTTCATTTCCTTAAAGGCCTCAGCTTGTTCTTTACCCCACGGGAATGCAGAATTTCTGCTCTTGAGGGATTGTCCTACCAGGAGGTCTTGCAGAGGCGCTGCTTTCTTGGTGTAATCCTTCACAAACCTCCGGTAGTATCCTGTCAGTCCCAGGAACTGACATACCTCCTTGAGATTCTTCGGCTCCGGCCATTTCTGGATGGCGGTGACTTCTCGGGGTCTGGCGCTACTCCTTCTGAGCTGACAATATGTCCCAAGTACTGTACCTTTTGTTTGAGCAGACGGCACTTTGAAGGCTTCAATCTCATCCCATACTTGGACAGTGACTCGAATACCTCCGCCAGGTGCTTCAGGTGGTCTTCATACGTCTTGGAGTACACAATTACGTCGTCCAGGTACAGCAACACAGTTTCAAAGTTGAGGTGTCCCAGGCAGCTCTCCATCACTCTCTGAAACGTTCCAGGGGCACTGCTGAGTCCAAACGGCATTCTGTCAAACTCACAGAGTCCCATCGGGGTGGTGAAAGCCGTCTTCTCCCGATCCTCCTCAGCCACAGCCACTTGCCAGTACCCACTAGTGAGGTCAAGGGTGGAAAAGTAATTAGCGGTCTTTAATGCAGCTAAGGATTCCTCAATGCGTGTTAAAGGGTATGCATCTTTATGTGTAATGCGATTTACTTCTCTGTAATCTACACACATTCTCATGCTTCCATCCTTTTTCCTGACTAGGACTAAAGGTGCTGCCCAGGGACTACAACTATCCCTTATCACCCCTGCTTCCTTCATATCACGCAACATCTCCTTGGCTTTCTGGTAGTGTGCTGGTGGTATAGGCCTGTACCGCTCTTTAATGGGAGGATGATTGCCTGTAGGGATGTGATGTTGGACCCCTTTAATTTTCCCAAAGTCAAGTGGGTGTTTGCTGAATACCTGTGCGTCCTCCTGAACTACTCGATGTACTCCTTGTTTCTGGTGGGCTGGAGTGGTGTCCGTCCCGACATGGAGCTGTTGACACCAATCCTCCACCTTGGTGGCTAACCGTTATCCTCCACTGGTTGTGGGGAGGTTAAGGACTCCATCGGGTGAATGGAGTTATTATCCACAGCATGTAACTTAGCAACAGTGGCATAACGTGGTAATTTGACTTCATCCTCTCCCCAGTTGAGAAGACGCACTGGCACTCTCCCATTATGTACCTCCACTACCCCTCTGGCAGTCAAGAGTGTAGGTCTGTGCTCTGAACAATGGGGCTCTACTACTTCTTGGTAGTTCTGTCCTCTCAGACCTATTGCTGCTCTACACCAAATAAGCATTTCACTCATTGGGGGTATCACAATGGGGTTCGGGTCTGTTACCCGTACATTACCAATCTCACCACCGGTCAGTATCACTTGCTGCTGGCACATCAGGGCCCGGATCTCCTTCTGGATCACTCCCTTTTGCTTTGGCCTGGCAACATCGGCGAGCTGTTGGAGTAAAAACACAACCTCCTCCAAACAGTTACTGATAATGTTAGTGCCCAAAACCACATTCAACCCATTTTCCTCATTAACAGTCTTTACTACAAGAAGTCCCTGATCCTTCAGCTCCACTCTCCCCACTTTTACATCTACATTTTTAGCCCCCAGTAAGTCAAGAGGGAGGCCATTAGAGGCGTATACGGCAAAGTCAGGTTTTGGGGTTTGGAGACTGTCCATGGACCAAAATCTACTGTAGAGAACATCAGGTATGATGGTTACCTGAGATCCAGTGTCCAGCAGGGCAGGGATTGCGATCCCGTCCAGTATGATGGACAGTTATGGTCGTCCTCCCACAAACCTGCGGTTCCAGTCCGTGGGGCCTGAGGGGTCTATTCCTGGGTGGTGGCCCTCGGACCCAGGGTTTGCTCGTTTAAAGGACACCGACGTGCTGGATGACCTTCTCTGTGGCAACGGTAGCAGACGATCTCTCGACGAGGATGATGCTGGTCGCAGTTCCCTCCAGGGGGTGGCGTTGTCCTCCTCCGATGGGGCGGCGTCCTCCTTCTCCTCCGGTTCATCCAAGGAACATCCTCTGGGCAGTCAGCTAGCAGGATCTTTCCTTCCGTCTCAGGTTCTGTCCGCAGTTGCAGGGCACTCATTACAGTGGCCAGGTTTTTGGTCAACTGGCGCACTTCTGAGCGCAGACAGTCTAGCTCAGTAGGGGGCGCCACTTGCGTTTTGGCTTCCGTAACCAGCGGGGAAAAGGTGGATGCTGCTGGTTTTAGAGTGGTTTCACCCGGGTGACACTGCGTTGCCATCTCGGGCTTTTCCAGAGGTCGCAGTCCTTTTACAGCCATATCCTTAAGGGCATCAAAGGTAGCGTCAGGATGGTCCAAGGACCACCAATGCACAGTTCTGCTTTCCGCTTGGGACCTCAGTCCCCGTACAAATTGTTCTTTTAACATTTTCTTTTCATTGAGGACACTTATGGGGTTAACCTGTCTGAGAGCTCGCAGGGCCCCCAGTAGTCGGCAGGCGTAGTCCCTAATGCTATCATCTGGTAAAACCTCATCCGGAGATCTGTTTCAGTGCGGTCCTCAAAGATGGTCTGTAGCTTTAAGAAAATTGCAAGCACTGATTCCTGGTCTGCAGCGGTCCAGGTCTCTACTTCCCTCTCTAAAGCACCGGTCAGCTGTCCCACTACCACTGCAGCTCTCTGCTTTTCCGTCATAGGGTACATGTCCATTATACTGCATATTTTGCGTTTGAACCCTGACAGGGTGTCTGGCTTGCCGAAGTACTGAGGGAGCCACTTTGCTCCAGGCATGTAGGGCAGTGTCAGCAGTACTATCGGAACCACAGGACCTGGTGAGGGGCCAGCGTTTCCATCTTGCGCGGCAGCGCCGAGGGGTAAGTCATTGGGGCGGCCAGCCTGGGCCGCGCTGTCAGCTTGCTGCTGCGACATATCTGCGCCCCCCTAGTTAAGCGTGGCCTACCTTCTCCAGTAGGCCGCAGCTTCCTCTGGTTCTAGTAGTGAGAAGGACCTGCGTCGCCGGCGCTCTGATGTCAGAGCGTTCACTGAAGCTCTCCACAGGACCTGCCGCCTCGTCAGCGTTGGGGGCGTGTCCGGGACTCAGCGCGCCTTTACAGGTACGCCTCCTTCTCTTCGCGCCATAACGCTGCAATTTGGCGGGCAATTGCGGACAAGGGCGGGAAACCTTCACCACTTTATGCGACAGTCTTTTAGTGAGGCACACAGTACCCGGTGGCAACGGGCACAAGTTACTCCGTTGCTGCAGGGCACGAAATCCTGTTCGTGACGCCAGAAAGAGATGAGTCGCCCTCCAGAGCAATGGGAACTCGGATCTGAGCCTACAGACTACTATGGGGGATGTCACGGCGACACAGCTCAGTCCGTGGCTCTGGTGCTCATTCTTTAATGTGGGATATTTACAGGTGAATTGAATATTAGTATGGGGATTCGTGACGCTACTTGTGGTACCTGGTCAGGATGACCAGCGCTGCTATGCAGATCCACTGAAGGGTTAATATTGTGCAGCTAGATGTTAAGCCTTCCACAAGTAAGGCTGAGTCCTTCAGGGCAGATAGATGTGCAGGGGTGCAGGACAGACGGGGACCCAGCAGTTAGGGGTAATAAGGTAGACACACACATAAGTCACTTTGGTACCTTTACTGAAGATGTTGCAGGCACTCTCCGGAGCACTGTAGGGTGAAGGGTGCACATCCAGATTCCTTGACTGAGTTGGTATGTGGCCTCCTGTTCCTTGCCTTTATGTGATAAAGTCCTGACCTGCTTGTAGCTAGGCTTAACTTGGTCTCCGCTCTGCACCTGACTGTCATGTGTGCATCGCCACGAAGATCGTCGCGGTTGCACATTCTGACTTCTCACAGCTGAGTTGCTGTTTCTTTGTGTTTGGCAGTTAGGGAGTTAATTCTGTCTGTGCTCAGTTCTGGGACTGGGTGCAGTTTCTTCCGGCTGCAATTAATTATTTGTTGATTGGTTTCCTTTAAATCTCTGGTTGTCTGTGTTGGGAGTTGCCAGTGAAATTCTTCATGCAGACCACAGATAGGATTGTATCTGTATAGACTTAAGTTAAAGAGCTCCTTAGTTGTTTTAAGCTCACCTTGCTTAGAGTTTAATATCCCAGATCATTTATGTTCCTTCTGTGTTTGAGTGTGTATGCAAGTCTGTGTTTTCTCCAGTCTGTCTTATATGTCTAATTTGTGTATTTAGCAGAGATCAGCCCATATCCCTTTGGTGGTAATCAGAATCCTTCTTAGGACTGATTACAGGGTTCAGGGACTGATAGGAGACAGGGTTAGGCTGGAGACTTGGACCTCTGAACCATTATCAGTACCTCCAAGGTGAGGGATTAGTTAGGACCCCAGTTTAGGGTCAGGTTAGACCCCCGGTCCTCCTCTTTCCTGTGACAGTGTATCAAGTCCTCAAGATTAACCCTGAGTTCAACGGATATCGTGTCAGGTAAATCTATTCTATATTTACATGCTGATGTTGCTAATCTATATGTTGTATAGAGTGTTGTTCTTTTAAGAATAGTTTACTGACATCGTACACATATCATAAGACCGCGTGACATTTTCACTGGCCCATAAAATTATTCCCAGTTGCCATGGATCCAGTAGCCCAGCTGGCTCTGCAGTTGCAGGGATTATCCATGGAGCTGACGGACATTAAGTCCAAAGTTTTGTCTCCCTCGGAGCAAACCAGATTTGAACCTAAAGTAGCTCTCCCGGACAGGTTCACTGGTGGGCGAGACAAATTTTTTACCTTCAGGGAAGCATGTAAATTGTATTTTCGGCTTCGACCTCGATCATCAGGGAGTGAAGAGCAGAGAGTGGGAATTGTTATCTCGCTCCTACAAGGGGACCCTCAATCCTGGGCCTTCTCCCTTCCTCCGGGATCCCCGGCTCTACAGTCAGTAGATCGATTTTTTACTGCCCTGGGTTTGGTATATGATGACCCAGATCGGGTCTCTCTTGCTGAGACAAAATTACGTAAGATACAGCAGGGAGATCGTCCGGCGGAGGAATTTGCTTCTGAGTTCCGTAGATGGGCCACAGATACTCAGTGGAATGACCCAGCTCTTAGGAGCCAGTTTTGTCATGGGCTTTCTGACAAATTAAAGGACGTTTTGGCTCAGTATGATTCTCCTCCATCACTGGAGGCTGCTATGGCCCTAGCTATCCGTACTGATAGACGGCTCCGGGAGAGGTGCGAGGTAACTCCGCCCCCTGTTGTTACTCCACCTACTACTAAAGTCCCTTATGTTGAGGTTCCCCTTGTCTGTTCGGAGGAGCCTATGCAGTTGGGAGGGACATCATTTCGTAGGAGGGGATTGGCGGTACGCCGCAGGACTAGAAGGTGTTTCTTCTGCGGGAAAGAGGGACATTTTGTTGGGGGATGTCCATCCCGTGCCTTGTTGAGCAAAAAGTCGCCGGAAAACTGTTAATCCCAGGTTGTGTGGTGGACGACAACCTGGGAGTATGTATTTCGTCCGCTAGTTCTTCTCAGTTCCTTGTACCAGTGGAGGTGGTGGTTGGTACGAGAGTGGAGAGATTTTCTGTTCTTCTTGATAGTGGGTCCGGGGCTAATCTGGTTGACGCTCAGTTTGCTCAGGCTCAAGGTATGCATCTGAGTGTATTGGTCAAACCGATCCCTATATTCTCCATTGACGCCAGGCCTCTCAGACCAGGTTGCTTTGTTCATGAGGTTCATAACATTGACCTTCGGGTAGGGGCAATACATAGGGAACTATTATCTTGTTATGTGTTGGAGGGTCTACCTACTCCTATTGTGTTGGGACTTCCTTGGTTGGTTAAACATAACCCTGTGATTAATTGGCAGTCCAGAGATATAAGCCAATGGGGGGAGTTTTGCAAAAGTAACTGCATGAACACAGTCATCAGTGCGGTCGTGCCTAGTACTTTGCCTCCTTTTTTGGAGGACTTTGGGGATGTGTTCTCTGAGGAGGGGTGTCAGGAGTTGCCTCCTCATCGCGTGTATGACTGCTCTATTAATTTACTTCCTGATGCTAAGTTACCTAAAGCTAGGTTATATAACCTTTCTGATCCTGAGAGGCAGGCTATGAAAGATTATATTTCGGAAAGTCTGGCCAAAGGGCATATTAGACCTTCATCTTCCCCAGTGGCCGCGGGGTTCTTCTTTGTGAAGAAAAAAGATGGAGGCCTACGCCCTTGCTTGGATTTCCGCGAACTTAATCGGATTACTGTTCGAGATCCGTATCCACTCCCTCTGATTCCTGATCTCTTCAATCAAATTGTTGGCGCCAAATGGTTCTCTAAATTGGATCTCAGGGGGGCGTATAATCTGATTAGGATAAAAGAGGGGGATGAGTGGAAAACGGCGTTTAACACGCCGGAGGGACATTATGAGAACCTTGTCATGCCTTTTGGTCTGACTACTGCACCAGCAGTATTCCAACATTTTGTTAATGACATTTTTCGTCATCTGGTGGGGCTGTTTGTGGTCGTATATTTGGATGACATTTTAATTTACTCACCAGATCTTGTGTCTCACCAGGAGCATGTGAGACAGGTGTTGCAGATCTTGCGAGACAATAAACTATACGCCAAACTGGAAAAGTGTGTATTCGCCGTACAGGAACTTCAGTTTTTGGGTTTCTTGGTGTCAGCCTCCGGTTTCCGTATGGACCCTGAAAAGGTGAGAGCAGTGCTTGAATGGGATCAGCCAGAGGATCTTAAGGCTCTGCAGCGTTTTCTGGGGTTTGCTAACTACTACCGGAAATTTATTTGTAATTTCTCATCTGTTGTCAAACCTCTCACTGACATGACAAGAAAAGGGACGGATTTTTCTAAATGGTCGGACAAAGCTTGCCAAGCTTTTTCCTCTTTGAAAAAATGTTTTGCTTCGGCACCCGTTCTCATCCAACCAGATGCATCACAGCCGTTCGTTGTGGAGGTGGACGCGTCTGACGTAGGGGTGGGTGCAATATTGTCCCAGGGTCCGTCCCCTGGTAAATGGCATCCGTGCGCTTTCTTTTCTAAAAAATTGTCGTCCGCCGAAAGGAATTATGATATCGGCAATAGGGAACTTTTGGCCATTAAGTTGGCTTTTGAAGAATGGCGTCACTTTTTGGAGGGGGCAGTCCACCCGGTCACCGTCATTACTGATCACAAGAACCTGCTGTATTTGGAATCTGCTAAGCGTCTGAATTCCAGACAAGCTCGATGGTCGTTGTTTTTTACCAGGTTTAATTTTGTTGTCACTTATCGCCCTGGATCTAAGAATGTTAAGGCGGATGCCTTGTCTCGCAGTTTCCCAGGGGCCGGGAAAATGGATGACCCGATTCCTATCCTTCAGGAGGGGGTGGTAGTGTCGGCTGTATGTTCTGAGCTTGAGGAGGAGGTGTTAGAGGCTCAGGGGGACGCCCCTGCAGGACCTCCAGGGAGACTGTTTGTCCCAAATCAGTTGAGACAAAAGGTTATTGAGGCACATCATAATTCTGCTTTAGCAGGACATCCAGGGAGTAAGGCTACTTTAGATCTCCTTTCTCGCCGGTTTTGGTGGCCTAACGTTAATAAAGATGTTTTAACTTTTGTCGCGTCCTGTGGGGTTTGTGCTCGCTCTAAGACCCCTCATACCCGTCCGTCTGGGACCCTCTTACCCTTGAAACTTCCGGAGCGTCCATGGACTCATTTGTCTATGGACTTCATCACGGACCTTCCTCAGTCGTCAGGGAAGACTGTCATACTGGTGGTTGTTGACAGGTTCAGTAAGATGGCACATTTCATTGCTCTTCCTGCCCTCCCTAATGCTAAAACTCTGGCGCAGGTGTTCATTGGGGAGATTGTGAGACTTCATGGGTTGCCTTCTGATGTGGTGTCAGATAGGGGGTCTCAGTTTGTGTCCAAGTTTTGGAGGGCATTTTGTTTACGTCGGGGGATGCAATTGTCATTTTCCTCGGCTTTTCATCCGCAGACCAATGGTCAGACAGAGCGTCTGAATCAAAGCCTAGAGACTTATCTTCGGTGTTTTGTCTCAGAGAACCAGGAGGACTGGTCTTCTTTCTTGCCTCTGGCAGAGTTCGCTCTTAACAACAGGCGGAGCGAGTCCACTGGTAAGTCCCCGTTTTTTGGGGCATATGGTTTTCATCCCCAGTTTTGTACATTCAATGGGGGGGGCCCTTCTGGGGTTCCTGAGGAGGAGCGTTTCTCGTCGTCACTTGCTTCAGTGTGGAGAGGTGTATTGAATAATCTGAGTGCTATGGGGAACCGTTATAAACGTATGGCTGATAAGAGGAGAGTTTCTGGTCCAGATCTTAATGTGAACGATCTGGTATGGTTGTCTACCAGGAATATAAAACTTAAAGTTCCCTCCTGGAAGCTGGGCCCAGATTCATCGGGCCGTACAGGATCAGTTCCATAATTAATCCTGTGGCATTTCGTCTGGACCTCCCTCCTACGTTTAAAATTCATAATGTGTTCCACAAGTCATTACTTAAGAGGTACGTGGCACCAGTCATACCATCACCTCTACCTCCTCCTCCAGTGGTGGTCAATGGTAACTTGGAGTTTCAAGTGTCAAAGATCATTGACTCACGTCTGAATCGCCGGTCCCTTCAGTACTTGGTGCATTGGAAGGGGTATGGTCCAGAGGAGAGGACGTGGGTTCCTGCGTCTGGCATTAACGCAGATCGTTTGGTGCGGACCTTCCACAGAACTCACCCGGGCAAACCTGGCCCTGAGGGTCCGGAGGCCCCTCGTAGAAGGGGGGGTACTGTCATGTGTGCATCGCCACGAAGATCGTCGCGGTTGCACATTCTGACTTCTCACAGCTGAGTTGCTGTTTCTTTGTGTTTGGCAGTTAGGGAGTTAATTCTGTCTGTGCTCAGTTCTGGGACTGGGTGCAGTTTCTTCCGGCTGCAATTAATTATTTGTTGATTGGTTTCCTTTAAATCTCTGGTTGTCTGTGTTGGGAGTTGCCAGTGAAATTCTTCATGCAGACCACAGATAGGATTGTATCTGTATAGACTTAAGTTAAAGAGCTCCTTAGTTGTTTTAAGCTCACCTTGCTTAGAGTTTAATATCCCAGATCATTTATGTTCCTTCTGTGTTTGAGTGTGTATGCAAGTCTGTGTTTTCTCCAGTCTGTCTTATATGTCTAATTTGTGTATTTAGCAGAGATCAGCCCATATCCCTTTGGTGGTAATCAGAATCCTTCTTAGGACTGATTACAGGGTTCAGGGACTGATAGGAGACAGGGTTAGGCTGGAGACTTGGACCTCTGAACCATTATCAGTACCTCCAAGGTGAGGGATTAGTTAGGACCCCAGTTTAGGGTCAGGTTAGACCCCGGTCCTCCTCTTTCCTGTGACAGTGTATCAAGTCCTCAAGATTAACCCTGAGTTCAACGGATATCGTGTCAGGTAAATCTATTCTATATTTACATGCTGATGTTGCTAATCTATATGTTGTATAGAGTGTTGTTCTTTTAAGAATAGTTTACTGACATCGTACACATATCATAAGACCGCGTGACACTGGCTGACCTTGTGGTTGGACCCTTTCTTGAAGTACACAGTCTCTATTTGCAGTGCACTGCTGGACTCCGTCCTCCTGGTCCGGATACGTATCAGCTCTGTGGTACTCCTGGGACTTGTAGTCCTCCAGGAACTCCGGTGTTCTCCTAATGGGTCGTGGAGATCCCTATAGGCTCGGACCCCGCTGTCCGGTAGTGATAATTGTGATTAGCTATTTATGCTCCTCTGTCCCTCACTCGCTTTCCACTCGCCTTTGGCCTACCGGGCCCTCACACGATCACACACTGGCAGTTGATGGGCTGCCTCTTCACCGCTCTCTAAGCGTCGGCACGCTTTCTCTCTGAGCTGCACTCACTTACTTCAGCTCTGACTAGGCTGGAGTGGTCTCTGTTCCACCCCTACTAGCCTCCACTCTCTCTTGAACTGAATTACTCTGCAGTCTTTCTAATCTCAGCTCTGCACTTCACCTTACTGCAGACTGACTGAGCTCTCTGAGGTGACTGCCTTGAGTGGCTTCAATGGCTGAAAACCTTGTTGTTTCTGTGTTCACTCTGCTTTTATATGTCTAAACAGCTCCCCTATTCTTTCAGTGCACCCTTCTGGAAGATATGGATCCAGTCGCAGCTGGGCTCCACATTCTTCACCCAGCAAACAGTAGTACAGTGGCAATATACATTGACATGGCAGATATAAAGCATTGCACAATACATATAAGGGAACCATTGGGGGTCGCAGGGGCTCCGTGTATAGGAGAGGGAAGGCAAATGAGGGTCCCACCAACTCCTTACAAATGCACCAGAAGTTTTTCAAAATTTGTTTAATGACCTATTCAAGATATACAGCAAGTGTTCAATATAATTTTATATCTGGATGATATCTTGGTTTAATCACACTTCTGACATGTACATACAATACTCAAAAAACTCAAAGACAACTATTTATTTACTAAACTAGAAAATTGTGCGTTCTTGGTTCAAGGAGAGCATTTCCTGGGATATATCTTGCCTGCCAAAGGTTTCCGACTGGACTTCTGAAATGTCTAAGCTATTAAGGAGTGGGTGCAACCCAAATCTCTGAATGCCTTGCAGCATTTTCTAAGATTTGCAAACTATTATCTTAAATTTAAAAAAAATCTTAGGTTGTCAAATCAATTACTGTCTTGACTAGGAAGAAGATAGATGTGGTTAATGGTAAGCCTGAGGCAATCTGTGCCTTCATTGAGTTAAAGGAACGTTTCTTGTCTGATCCTATATTGGTCCAGCCTGACCGAGAGTGTCCTTTCGTGGAGGAAATGGATGCCTCAGAGATTGGACATGGTCCAAAAAAACATGAAAGCCGATGCTCTGTCCCAAAGTGTCTCCCCATCTCAAACTGAGTACTCAAAACAAGTTCCCATTTTAATTAGTGTATATTTTGTCTCCGGATTCTTGAGATTTACGTATCTCCTCAACAAGATCTAAAGAGTTAGCCCATGACAATACTCCTTCCCAAAAAATATTTGTGCCTCCCTAGTTTTCTTTGAGTACTCCAGTGTATCGCACCACGGCCCTGGCTTAGCCTGGATGGGCGTGACTAAGTAGCTACAGGGTCTTCACTAGGGCCTCTGATGGTGAGGATAGGCTTTGCTGCCGGTAGGCACCAGATACAACTCCAGGGCAATCCCCGAGACTGCAGCAGTTGATCGGAAGGATACAGACATGGCTACGAGGTTCAGGAGGGCGAGACAGAAGCGATCAGATGGTCCGAGGTTGGGGCAAGCAGCACATGTTCACAATGCAAAGTAAGAGTGAGGGATGGAGAAGTCAAACAGGAGGTAAACAGGCCGGGTCGATAACTAACTAGAGACTGAATATGAAGATGCATAAACAGGTGCTAGTGTGGTGGGCCACTGGGGAGGCGCCAGATGTTGCAGACGGGCCAGCTGATGCATATACACCCACTGGCAGCAGACAGTGATGTCACGATAGCTGAAGTTGGTTGCTGGAGCCATCAACACTTCCCTCGTGTCTAAAACAATTGTCAATACAGGGAGGTAGCACATGTGGATGGTATATGACCCATGGGGGGCACTCCTGTAGTGGTGGTATCTGGGTGCAGGTTTTGGAGCGCCCGTGGTGTTTGTGCAATCTCAAGCAGCCAGACACGCAGGTGAACTTGTAAACATAACAATTTTATTGAAAGAGATAACAGGGTACAGTCTCTCCCTTAAAGACAAAGTTCACAGTATATTGTGCATATGAAAGTAATTGTTCTCTTCTTATGAGACAAGCGAGGTTATGGCCTCTCCGGGAGGCTGGAGCAGAGATCTCTTCACTTGCTATTAGAGGAAATGCTATGCGCAGTCCAAGAAATATTTACACTGATGGAGGGACCTTCACAGATTGGCTCTCCGTGGAAACACACTAAAGTGTGTAAGTATTCACAGTTGTGAGCCTACCGTTCCCTTTCGTGGAGGGGTAGGTTTAACAAAGTCGGTGGCGTGGCAGCCACGTGGATCTGGTCCTGGCTAGAAGCAAACAGTATAACCAGCATGTAGGAGAGCACTTGTGCAGCGTTATTTCTCCTGACGGGAAGATGCTTCACTCCTTTGTGGAGGAAGATGTTCCCCCAGCGTGGACTGGCATGAAAAACATCCTGGGAGCAGTAGTGTCTGCTTCGTCTGCCTTCCTTAGGCAGCTTGAACCACACAGAACTGGATGTTACCTCAGGAAGTATGTGAGCCCTGAGTTGGGAGGCTCCTCCCAGCCGTTTCTATGTTGGCTTGTTGAGGAGAATAATCTCTTAACTTTCATATACACACATTGGTCAGTAGATGGCAACAAAGCACATTTATGAATTGTCGGTATACAATGCAATGTATTACTGTATTACTCTTCTAACTCACAGTTTCCAAACTAATTCTGACACACTGGAACAAATCTACATCCACACGACAACTGTCACATTCAGCAGCAGTAGAATGGGTACCGGGATACCACACTAGCAAGCTAGGTACCAACGTTCAGGCAAGGAGTGGTGGGAAGAGTTGCCTAATATAGACCCTAGTAGTACCGGATAGGCCAGGGAACCTAATCTACACGAGACACAGTAGGGTTTTGATTCCTGCAGAGACTGGCCATACCCACTAAAGCCAAATGGAAACAACATGCAGATGCAGCAGTACTGAGGAGTGCTGCAAGAGCCAAACTTAGCGAGATGACCTGACACGAGAAGCCACATGGTGACCAGAGTGAGTAGGGCGGAGCTGAAAAGGCATGGGAGTTACCACCGTGACATCCAGGGATCTCATGATTCTGTCCTAGGAGGCAACCCTGGGATTAGCAATAGTATGCTAATAATAACCAGGAATTTTTAGTGATCAACAATTGTTTGAGAATGTAGAGAATGTTAGTGCTTCCTCAACTTGTGCCCGAGCAAAAACACAAATCCATTAAGACATCCCAGTTCTTCTGTATCCTTGGGTATCATTCGTGTTTTGTATTCTTTAAATCTCTGAAATTGATACTCCAGAGAATGGTAAATCCATAGACTAGTTGATGCTTGTCTGGGATGAAATCAGAGAAAATCTGTTGAGTTTTTTTTACATATACAGACAGCATTTTAGAAGGGGTTGTGCAAATAGAGGCCAATTCCTTTAAAAATTGTTGTAATAAAATGGCTCCAAATGGTTTTCCTTGTTCTTATTGGTATGTGCAAATTGTAGATTCAGCCTGAAGGCAGCAAAACCACAAAGGAAGTCATATGGAAATAAGGAGTAAATAAATACTTGTAAACAAACCAGAGTATGTTCATTATATTGATTAAAATCCACCCCTTTTATTCTGATTACAGCTTTACACCCCCTTGGCATTAGAGATGAGTGACTTTGCCTCCGGGAGGGTCGAGTCGGGTTTCGGACCATCCGACTTTATCAAAAGTCGAGTCGAACGAAATCGCGGACTATCGGAAAAAGTCAGAGTTTCCGACCGAAACCCGACCCGACCCAATGCAAGTCAATAGGGAAGAAAAGTAAGGCAGTGAGTGGAGGACAGTAAACACCTACAGTGCCCATGCCAATGACATCAATTCTTATTACTTAAGCTTGTCAACCTTAATTTACTTTATAATAATAGTAACGCATTGAAAACTAAGGGATATTTGGCTAAAGTTGTGGGAGGGGCCAGACTGGCTCCAGGTTCTGATGGGCCCCGGACAAAAGACACATACCACAATTCATGATGCTCCGATACGGCAGAGAAATATAGGTATAGTACAATGCCAAATACTTCACTTCTTACATTACATGAGTGATATCTATTGTAAATTCTACAATAGCTCCAAAACCTGATAGTATAGTACTCCATACAGTATTATGGGTACCACATAGTGTGCCATACAGAATAATGAGCCCCATATATTGCTCTATACAGAATAATGAGACCCATATATTTCTCCATACAGAATAATGAGTCCCATATATGATGCTCCATACAGAATAATGGGCCCAATATAATGCTTCATACAGTATAATGAGCCACATATATTGCTCCATACAGAATAATGAGCCCCATATATTGCTCCATACATAATTGGTTCCATATAATGTTCCATACAGTATATGATAAGCTCCACATAATGCTTCAGTATCTGATGGTCCCCATATTATGTGCCATACAGTATAGAATGGTCCTCATAGAGTATAATGAGCCCACATATTGCTCCATACAGTATAATGAGACGCATATAATGCTCCATACAGTATATGATGGGCCCCATATATTGCTCCATACAGAATGGGCTCCATATAATGCTCCATACAGAATAGGCCCCATATGTGCTCCATATGATTCTCCATATATAAAGGGCCCTATATGATGCCCCATAAATAATGAATCCCATATGATGCTCTAGTATATCATGGGCCCCATATATGATGCTCCAGTGTATGATGAGCCCATATAATGCTCCAAATATAATGATCCCATATATAATACTCCATATATAATGGGCTCCATGTGATGCTCCATATAATGTGCCCCATATGATGCGCCATATATAATGGGCCCCATATGATGCTCCAGTATATGATGTGCCCCATGGATGATGCTCCAGTGTATGATGTGCCTATATAATGCTGCATATATAATGGGCCCCATATGATGCTCCAGTGTATAATGGGCCCCGTATATGATGCTCCAGTGTATCATGGGCCCTATTTATAATGCTCCAGTGTATGATGGGCCCCATATATAATTCTCCAGTGAATAATGCTCCCATATATTGCTCCAAACATTAAAAGAAATGAAATACCTCTCCTCGCTGGGCACTGCTCTACTCTGGACTCCTCAGTGTCACCATCTTCCAGTTTTCTGCACTGTGACTGTTCAGGCAGAGGGTGCACAGACGTGACGTCATCGTGCTCTCTGACCTGAATGTCACTGTCAGGAAGACGTCACAGCGGTGGAGCAGGGTGTCATGGGTGTATCGCCACAAGGATCGTCGCGATTACACACTCTGACTTCTCACAGCTGAGTTGCTGTTTTTTTGTGTTTGGTAATGAGGGAGTTAATTTTACCTAGCTCTTTGCTAAGACTAGGTCCAGCCTCGCCCGGCTGCTTTTGATTATGTTCTAATTAGATTCCTTCATATACCTGCCAGTCTGCTTGTTAGATGCCGGTGAAAGCCTTTATGTAGTCTAGCAGACTGGATCGGTTCTGAGAATACTTAAGCTAAGAGCTCCTTAGTTGTTTTTTACTCTTATAGCTTATAGTTTATCTCTGAGACCTTAGGTGTTCCTACTGTGTGTGAGTGTTGTATGTAAGACTTTATTTACTTTATTTCTTGTCTTTCTTGTATGTCTTTCTGTTCATTAACCGTTACCTGTTCATTCCCTTTGGTGGTAATCAGGGTCCTTCTTAGGACTAGATTACAGTTGGCAGGGATTGATAGGAGACAGGGTTTACGCTGGTGGCCTGGACCTCTGTACCTTTAACAGTACCTCCAGGTAGAGGGATTAGTTAGGACCCCAGTTTAGGGTCAGCATAGACCCCGGTACACCTCTAGCCGGAGACAGCGTATAACGGATTCCGTATTGACCCACTGGACTTTCTGTCAGGTAATTCTATGTTATCATATATCTATGCGCAAATTATATTGTATGTTGCCCTTTTGATATAGATTACTGTCATCACATATATATATATCTGCTATACAGCGTGATATTTTCACCGGCCATACAAAGATTCTCTCCAGCTGTCATGGATCCAGTAGCCCAGCTGGCCCGGCAGTTGCAGGGGTTGTCCATGGAGTTTGCAGACATTAAGTCCAAGGTTTTGTTCCCCCGGAGCAAACCAGATCTGAACCTAAGGTTGCTTCCCGGACAGGTTCACTGGTGGGCGGGACAAATATTTTACTTTCCGGGAGGCATGTAAATTGTACTTTCGGCTGCGGCCTCGGTCATCTGGGAGTGAAGAGCAGAGGGTGGGAATTGTTATCTCGCTCTTACAAGGGGACCCTCAATCTTGGGCGTTCTCTATTCCTCCAGGCTCCCCAGATCTCCAGTCAGTGGATCGATTTTTTACTGCCTGGGTCTGGTATATGATGATCCGGATCGAGTTTCCCTTGCTGAAACAAAGTTACGTAAAATACGGCAAGGAAATCGTCCAGCGGAGGAATATTCTTCTGAGTTCCGTAGATGGGCAACAGATACTCAGTGGAATGACCCAGCTCTTAGGAGCCAGTTTTGTCAAGGTTGTCTGACAAATTAAAAGATGTGTTGGCTCAGTATGATTCTCCTCCATCACTGGAGGCTGCTATGGCCCTCGCTATTCGCATGGATAGACGAATTCGGGGAAGACGCGAGGTAACTCCGCCTCCCATGATGACTCCACCTACTACTAAACTCCCTTATACTGAGGTTCCCCTGGTCTGTTCTGAGGAACCCATGCAGTTGGGAGGGACATCTTTTTGTAGGAGGGAATTGGCGATGCACCGCAAGACTAGAAGGTGTTTCTTTTGCGGGAGAGAGGGACATTTTGTTGGGGGGTGTCCATCCCGGGCCTCTTTGAGCAAAGGAGTTAACCTGGGAGTGTGTATTTCGTCCCCAAATCCCTCTCGTTTCTTGTGCCTGCGGAGGTGGTGATTGGTACTAGAACTGAGAGGATTTCTGTTTTTCTTGATAGTGGGTCCGGGGCTAATCTGGTGGACGCTCGGTTTGCCCAGGTGCATGGTATGCAACTGAGTGTATTGGCCAAACCGGTCCCTATAGTCTCTATTGATTCTAGACCTCTCGGTCAAGGTAGCTTGGTACAAGCTGTTCATAACATAGATCTTCGAGTAGGGGCAAGACATAAAGAGCAATTGTCTTGTTATGTGTTGGAGGGTCTACCTACTCCTATTGTGTTGGGACTTCCTTGGTTGGCTAAACATAACCCAGTGATTGATTGGCAATCCGGAAAGATAAGCCAGTGGGGTGAATTTTGCAGGAATAACTGCATGAGCACGGTCATCGGTGCGGTTGTGCCTAGGACTTTGTCTCCTTTTCTGGAGGACTTTGGGGAGATGTTCTCAGAGGAGGGGTGTAAAGAGTTACCTCCTCATCGCGCATAGGGACTGCTCAATAAAGTTGCTTCCTGATGCCTTATCTCGTACTTTCCCAGGGGCCGGGAAGACGGATGATCGGTTCCTATTCCTCAGGAGGGAGTTGTAGTGTCAGCTGTATGCTCTGAGCTTGAGGGGGAGGTATTGGGGGCTCAGGGGGACGCCCCGGTGGGACTTCCAGGGAGAGATAGTTCCAGATCGGTTAAGACTGAAGGTTACGGGGAACCGTTACAAACGGATGGCTGATAGGGGGAGAGTTTCTGGTCTAGATCTGAAGGTGAACGATCTAGTTTGGTTGTCTACCAGGAATATAAAACTTAAAGTTTCCTCCTGGAGGTTGGGTCCCAGATTCATCGGGCCGTACAGGATCAGTTCCAAAATTTAAATTTCCTGTGGCATTTCGTCTGGACCTTCCTCCTACGTTTAAAAATTCATAATGTGTTTCACAAGTCATTACTTAAAAAGTATGTGGCACCAGTCATACCGTCACCTCTACCTCCGCCTTCAGTGGTGGTCAATGATAACGTGGAATTTCATGGGTCGAAAATCATTGACTCACGTCTCAGTCGCCGATCCCTTCAGTACTTGGTTCATTGGAGGGGGTATGGTCCTGTGGAGAGGACGTGGGTCCCTGCGTCTGATGTTAACGCAGATCGATTGGTTCGGACCTTTCACACAACTCACCCGGGCAGACCTGGCCCTGAGGGTCCGGAGTCCCCTCGTAGAGGGGGGGGTACTGTCATGGGTGTATCGCCACAAGGATCGTCGCGATTACACACTCTGATTCTCACAGCTGAGTTGCTGTTTCTTTGTGTTTGGTAATGAGGGAGTTAATTTTACTAGCTCTTTGCTAAGACTAGGTCCAGCCTCGCCCGGCTGCTTTTGATTATGTTCTAATTAGATTCCTTCATATACCTGCCAGTCTGCTTGTTAGATGCCGGTGAAAGCCTTTATGTAGTCTAGCAGACTGGATCGGTTCTGAGAATACTTAAGCTAGAGCTCCTTAGTTGTTTTTACTCTTATAGCTTATAGTTTATCTCTGAGACCTTAGGTGTTCCTACTGTGTGTGAGTGTTGTATGTAAGACTTTATTTACTTTATTTCCCTTTGGTGGTAATCAGGGTCCTTCTTAGGACTAGATTACAGTTGGCAGGGATTGATAGGAGACAGGGTTTCGCTGGTGGCCTGGACCTCTGTACCTTTAACAGTACCTCCAGGTAGAGGGATTAGTTAGGACCCCAGTTTAGGGTCAGCATAGACCCGGTCACCCTCTAGCCGGAGACAGCGTATAACGGATTCCGTATTGACCCACTGGACTTTCTGTCAGGTAATTCTATGTTATCATATATCTATGAACATGTTATATTGTATGTTGCCCTTTTGATATAGATTACTGTCATCACATATATATATATATATCTGCTATACAGCGTGACACAGGGAGAGGTAAGTATTGCAAGGGCTGGAGCCCTGAACAAGCAGGGGGGCACACTCGTGGCTGTCGGCACTGGCACAGGGCCCCTCATAGTACGCCGGTGTCTCTGAGGCGAGTGGGCCCCCCACCTGCTCAGGGCCCTGGCATTGCCTGTGTGGCGCCAGGTGCTGACGTCGGCCCTGGGGGGGGGTACAGCCCAGTTAGGGAGGTGGAAAAACTGGGATATGTTGAGATGTAGGCTGGACGTTCAGCAGCTGCAAATGGAGGAACTGGAGACGTCGGAGGAAGAGGAGAACAAAGCGAGCCATTTTGCTGGCAACCTATGTGTCATCAGGGGAAGGTGGTACAAAATCCTTTGAAACCAGGATGGTTCATTTTTTAAAGAAGGTGAGATCACCTACATTTTGGGTCGACAGCCGGGTCCTTCTTTCTGTCAGGATTTAATCCACCAGCCATGAGGACTCTTTGATAGCACACTACCAGCAGGGCAAAACGAGCTACTGTAAGGGATTTTGTGCCAATTCAGGCCAGGTGTCCAGTTTACAGGCCCAGTAGTCAAAGGGGAACGAACTGTTAGGGAGAACATCGATAGGGGAGGAGAGGTAATTTTGACCCATAGTTGACAACTGCTGTCTCCTGTCTGTTGCAATCGATTCAGTATTACCAGTCGTGTGAGTGGTACTCGAGAAATCAGTCCACAACATGGTCTTGAAACCCTGTCTCCAACGCCACTTCAGCTGTGTGCACCACGAACACCTCTTCCATGTTGCCCAGTACGGCTCATGGTAGAAACCTGCACTATGCTGTGTGCTGGGAAAGCTTTAACAAACGGTTTACCAGAGTTGCTTGTTTGTCACCAATATTAGCTCTAGGTTCTCCTGTGGCATGATGTTCTGTAATTTGCCTTTATAGCGTGGATCGAGGTCGTGGCCAACCAGTAGTCGTCATCCTTCATAATTTGGCAAAACGGGGGTCCCTATTTAGGATCCGCAGACATAATCACACATGTGGGCCAATGTTCCAGGTGTCAATGATGCACTGCAGTGGGTGGGTAGAGGAGCATTTTCTGCCAAATCCACATCCCTCCAGTCACGCACAAACCCTGTACCTGACCTTGGCAAGCCAACATTTTCTTTGCACCCTGAGAAGCATCCTCCTCCCCAAAAAAATCATCCTCCTCATCCTCCTACTCCTCCTCTTCTTCCTCCACCTCATCCAGGACAGTTTCCCAGAGCATATAATGGCTGACTGTCATCAAGGCTTTCCTCCTCTTCCTCCTCCGCTGCAGACGCCTGATCTTTAACGTGCGTTCAAAGTTTGCATGAGCAGACGCATAGTGGGATGTCATGCTTATGATGGCGTCATCTGTGCTTACCAGCAGTGTGCATTCCTCAAAACATGAAGGACTTTACAGACTTTACAGAGGTCTTTCAGTTTTGACCACTGCACACCGACAACTCGATGTCTTGCCCTCAAACTGCCTGCCGTGTATCCTCACACAAATGAATTACAGCCTGCCTCTGTTCGCACAGCCTCTCAACCATGTGCATGGTGGAGTTCCACCTTCTAGATTAGGCGGCGCTTGGGGAGGTGGAACGATCGCTGCAGTCTTGCTACGACGAGTCTACGGGGAGCGACGGTGTGCAAGCACAGTCTTTGCATTTTTATGGAGCAGGGCTGGTAAACTCTGGATAATTATTTATGAAGCACTGCACCACCAGGTTCAAGGTGTGAGCCAGGCAAGGTATGTGTCTGAGTTTTGCCAGGGCTATGGCCGCCCACAAAATTACGACCGTTATCACTGACTACCTTGCCTGGGCAGATGTAGACTGCCCAGCCATGACTCAGTTTCTCGCTGCAAGTAGTCGTCCAGTACCTCCGCGGTGTGTCTGTTGTCGTCAAAGACATCATTTTTTAAAACAGCCTGCTGGACACTTGCCATAACTGTTTGATAGTGGGACACCTCGTGTGCAACACTGGCAGCTGCGGATGGAGTGCTCGTGCGGACTGCGCTCTGTCGACGAGCTTTGGCTTCTGGAGTAGGAGGAGGGTCGAACGCCTACAGCCAACTGTTGCCTATACCGTGGGCTAGGCAGCACTGTCCCACCACAGCTGTCCCCTGTGGACCCTGCATCCACCACATTAACCCAGGGCGCAGTGATGGAAGGGGCACCTGAGTTTCATCAGGGTCAGAATCTGGCTCAGTAGACTGCGAGGGCAATGCAATGCTCTGGGTGAATGTACAAGCAGAAATCATATAGCAGTGGCTGTGCATCAGTGCACTCCATGTCATATTAATCTTGGACTGGGGAATTCAGGATTTCACTTGATAACCAGGCATGGTATGTGAAAAGAGCTCCAGGGAGTAATCTGAAGTGTGGCTGCACATCCTTCACTTTTGTTGGGGGTGAAGGACACAAGGAAAGGTGTCGTTCCTGACCAGGAGCTGCACTGACGACTCAGGCTTGCAGTTTTTGTAAACTTCAGAAGAGGAGGCGATAGAGCTGGAGGCTGTTTCGGCAATGTAAGCCAAAACTGTTCCTGATGCTCCGGCTTTAAAAAGCGGTTTTACTTATCCAGAAAAAGGGAGCCTTTCAGGCCAAACTGGGCCAGAGATGATGCAGGCTAAAACCCCTGCTTGGTGCTATTGGGTTTTGGCATACCAGCAGATGTACCCCCCGCTTTAGTACCGTGGCCCCCCCCCCATGCCGCGGGGCCTTTTCCACCACACTCCTATGTTTGGAAAATGTACCAAAAACCAAAGATATATGGTAATGTATCAGAAGGTACGCAGTGTGTGTAAATTTAAAATCTCCGTATATATTTCTGGAGTCACCACGACGCTCAATATTGGGGTTGACCAGAATTTCTCAAAAAGAGAAAAAAAGGTACTGTTTCAGAAGATACCAGGTGTATCCAGTGTAGGGGAAATTTTTAAATCTCCGTATATATTTGGAGTCACACACAGCGCTCAATCGTATGGATTGTAGAATACAAAAAACAGAAAAAAAAGGACTGTTTTTTGAAGGGGACCAGGGGGTTCAGTGTTGGGGAAAAAAATTTTTTCTCCCTTATATTTCCGGGTTCCCCAGACGCTCTTCAGTATGGGGTTTTACCAAAAAAACAAAAAAAAGAAAAAGGTACTGTATCAGGGGAACGTACAAAAAGTTACGTGTAGGGGAAAAATTTTAAAAACCCCCTTTTTTTTCCGGAAAACACAAAAAAAAAAGGGGAGCATGTATTTTTTTGTGATAACAGCCCCTAAACGGTTTTTGGTGGGGGGGGTACAGCTCTATCGGGGGGGGAAAAAAAAAAAGGTCGGTAACTGTGCAGAAAAAAAATAAAAAAATTAGTGGGGGTGTAAAAAGCAGTCTGCACAGCAGTGTACCACAGCAATAAAATATCGGGGAAACCCCAATTTTAACAGCGTGCTGGCCCCAACCCCCCAAAGAAAATTTTCCCCCCCTCCCCCCCCCGGCAGGAAAGCTAATTTTAAGCCAGGTGCCGCCACCAAAAAAAACCTCCCCTTTTCCTTTACACTAACTGTTACAGACAATTGGCTTCGGCCACAATAAAAACTTCTTTCCGCCCTAACTCTCCCCCCTCTGAATTAAAAAACGCGAACTCTCCCTATTTTTTAAATAAATTTGAAAAAAAAAGGGGGGGAAAGGCTTTTATAGCACTTTTAAAAGCCCCCCAAAGAAAACCAAATTTTACTCTTTTCCCTTTTCTAAGATGGGGTGGACGTGCCCCGTTTTCGTTGCCCCAATGTGGGGCCTTGCTCTTTGGGCCCCAAAAAAAAAGGGCCCCCGCAAGCTTTTTGGGGAAAAACCCCACTTTGGGCTGGGTCGACGCCCGTTTTGGCCCCAATTCACGCTATGGTGGGGTTTTTTGCTCGGAAAAAATTTTTACTTTGGCGAAAGTCGGCGGTTAGGGAACTCCCCGACTGTTTTTTTAAATTTTACGGGGGATGTTTAAAAGGTTTTTCCCCGGGGGGGTTTTACGGGAAAATGATTTTTCCAAGGTCTTGTTTTACAGATTGCCCTTCATTTTTAAAGAAAAAGATGGGCTGATTTCTTTTTAGATGAGGGGTTTTTTGCCATTTTCCCCAGCTTCTAAAATCTGTGGAATGGGTCTCAGCACTGTTAGAACTGTGTACCATCATTTTCCTTTCAAAAAATATCGGGGTGGTCAAAACACTTTCTGCGGGCCCCTTTTTTCCCAAAAATAAAAATTTTTGGGGGCATTTGTGGATTTTGCAGGGGCCGGGCTTGTGGGGTACTTCAAGGGGGGGTGTCAGGGGGAGGGCGGGTCGGTGTGGCCCTGGGCACTCATGAAAAGGGGGATTTTTACAGGGGATTATAGTTTTTTAAAAAAGTTCGTGACGCCCCCGGGGGTTTGGCCCGGTTTTCCCCGCGCTGCGGATAAAACCCTTGGGGGTTGTTATGGGCGGGAAAAGGGTTATGTCTCCACGGAAAATGATCCCCCGGGGGGATATGGCGGGGTGGGGTTTTCAGGATCAAAAGGGGACACACAAGAAACTCTTTTTTCTGTCCCCTTTTTTTTTATAGATCCCGGCCCGTCCGGGGGTGTGGGGGGGAGGTGACACCCGTAACCCAAAATGAGTGGGGTTTTGGGCCCCCTTTTTCCCCCGTTGGGGTGTGAGTTTTTGCCCTGTTTTAGAAAAAGTCAAAATCGTCTTTCAGCTTGCCCGGCTGACTTTGGGTGGACCCTTTTTCTTGGAAGAAAAAAATCTCTAATGGGGGCCCCACCAGATCCTGTTCTTCCTGCCCCGGGTTTTTCGTATCGCTTTTCGGGGCCCCCCCGACCTGAAGTCCAGAGGGTTCCGGTTCTCCCATAGTGTTTTTTTGATGTAGAAAAACTGGGGCCCCGGTTTTTCCCCGGGGTTTTCAGAATGGAGGTAAGCGATAAAGCTGTTTAAACCCTCTGTCTCTCTTTTTTCTTCCACTTCCCTTTTCCCCTCCTACTAAAAAACCTTTAAAAAAGCACAAGAAACCCCGTAGATGGGGTTTCTTCCACACTTTTTCTACTAACAAGCCCCAAAGCTAGCCAACTCCCCCTAGGGGGGCCCCCAAAGCTCTCTTGCTGTCTCTTTTTTCTCTCAAAAACATCTGAATTTTTACTGCTGTTCCCTTCCCCCACCCCCCTTTTTAAATTTTTGATACTCTCCAAAAGGGTCCCTTGGGGGGACCAGGGGAAAAATGTGTGTGAAGGGATATCGGGTTATTTTTTGGGTTTCCCTTTTTTTTAAACCTCCGGGTAAAAAGTGGGCCCCGGCCAGCTGGGTACACCTTGTTCAAAATTTGGGCCAATTCGGGTGCTACTTGGGGGCTTGCTAGGGGGGGTTTAAAAAGTCAAAAAATTAAAAAAGGGAAAAAATTTGAGGTATTTAAGGTTTGTTTAAAAAAGTGAATTGGTCCTTATATTTTTAAAGGTTTTCATTTTCAAGAAATGACCACAAATTTTTAAAAATTTATTGCCTTATGTTTTTGGGGCCATTTTTCACTTGAGAAATTAAAGGGAACCCCTTCCCCCCCCCGGGCCCCTTTCGGTAACCAGCCCCAGAACACTAAAAAGGTGCATTCTGTGAAAAGGTTTTGGTGTTTTAAAAAGGGCCCCACTGGGCCCCCGGCCCCCCAAAAGGGAGGCCCCCATGATTTTGGCGGTGGGAAAAAAGGGCGTGTAGGGGGGTGTAAAGGAATGTACACGGGGGGGTTTAAAATTTTGTTGGTTAGGGGTGGGGGGGTGTAAGGGGGGTTTTTTTTAAAAAGGGGGGGAAAAGGGGGGGGAGTTGGGGGTTTTTTTGGGCCCCTTTTTTAAAAAGGGGGTGGCCCCCTCAATTAGGCACCTTTTTTTGGGGCCCCCCCAGCAGAACAAGCTGTGTACCCCTGCGGGGTTTGGAGGGGGAAACCTTTTTTCTGCGTGAGGGATTCGGGAATCGCAAGGCACTAACTGGCTCCCCAAAGTAAAAGGGGAAGGGGGCTGCAGGGGGTGGGGGTAGGGTTTCCCCCTCTTTTGGGGAGGGATGTGGAGATGGTCACCCTCCAGAGCAAAAAGGGAAACGGATCTGGCCTTTTTGGGGTAAATGGGGGGGGTCACGGCGCACCCCCTAGTCCATGGGGGCTGGTGTAATTTTTTTTAAGTGGGGGATTTACAGGTGAATTGAAAAATTTGGGATGGGGGTTCGTGACGCCCCCTTTTTTGGACCTGGTCCCCAGTGACCAGCGCTGCTGTGCAGATCACTTGGGGGGTTAAAAATTTTGCAGTTGATGTTAAGCCTTTCCCAAAGGGGGAAAGGTGAGTCCTTCAGGGCAGAGAGTTTTGTAGGGGTGCAGGCCCCAAGGGGGGCCCGGAGTTAGGGTAAAAAGGGTTTTAAAACCAAAACAAAGTCACTTTGGTTTTTTTACTGAAGATGTTGCAGGCACTCCCCGGAGCATTTTTGGGGGAAGGGGTGCACATCCAGTTCCCCACTGGTAGGTATTTGGCCCCCTATTTTTTCCCCTTTTTTAATGTGTTTTGGGCCCCGCGTGTAGCTGGGCCTAGCTTGGTCCCCGTTTGTACCAAAACTGAAAATTGGGGTTTGGGGCTTCTCTCTGAAAGGACGGGTCTTTTTTGGCGGTTTTTCCGACTCCTCCCCTGTTTTCCGGCTGTATCAGCTCTTTTTCTACCCCGGGGCTTTTAGTCCCCCCCGGAACCCCCCGGGGTTCTCCAAAAGGGTTGCGGATTTTCCCCAATTTTTTGGGGGCCCCGTGTCGGCCCCAATTTTTTTAGATGAGCTTTTGGGGCCCCTGTTCTTTTAATTTCCATGCCTTCGGCCTACCCGGGCCCCCACCGATCAAAAAGGGGAGTTGGTGGGTGCCTCTTCACCCCTCTCTAAGGGGGCGGCACGCTTTTAAAAGAGCTGCACTCCCCCAGATTCAGCTCTGACTAGGCTGGAGTGGTTTCTGTTCACTTTAAAAACCTACTCTCTTGAACAAAAAACTCTGCACCCCTTTTTATCTCAGCTTGCACTTCCCTTACTGCAAAAATGATTTTAGCTCTCTTTCCTGTTTTTTATCTCTTTTTTTTAGGGCTATACAGCCCCCTTTTGGGGTTTTTTGGAATGGGTGAAGGTGTGTGAATGTATATTTTGGGCCCCCCTTTTGTGGTGGTTCCTTCAGTGCACCCTTCTGGGTTTTTTAAAAACCAGTCGCGGGGGGTCCCCACAGGTCCTGAGGGGTAAGCCCCGGTTTTCCCCGCCTCGGGCCTCCCCTATGGGAAAACCCTTTTCCGGGACCCCCCCGTTGGGCGGGGGAAAAACGGCCCCGGAGGTTTCCCCCTGTGGTCTGGGGGGAATCCCTTTTCGGCGGGGGCCACAGCGGGGGGGGCCGTCCCCCCCTTTTCAAAAAAAATTCGGGCCCCGAAAGGGCTGGGGGCCAGGAGCGGCAGGCGCTTTTTTGCGGCGCAGGTCCCCGCTCGGCGAGCAGATCGGGGGGTGAGCAAAGAGGGGGGTTTTGCACAGTTCCCCCTCGCAGGAGCAATTTTTGGCCCCGCGATAGGGGGCTCAGTGGGCCCGGCGTCGCTGCCCCCCGCGAAAAGGGGGGGGGGTGGGCATAATGTGCCCCGCTCCGGGGGGGGTTTCCCCAGCGTTCGGAGGCGGTGGAAGTGGGCAGCAGTCGGCTGCCCCGGTTTTTGCACGGCAGCCAGGAGCACGCAGAGCCCCAATTTTGGGGCGGTTTAAAGTTGCGCAGATCGGGGAACGTTTTCCCGGGCCCCCTTTTTTGGTGGCCAGGGGCAGTCCGCGCGAGGGCTGTAACAAACCGAAATAAAAGGGGCCCCGGGGGTTTTAACCCAACCCCAAGATGTGAGACAGCGCAGCGGGGTTTTTCTCCCCGGCCCCCCGGCCTTCAGCTGCGGGGGGAAAAAAGGGAAACCCGGCCCGTTTGGGGGGGGCCCCATGTATTTTTTTGGGGTGTACCCTGCTTACTTCCAAAACCGTGGGGGGGACTGGGGATGGGTCATTTTTGGGCTTCAAAATGTTTCAGGGGAAGCCGAACGAAGTCCTTGATTTTAGTTGACAAAAGGGGGAGTCGGTTTCTCACGAGGGGGTTGGGACATCCAAAAATAGATATCCCCGGTAAGCCCCCGGGGGTTTTTAAAAAAAGAAGGTTTTGAGATGGCTTTAAGATTCCCCTTTTTTTGGGCACGAGGTGCAATGCTTTTAAAAAAAAATCTAAAAAAATGCGTATCAGTTTCCCCAGGTGGTTTTCGGGGGAAAATTTGAAAAGGGGGACTTAGGTTTTTGGCGGGGGGCCTTTTGGGGAAACCCGCTCGGGCTCTGAGGGTTTTTCCCCCTTAGAGGTGGTTCCCCAAGAAAAGGGCCCAACAAATTCCCCCTTTTATTCATCACCCTTTTTTTCCAAAAAATCGTCGGTGAATGAGGAATTGATCCCCCAAATTTGTTCAGTTTTTTTCCATTTTTTTGATTTTGGCAATGGTTTTTTGGGGGGGAAAATTTTTGGCAAAAAGGTCAATGTTGGGGAAAAATTGACATAGAAGCCGATTTAGTTTATTGCCAAAAGGATCTTGGAGCATGCACTTTTGGGTTGTTTTTGGGGGGGGGGTTTTTTTGTGGACTGTTGTTCCCAAGGGTTTTTTCCCCTTTTTGCGCCTACTTTTTTGGGGTTTCGGCACTTTTTTGGGTGGGTTGTTAAGGTGGGGTTCTGGTTTTTTAAATTGTGTATTCATTTTTTGGCGACTTTTTTTTTTTCGGTCCGGCAAAAAAATTAGCCGATTTTTTTTGTTTTACTAAAGGACTATGGGGGGGAAAAAGCGAAGGGGTTTGGGGTCCCCTTGCCCTGAAAAAAGGGGTTGGGGGGGGAAGTGCTGACGTTTTTGGAAATTGGGGCGATAATGGGCCATGGAGTGCGGGGTTGGGGGAGAAAAGTGAGGGCCCTTTTGGGGAGGAGGTTTCGTAAGGGTGTAGTATGAAAAAGGGTATCGCTGCTTTTATTTAAAAACGTTTTTGGGTTTTAAATGAAACTTCCCCCGTGGATTATCCCAAAGGGGTGCATTTTGTCGGGGTTATCTTTGGCGACAAAAGGCGTAAATTTTCCCTTCCCCCTTTTTTTTTGTTTGGGAAAAAAGCGAGTTAAAGCAGGATTTGGGGGTTTGGGGGCCTTTCCCCGAGGAATAAAACGGTAGAAAAAATTTTGGGGATTAGGACTGAACAAAGCGCGGAGGGGGGGTTTTTTTCATTTTGGTTTTTTGAGGGGGTTGGGTTTGGGTTTGGGGTTTTTTTGGGCCCCGTGGTGGGGCCCAAAAGGCCCCGTGTTTGGGTCGCCCAGGGTTTTTTTGGTAATGGCTTTTGCCCCAAGTTTTCCCCTTGGGGTTTGCGCATTATCGGTAGGGGGGAGCGCGTGAAATGGGGAAAAATTTTTTTTTTACGTGCCCCTATGGGGGGGAGTGGCCGCTTTAAATTTTTTTTTTCCCGGGGGAAAAACTTGGAGGTGGAAAGAGTATTGCAGCATTTGGGCCCCTTTCTGGGCTTAAAGTTCAATCTTTGGGTAGTTGCAAAGGGGCCCCTTGGGTTTTAAAATTTAAAAACCCGTATTTGGGGCCTTCTTTTTCGTTCACAGTGGGATAAAATTTAAAAAAAAGGACGTCATGCAGTTTCAGCGGGCCCTTTTGGGTTTCCAGGGGTTTTTGGAACTCCCCCTTGGGTCATGAAGGGCTATTGATAAGTCTTATCTTTTTCGTTTTTTGGTGCATTTCGGGGGGTTGGTGGGGAAAGGAGGTTTGGGAAAGGGGTATGTGTGAAAATGTTTGACGCCCCAGAGGGGGGTTTTGGGGGTTTTTTGGTTTTATTACTAAAAAATTGGTGGTCTGGGGGAAAAGTTGGATAAGTTTTTAGCTGGATTATCTTTTGGTTTTATGGTGAGGGGGTTTTGGGATGGGGACAAAAATCTTTTTTTTTGTAAAGCAGTTAGGGGCGGGAAAAAAGGGGGGGAAAGGGGCAAAGAGGGCCCGGGGGGCCCCGGTTAATTTTGGGGATTTTTTTTTTATGGAAAAACCATTCCCCAAAAGTTTTTTTGTCGGGGTGGGAGCTAGATTTATTCAGGGGGGGTTTTGTTTTGGGGTTTTTTTGGGATTTCGGCTTGACGAGGTGGTTAGCTTTCCCCGGAACAAAAGAGGAAATCTGTGCGCGAGGGGGTGGATGTAGCGGTTTTAAGGTTTGTGGTTTTTTTTTCGTTCTTCCAAAAAGTTTTTTAGGGGAGATTTTTCAAAGTATTTTCTTTTCCAAGTTCAGTGCTCCCCCAAAAAGTCCTGTGTTTTCATTAAGTAATTTTTATGGCAAGAGGGGGGGGTTTTGGGGGAACTTTTTCTAGTGCAGCAGATGGTTCTTCCCCTTTCCCCCTTTTCAATTTATCAGGGTTTTTTTGGTTTTGGGGCTTTAAGTCCGGAGGCATTTGGGAAGAATTCAGTGGTCATTCGTTCCCCGGTGGGGTGTATGGAGGCAGCCGGTTGGGGGGTTGGGGAAGAGTGGTTTAAAGGGGGTTTTGGGGGTTGGAATCAGATTTTGGGTTTTGGTCGTACGTTCGCCCAAAAATTTGGGGTTGAGTTTTTGGGGTAAGGTTTTGTTTTTACCCCCAAAAATTGTTGTTATTTTTCCCTTTATTGCAGGTTTTTGGGGCAACGGGGCCCCCCTTTGGGTAAGGGACATTCTTTTTTTTTTGGGCAACTGAAGCGGCTTTCGACCGATGGGGACAGTTAAGCTTCGCAAGGCTCGTTACACTGCGGTGGGGTTTGGAAAAAGGGGGTTTTCTTGGGGGGAGTTTTTGCTGAAATTTCAGGTTTTGGCGGTTGATCGTGTGCCGGGGGTTTTTGGTCATTATCTTGGGGGGAATTTTTTTTTGTAAACGTTCCCCGCGGGAAAAAATAAAGGGATTTTAAAATTTTACATGGGCGGTTTTTTGGGGTTTTTTTTCCCCGGGTTTTGGTGTGTGGTGGGGGGTGGTTTTTCGTAAGGTTTGGGGGAGCGCGGTCATTGGTGGGGTGAAAAAAAACACGGAAAAGGGGTTTAAAAAAAGGGCCCTTTGAGGTTTATGGAAGGAATGGGGCTTTGGGGTTTTAGGGGAAAATTTTGGTTTGGAAAAAGGCAAAAAGGGGGGTTTTTGGGGGGAAAGAGTGGGGGTTAAAATTTTTAAATCCATTGGGGCGGATTTTTGGGGGTTTGCATTTTCCGGAAGGCATCGAGACGGCCCCTTAAACGTTTGGGGGACTAAAAAATTGTTTTATGTTCTTTGTTTTGTTGACATGGGTTTGAAAAACGTTTTCCGTCGGGGCCAATTTTTTTTTCTGTCTTTCTCAGCCCCCTTTCCCCCGTTAATATGGAGTTTCCGGTTTTTTGTTCCCCCTGATTTGGGCCCTTTTTTTCTAAGCAAAACCTTAAAATGAAAAAACAGGTCCTGAAAAAGCTCAGTCAGTCTGTGCCTGAATCCTGGGGAACCCCTTAAATTTTTTCCCAGCTATTCCCCCCTGAGGAACCTTGGAACACTTTTATCTGGAAACCCCCTGTTTTTGGGAATCCCCGTTTGCAAAAGGGAAAATTCGGGGGGAGAAGAGATCCCCAACCTGCTTTTTGGGATTTATTGTAGGCTTGAAGGGGTTTTGGCCTGCTGTGTCTCCCCTCGTGTTTTCCGCAAACTGTTTTTAAATTTTCAGCATGCTTGTATGAAAAAAAACAAGTCATTTAATTTCAACCCCTTTTTTTCCTGGTTTCCCCCCCCCCAAAAAAAAAGCGCTATAGGAAAAGTACACTATACATGAAAAAAATTAGGAAACCCCAAGTTTTGTTTTTGCTGGGTTGGGAAAAACCCTTTTTTTTCTTTGACTTGGATATCAGTTTTCCCCTTTTAAAACCTTATGTGATGCCCCGGGTTTGACTTCTCACAAAACCTTCCCGGGAGGCAATTCCCCCTTAAAAAATTTTCTCTGGAGTGTTACCCCCGGTAAAACTATTGTTTTTTTTTTTTTTTTTTCCCCCTTTCCCTTCCAGCCTTCTGCCTTAAAAAATTTTGGAAGATGGGGGGGGGGCCCCATAAAAGGAATTTGCGGAGGGGATTTTATAAACCCTTTTCCCGATGTCCCCGACTTTAAAAACCGTTTTGCAAGTACGGGGCCTACTAATATAATTTGCAAGTGTTTGGACAGACTCCCCCGGGGAATTCGAGCCAGGATTGAGGCTCTAGAGGAACGACCCCGGCCCCCGCCAAAAAACCCCGGTTTTTGGGACCCCAAAATTTTCCTCCTTTCTTTTTTGGGGGGTGAACGGGGAAATTCGGGGGGGTTTATTAATCAATGCTTTTTTTTTCTTGCACAGCTTCAAAATTTTCCCCAACTGAACGACCCCAAATGCTTATATAATAAAGTTGCTTCCCCAAAAAGGTTTTTTATGGGGGGAAAAACCCCTGATTGAGATGGGGTGATTGTTTGTTTTCCCTTGGGGGTTTTATTTCACCCCGGGGGGGAGGTTTTTTATGCCCAAAAGGGTTTTCAACGCTGAAAAGAAAACCTTTTTAAATTTGCCCCAAAAGGAAGCGTTCAGTGCCGAAAAATCCCTTTGGTTTTTGGAAAAAGGGTCTTTTGATCCCCCTTTGGGAAAACTTCCGCAAAAAAAAACTTTTTGGGGGAAAGGGTTTCTCCCCTGATTAAGGAGGGGAATTTTTCTCGTGCCGACCCTCCCACTGATTAGGGGGCTTTTTTTAAAAATTTTGTACCCCTATTGATGCTCGTCTGATGAAGCAGAAGAGGGGGTTTTGAAAATAATCGCACAAACCCCTTTTCTACCCCCCCCCAGTTTTGGAAAAACCTTTAGTGGGAAAACCCAAGGGGGCCCAAAACCCTGAACCCATGCAGGGGGGCCCCTTTCCCCAAAAGGGGGTTGGGGATGCACGCAAAAAAATCGTATAAAAAAAAAAATTTTTGTTTTACTGTGGTAAGTCAGGGCCTTCTTTTTTAAAAAGGGGCCCCCCCCTTCTGTAAAAACTATTTTCAGCAGTCATTCACTTTGGGGTTTTTCGAGAGGAGCTCTGTCATGCCCGGGGCCCCAGGCCCCCGAGAGATTGCTGCAAGAGATCTTGATTTTCAGACTTAAACTCTTTTTGTTCGGGGGCGTGAGGGGGTTTTTAAACCCCTGCAATTTTTCAATTTCCTCAGCGGGGGGGCCCCGCGGGGTTGTAAAAAAAAATTTTTATTGGGGTTTCCCTTTTCCCTCAAACTTTGGGTTGGGTCGTTGGGTTTTTTTTCTCTGCTTTGATCGACTCAGGAGCAAGTGGGGAAAATTTTTTGGATATCTCCCTTTTCCTGAAACAGGGGATACGTTCAGTGAAGAAGGCTCTCAGTACAGATGGAGATGTGGATGGCTCTCACTGACTTCTGGACCAGGGATCAAGAAAAAGAGCCCTTTTAGGGTCCTTATGGGGAAAGATCATCAGGAGAAAAATGTCTTTTTTTGCTTATCTCTTTCCCCCCTTTCCTTATTTTAGGGCTACCCTGGCTGCGGCGCAGAAACCCACGATTAACTGGGAGACCAAGGAAATTTCACTTTCCCGGGGAAACAGATGGTCAAGGGGTTTCAGCTTGCTTGTTCCTAAAGGAAATGTCAGTCCTGAACTACCAGCTGTTACCGGCTTTGTGGATTTATGTGACAAGAAAAACGCTGATCAGCTTCCTCCTCACCGTCCATATGTTGTCCAATTGAATTATTGCTGGAGGAGATCCTTTTGGGAAAATCTACCCCTAGCGAGGCCCGAGTAAAAGCTTTGAAGGATATATAGCGAAATTTGCCAAAGGGTTCATACGCCCCTCTTTTATCTCCGCAGGTGCCCCATCTTCTTTTTGAAAAAGAAAAATGGTCTCTGGACCCCGATAGCTATAGGGAGCTCAATAAGGTTACTTTAGAAAAACCCTTATCCTTGCCCTTTAATCCCCGAGTTGTTTGGAAGAGTGCGGCATGCAAATTTTCTCTAAATGGATCTCGTGGGGCCTATAACTTGGTCCCTATTAGACCCCGGGGTGAAAGGAAGACTGCTTTTAGGGCACGCATGGCACTTTGAATATCTAGTTATGCCTTTTGGTCTGAGTACCGCCCCAGCCCCTTTCCAACACTTCGTGAATGATATCTTCAGGGATCTCCAGATACATTTTTGGGATTTTTTGGATGATATTATAATTTTTTCTAACTCCCAGAAAACATCATGGACATGTGGAATGGTCTTAGAAAACCTAAAACAAAACCATCTTACATCAAACTTGAAAAAGGGAATTCATAGGACCCAAAATTTAAAATTTTGGGGTTTGTACTATTCGCAAGGATTAGTATGGTGGAAACAAACCCAAGCCATTAAGGGTTGGCCCAAATTTAGAAATGTGAAGGAGGTGCAGCGTTTATCGGGGTTTTCCAACTTTATAGCGTTTTCTTAAGAATTTTTTGAGGTAGTGTCATTCACCCCAAATTACCCGGGAAAAGTCTAGGTTCTCCTGGACCCCCGCAAGCTCAGGAGCATTTTCTGTTTAAAGGATAAAAATTTTCCAAAGACCTATTTAGTACATCCCAACCCCAGCTTGCCTTTATAATAGGGTGGATGTTCGACTGTGCCGTTGGAGTATACTCTCTCAGAGAACAGGTGAGAAGAAAGTCTTGCATCCCCGTGCCCTTCTTTTCCAGCAGTTGTCTTCGGCGAGAGGAACTACGTTTGGGCAATAGGAAATTTTTGGCCATTATTGCCGCCTTCAAGGAAAGGAGACACCCTTTTTCAGGGAGCTGCCAGAAATAGTCGTCCCGACAGACCTCGAACCTTGATTTTTTCAGGTCGGTAAGTGCCTGTCCTCGCCAGGCTCGCTGGAAACTTTTCCTAAACCAATTTAATTTTTTTTTCTTATAGACCAGGATCGGCAATGGAAAGGTGAGCCTTTAGGATTCATTCGCAGAGACACGTCCACTTGCCCTCCTAAGACTATTTTCTGATCTAGATTCCGGGGGAGTGATTCTAATCAAGACCTATTAAGGCATAAGGAAGCATCCCATGGGATTCTTTTTTGGGCCCAAACCCCCAAAGGGGAGAAAGTCTTGTTTTTAAGAATGGTGGTGGATTCGGGGGCAACGTCTGATATACCTGAAACAGTCAGATTGAGGTTTGAATCATCCACGATTCCAAGATAGCGGGCTGGGGGAATTCAAAAGAAAACAAGAATTTCTTTCTGTTTTTTGGTGGCCCACTTACGGAAGTGTTTAAATATGTCACTTTCATGTGAAGTCTGTGAAAGATGAAAAAACCCACGCTCCTCCCCAATGGTTTTTGAAACCCCTTTCCCCACCCGTCCGCCCGTGGGGATCCATTTTATGGATTCTTGTGGAGTTACCAACCTTCATGGAAAAACACCATTCTAGTGGGGGTTTGACCGTTAAAAAAGGCAGCTATTTTACCCCTTGGTGGTTACCCACTGCAAAACAGACATCGATTGTGTTAAGAAGGGTTTTTCGTTACATGGATAACGGATGAGGTCATTTCGGATGGGGGTGCAATTCACTTCAATTTTGGCAAAATTTCTGTGCGCATTGGACATTAAAAAAAACCTTTCTTTGTTTTCACCCCCAGACTAATGGACAGACAGAACGAACCAATCAGCCCCTGGAGCAGTATTCCGCTGTTTTATCTGCCCCTACAGGATGATTGGGGGATCTACTTCCACTGGCTGAGTTCTCTTATAAAACCCCGAGCGTTTCCCACTAGCATTTCCCCTTTTTACCCAATCTAGGTTTCTCCTAACTTTCTTCCTCGTTTTCCCATAGATCGCCTTTGCCGGCAGTGGCTGAAAGAATCACTTCTTTACAAAAGAATATGGATTTTCTAAAAGGGAAAACTAGAAATTTGGGTCAGGGAAAAATCAAGAAAGCAGCAGATAAATTTCGTAAACCGCACCCGCTTTCAAGGTAGGGATTTGGTCTGGCTGTCAACCCGAAATCTTAAATTAAGATTCCTCGTCTAAATTGGGAAAAAAGTACATTGGCCTTTAAGATCAATAAAATTTTAAGTGCTGTTGCTTGTCGCTTCAAATGCCCAGAACTTGGAACCACCCTGTCTTTCATGTATCCCCACTAAAGGCTGCAACACCCAATACGTTTCCTGGACGTTCTTCTCCCTTTCCCCCGACCCCGTGTGGTCGATGGTCAGGAAAAATTTATGTGGAAAGGTTCTAGTTTTAGGTTTTTACAAAAATCAGTTGCAAAATTTGTTAAATGGCAGGGGTACCCAGTGGAGGACAATTGGGAAAAGTCAATAATGTAAATGCTCCCCGCCCGCTCGCCAGTTTCATCAGAGGTACCCCGACAAGCCTGGTTTAGGTCATCCCGGGGGTTGTCCCTAAGGGGGGGGTAAGTAAGGTTCTTTGTCTTGTTGAATGTTCCCTTTAAACTCAGTTTTCCCTCGGCCATTTGTTTCTGTTTTCTGAGCTTTGCCCTCAGTTAATATGGGGTTTCCCGTTTTCATGTTCCCGCCTGATTTGCCCTCTTGCTTTTAAGCAGCCCAGTGAACAATCAGTGTCCGAATCAAGCCTCTTCAGTCTGTGACCCGACTCCCGGAAGCCTTGGATTGTATCCAGCTATTCCCTATGGGAACTTGGAACACTTTTGGATCTGGAATCTGTGTTTGGTGAATCCCGTTTGGAGGAATTACGGTCAGAGAAGAGATCCTGAACCCGCTTAAGAGATTTTTGTAGTGCTTTAATTATCTGGCCCGCTGTGTTCCTGTCGTGTTCCTGCAAACTGTGTGAACTTTTCAGCATGCTTGTATGAAGTAATACAGATTTTATTTCAAACCCATGTTCCTGTGTTTCCCCGCACCCCAAACACAAAAGTAAGGAACTGTACACTTACATGACGCTTTAGGGGGCAGATTTTTGTGTGATTGGCGGGGGGGGGCCCTCGAAGTTGGGGGAAATGGAAATGGGGGACGGTGGGGGGAGGGGAGCTCAAAAGGTCCCGGGCTCCCCCCGGTGAATTTGGGGGAATGGGTATTGTTAATCGTGGAATGTTCTTTGGCGGCCTCGTTAAGGGGTCTTTGGTTTTTTGGGAGGCTAAGGTTAACTATCCCGAGTGGTGTCTAGCGGTGGGGGTAAGATTTAGCCGGGGGGCCAAAATGGGTTGTGTATGTGGCTTTTTAGGTTACGGGGTTTTGAGCTTCGAGGCCTTCCCCCTCCATGGGTTGGGAATGCTTGTAAATGTTTATATTGTTTTTAAAAAATGTTAAAAAAGGCTGCTGGGGCCCAAATTAAACCCAATTTAGTTATGTCTCTTAAGGGGATTGGAGGGGATGTTATAGACGGGGAGTGGGGGGCTGTCAGTTAATGTACAAGGTTTATTGGGGTATGATCCGCGTGGAGAAGTCACAGAGTCACGGATACTCTCCGTCTGTTTTTTTTCCCAAATTTCCCAGAAATAAGGATTTTTAAATTTGGCGCCTTCTGTATTGAGTCACGGGGATTTTTTTTCCCACGACTAAAGCACCTCGCATCCATCCATCTGGCCCGGGCGCCGCCTCCTCTGTGTCCCCTCACGTCAATGCGCCTGCGCTGCCAATATTATTCGGGAGCGCCTGTGCGCGCTGCCTGGAACTTACACCCATGATGTACGGAGATTGCGCCTGCGTGTAGTGAATGAAAGTTCCAGGGCAGCGCGCACGGTGCATGCCCAAATAATTATTGTACAGCGCAGGGGAGTTGATGTGAGGAGACACAGAGGGGCGGGCCCGATGGCCATGATGGATGGTTGTGAGGCGCTTGGTGGGGAAAAAACATCCCTCCATGACTAAATACAGGTATGGCGAAAAATTTTATAAAAGTTATTATTTCTAGGGTATTGGGATAAAAAAACATAATAGCCACCTTCACAAAATGCGCCCTAGTGTGCTAAAGGTGCTATTTCCCTTAATGGGCCCCGGGGGGGGTGACGGGTTTCCCCTTTAAGCAGTGTTTTTCCCACAAAGACTTGGTCTTTGTACATTGAAACCCTTCCCCCACAGAGTTTTTCCCCTTTCCCCAGAGCACTTTGCCTTTAGCAGTTTGATTTCCTGCTCCATATAGAGACCTAACAGATTGTCCCCCTTTTATTTTATTACCCTTTGTATTTTGTAGGGAATCTTTAAAACGGTTATTAGGGTATTTTAAAATGAAATTTGGATACAAATAAAGAAAAACAAAAATTAAGTGCTGCCTTCGCACCTGTTAATGACCTCTTGATTCCACTTTGTGGGGGTGCCCAGATACTCCCAAATTTTGGTCTGTGGTTGCCCAAAGGTCAATGAAATTGTCATCATCCCCGAAACAAACTCTTCCTTAAGCAAGACTGGTACCGTGTTTGGTTCCCAAAAAACTGAAATACTGTAAATGTAGTATAATTCAGACAAGTCTTTTCACTGTAGACATACCCTGGAAAACCCCTTGCTTTTTTTTCTTCTTTTTCTTCCCCTTCTCTTCTTTTTTTCACCCGCTTATATAAATTTTTCCCTTTTACCCTTTTAAGGGGACTTGTCAGTGGATCAACCTACTAAAACCCTTTCATGGGCATGACGGTGCTCCTCACAAAATTGAAAAACCTCAAAAAGTTAATTTTTTTTCGTTCTTCAAAACAAAAAATGAAAATCCTGATTATTCAAGTCTTTACAAACAGAGTGGTCTATTTCAAGTGTTTATTTCTGTTTTGTTGATAATTATGGCTTACAGCAATGAAAAACCCCCAAAAAAACATTATTTCAGTAAAATTTGAATACTTTATAAACACAGTTGAAAATGTTTTAAAATCAAAATGTTTGGGCCCATGAAAAGTATGTTCGTAAAGCATCAATACTGGGGGGCTCCTTTTGCATCAAATTTCTGCATCAGTGTGGCGTGGCTGGAGGCGATCAGCCTGTGGCACTGTGAGGTGTTATGGAAGCCCAGGTTGCTTTGATAGCACTTCAGCTCGTCTGATTGTTGGGTCTGGTGTCTTCATTTCCTCTTGGTGGGAAGTGGGCGGGTTTGCTGGGCCCGCAAGCACAGTGATATGTTGTTTTTAAAACCGGTATTGGTACTTTTGGCAGTGTGGACAGGTGCCAAGTTGTTGTGAGTGGGCTTGGATGAGTTCTGAGCGAGGCTCCCCCTGGTGGTTTCAAACGGTGCTGGGTTTTCCAGTAAGATTGTGAAAAATTGTGAGGATTGGGGAAAAGGTGTTATGACTGGTTTTTATTAAGGGAGTCACTTCCATCAGGGTTGCCCCGGGGATCAATTGTTTGGTTCTATCCTTGTTCCGTTTCCCCGTAGCCTGCTGTGTGTGTCTGCATCTCCCGTAAAGATAAGACTTTTCTTCTTTTTGTTTTTTGCTTGATTTTTGCATTTTGTCCTGCCTTTTGTGGGGGTTCAGGGTCCCTCCCGGGGGTTTTGCCCCCTCAGTTTTGTTAGCCACTGATGTTTGTACTTTTGCTTTTTCCAGTTTTTTTAGTGGCTGCTGTTTTGATTTGTTCACCAGGAACTAAATTTTGGTGGTAGGGTCGTGTGATCTCAGGTGTTTTTGAAATTAGTAGAGTTGGTGCTTTTCAGGGTTTTCTGGGATTTCAGTAAGTACCCTTCCTATCCTTTTCTATTTAGTTAGTTTGGGCCCCAACGTTTGCTCATACTATTTTCTGTCTGTGTCAGTATTTCTTCTTGTCTAACCGCCATTACATGTTTGGGGGCTTTCTATTATCTTTGGGGTTCTGCTCCGGGGCAGATAGCTTTCCTATTCTATCTTTAGGTGTAGTTAGTTTCTCAGGCTGTGACGAGGCGTCTAGGACCAACGTAGGAACGCTCCACGGCTGCCTCTAGTTGTGTGGTTAGTCAGGGTACTGCAATCTCATAGATTCCAACTGCTCTGGTGTATTGCCTTTTTTGCCTGCACTCCTCAGCTACCGAAACATAACAGTATCACCGGCCTAAAATTTAAAATTGTATGGTACTCACAGAAGGGAAAAAATATTGTGAAAGAAAAAAAGGTTGTCAGAGTTGTCAGAGATATTTTTTCTGTTTGTTGCATTTTTTTTTTTTCCCTCTGTATCTCTGGGTGCTGGGGAGGATTTTTTCTCTCAATGGAGTTTGCACAGTTGTCTGGCCGTGTGGATCAGCTTGCCACTGAGGTTCAGAGTATTGCTGCATATCTTGCTAGGTTGCCTGTTGTGGAACCTAGGATTCCCATGCCAGATTTGTTTTTAGGGGATCGAGCTAAGTTTCAGAATTTCAAAAATAATTGTAAATTGTTTTTTGCCTTAAAATCTAAGTCCTCAGGGAACGCAGCGCAGCAGGTTCAAATTGTCATCTCTCTCCTGCGCGGCGATCCTCAGGATTGGGCTTTTTCCCTGACACCTGGGGATCCTGTTTTGAGTGATGTTGATGCATTTTTTCAGGCTTTGGGGTTATTGTACGATGAGCCTAATGTCACTGATCAAGCTGAAAAAGCCTTGTTGGCATTAAATCAGGGGCTTGATGACGCTGAGTTATACTGTCAGAGATTCCGTAGGTGGGCAGTCCTGACCAATGGAATGACGACGCTTTGGCGGCCCTTTTTCGGAAGGGTCTGTCAGATAATGTAAAGGATGTTATGGTGGGATTCCCTGTCCCCTCTGGTCTCAATGATTCTATGTCATTAGCGATTCAAATTGACAGACGTTTGCGTGAGCGGAGAAGTATGCGTGGAATAGTGTTGCCTTGTGAACCTGCTTCTGAATCCATGCAGTGTGATAGAGTGGTGTCTGGGGCACAGCGTCATGAGTTTCGAAAGCGCAATGGGTTATGTTTCTACTGTGGTGATGCCTCTCATGCTATTTCAGTCTGCCCTAAGCGGGGAAGACGTTTTGCACGCTCAGTTGTCTTGGGTAGTGTTCAGACTAAGTTTTTATTAACTGTCACTCTGATATGCTCTCTGTCCTCATTTTCTGCTCAGGCTTTCGTTGATTCTGGAGCAGCTATTAACCTGATGGATTATGATTTTGCTAAACGTTGTGGGTTTCCCTTGATACCCCTACAGAAGTCTATTCCCCTACTGGGGATCGATTCTACCCCTTTGGCTGAGAATAAACCTCAGTTCTCTACTCAGGTGATAATGAGGGTTGAACCTGATCATCAAGAGTGCTGCAAATTTTTGGTTCTGTATAATCTGCATGATATTATCGTACTGGGTTTCCCTTGGTTACAGTCTCATAATCCTGTTTTGGATTGGAAATCTGTGTCTGTAACCAGTTGGGGCTGCCAATGTGTTAATACCAACACTCCTGTTTTTTCTGCCTCCCCCCAGGCTCAGGATGTTCCTGACTTTTTGATTGATTTTTCTGATGTATTTAGCGAAAGTAAATCTGCATCCTTGCCTCCCCATAGGAGCTATGACTGCGCTATTGAATTAGTGCCTGGTAGTAAATTCCCTAAGGTCGCCTTTTTAACTTGTCTGTACCTGAACATGACGCTATGCGGTCTTATATCAAGGAGTCATTGGAGAAGGGTCATATCAGACCATCCTCTTCACCCTTAGGTGCCGGTTTTTTCTTTGTGGCCAAAAAGGATGGTTCATTAAGGCCGTGTATTGATTATCGTCTTTTGAACAATATTACTGTGAAATATCAATACCCGTTACCCTTGATTTCTGACCTGTTTTCCAGGGTGAAAAACGCTACTTGGTTTACCAAGCTTGACCTCAGGGGGGCATATAACCTTATTCGCATTAAGCACGGGGATGAATGGAAGACGGCATTCAATACCCGAGGGGCATTTTGAGTACCTTGTGATGCCCTTTGGGCTCACTAATGCTCCTTCTGTCTTCCAGTCCTTCATGAATGACATTTTCAGGGATTTTGTGGATAAATTTCTGATTGTTTATTTGGATGATATCTTGATTTTTTCTAATGACTGGGACTCTCATGTGAAACATGTTCGAACTGTATTCCAGATTTTGAGAGAGAATGCTCTGTATGTGAAGGGATCAAAGTGTCTTTTTGGCGTACAGAGGATCTCATTTCTGGGATTCATTTTGTCCCCATCTGTTATTGAAATGGACCCGGTCAAGGTTCAGGCCATCTGTGATTGGGTCCAACCTACTTCATTAAAGGCTCTTCAAAGATTTTTGGGTTTTGCCAATTTTTATCGTAAATTTATTGGTAATTTCTCGGTTATTGTTAAACCATTAACTGATTTGACCAAAAAGGGTTCTGATGTGGTGAATTGGCCTCCTGAGGCAGTCTCTGCATTTCAGGAACTTAAGCAGAGATTCACTTCTGCTCCTGTTCTACGGCAGCCTGATGTTTCTCTGCCATTTCAGGTGGAGGTTGATGCCTCTGAAATTGGGGCAGGTGCCGTTTTGTCCCAAAAAGATCCAGAGACCTCTAAAAGTAACCTTGTGCCTTTTTCTCTCGAAAATTTTCTCCTACTGAACGTAATTATGACGTGGGTAATCGGGAGTTATTGGCCATGAAGTGGGCTTTTGAAGAGTGGAGACATTGGCTGGAGGGAGCCAAACATCAGGTGGTGGTCCTTACGGACCATAAGAATCTGGTTTATCTGGAATCTGCCAAGCGACTCAATCCTAGACAGGCCAGGTGGGCCTTGTTTTTCACACGTTTTAATTTTGTGGTTTCCTTTCTTCCTGGCACTAAGAATGTTAAGGCGGATGCCCTCTCGAGGAGTTTCCTTGCGGACTCTCCTGAGTTATCTGATCCTTCTGTTATTTTGAAAGAGGGTGTAGTTCTTTCCGCCATCTCACCAATTTGAGACTTGCTCTGGAGGGGTGTCAGGAGGATAGGCCCGAGCGCTGCCCTGTTGGAAAATTGTTTGTCCGGACCAGTGGAAAAAGAGTGTGATGTCTGAGATTCATTGTTCCGCGTTGGCTGGGCATCCCGGAATTTTTGGTACCAGAGACTTGGTTAGTCGGTCCTTTTGGTGGCCTACCTTGTCTCGTGATGTCAGGGAATTTGTGCAGTCCTGCGGGACTTGCTCTCGCTCCAAGCCTTGCTCTCGCTCTAGTGGTTTGTTGATGCCATTGCCTGTGCCCAAGAGACCATGGACCCATATCTCTATGGATTTCATTTCCGACTTCCTGTTTCTCAGAGAATGACCCCATCTGGGTGATTTGTGATAGGTTTTCCAAGATGATACATCTTGTGCCATTACCTAAGTTGCCTTCCTCCTCTGAATTGGTGCCGTTGTTCCTTCAGCACGTGGTTCGTTTACACGGCATTCCTGAGAACATGTGTCTGACAGAGGAGTCCAGTTTGTTTCCAGATTTTGGAGGACTTTTTGTTCTAAACTGGGTGTTCAATTGTCTTTCTCCTCGGCATTTCATCCTCAGACCAATGGTCAAACTGAGAGAACAAACCAGACATTGGAGACTTATCTAAGATGCTTTGTGTCTGCTGATCAGGATGACTGGGTCTCTTTTTTGCCTTTGGCTGAGTTTGCTCTTAATAATAGGGCTAGCTCTGCCACTTTGATGTCTCCGTTTTTCTGTAATTCTGGGTTTCACCCTCGATTTTCTTCAGGACAGACGGAGGCTTCTGTCTGTCCAGGTGTTGACTCTGTTGTGGAGCGTATGCAACAGATTTGGGACCAGGTAGTGGAGAGGTTGTCCCTCTCTCAGGAGAGGGCCCAGCGGTTTGCTAACCGGCATAGGACTGATGGTCCTCGGTTTAAAGTGGGGACTTGGTCTGGTTGTCCTCAAAAATATTCCTATGAGAGTAGCATCTCCTAAATTTAAGCCTAGGTTCATTGGACCTTATAAGATCATGGAGATTTTAATCCTGTTTCTTTTCGTTTGCTTCTTCCAGGGACATTTAAGATCCATAACGTGTTCCACAAGTCCTTGTTGAAGAGGTTTGTTGAGCCAGTGGTTCCTGCTGCTGTGCCTCCTGACCCTGTTTTGGTTGAGGGCAATCTGGAGTATGTGGTTGAGAAAATATTAGATTCTCGTTTTTCTAGACGGAAACTCCAGTATTTGGTTAAGTGGAGAGGTTATGGTCAGGAAGACAATTCTTGGGTGTTTGCTTCGGACATCCATGCTAGGAGACTCATCCGTGCGTATCATAGAACTCATCCTGACCGACCTGGTTGCTCAAATGAGGGTTCGGTGACCCTCCTCAAGGGGGGGGTACTGTTGTGAATGGGCTTGGATGAGTTCTGAGCAGAGGCTCCCTCTGGTGGTTACAAGCGGTCTGGTCTGTCCAGTGAAGATTGTGAGGATTGGGAAATCAGGTGTTACTGACTGGTCTTATATAAGGGAGTCACCTTCCCATCAGGGTTGCCGGTGATCAATTGTTCTGGTTCTAATCCTTGATTCCTGTTTCCCTTGTAGCCTGCTGTGTCGTGTCTGCATCTCCTGCTAACAGATAAGACATTTTCTTCTTTTTGTTTTTGTGCTTTATTTTTGCATTTTGTCCTGCACTTCTGTGGGGGCCTTCAGGGTCCCCTCCGGGGGCTTTTGCCCTCTCAGTTTAGTTCAGCCACTGATGTTTGTACTTTTGCTTTTTCCAGTTTTTTCAGTGGCTGCTGTTTTGATTTTGTTACACCAGAGAACTAATTTAGGTGGTAGAGGTCGTGTGATCTCAGGTGTTTTTGAAATTAGTAGAGTTGGTGCTTTTCAGGGTTTTCTGGGATTGCAGTAAGTACCCTTCCTATCCTTTTCTATTTAGTTAGTTTGGGCCCCACGTTTGCTCATACTATTTTCTGTCTGTGTCAGTATTTCTTCTTGTCTAACCGCCATTACATGTTTGGGGGCTTTCTATTATCTTTGGGGTTCTGCTCCGGGGCAGATAGCTTTCCTATATCTATCTTTAGGTGTAGTTAGTTTCTCAGGCTGTGACGAGGCGTCTAGGACCAACGTAGGAACGCTCCACGGCTGCCTCTAGTTGTGGTGGTTGGGTCAGGGTACTGCAAATTCATAGTTTCCCAAAAACTGCTCTGGTGTATTCCCTTTTTTTTGCCTGCATTTCCTCGCTACCAAAAACATACACCAAGTCCTGCTGGAAAATTTAAACATTTCCATCTCCAAAAGTTTTAAAGGCGGGGGAAAACCTGAAGTGCTCAAAAATTTCCCCTGGTGAGGGTTTGCACTGACTTTGGTTTTTTGAAAAAACACAGTGGCCCTACATAGCAGAGGAAAGGGCTCCCCAAACCATCACTGATTGGGGAAACTTCCCATTTCCCCCTTTTCAAGCAGCTTTGATTGTGTGCCTCTCCACTTTCCACCAGATTTGGGGGGTTTTTTTTTTCCAAAATTTAAAATGCAAAATTTACTGTAATCTGAAAACAACACCTTGGACCACGGAGTAACAGCCTTTTTTTTTTCCCCTTTGGGCCCGGGGGAAAGGAGCTTTGGCTTTTGGATTTTGGGTCATGAGGGGTTTTCCCCCAAAAGGAATGTGACACTTGTAGCTTTGCCCCTGGATACGTCTGTGTGTGGTGGCTCTTGAAGCAATGTTTCCCTGCAACAGCCCACTCCTTGTGAATCTCCCCCAAATTTTTGAATGTTTTTTTTTTAAAAAATCTTTTAATGTGCAGTTATCCGGGGTTGATTGTGCACCTTTTTCTCCCACACTTTTTCCTTTCACTCAACTTTCCTTTAATATGCTTGAAAACTCTCTTTTGAACAGTTTGCTTCTTTAGAAATGAGCTTTTGGGGCTTACCCCCCTTTGGGTGGAGTGTTTCAATGACTGCCTTCTGGACATCTTTTCAAATAGCAGTCTTCCCATGATTGTGGAGTACTGAAACAGTTTAAAGGGACCTTTTAAATGTTGGGAAACCCTTTTGCAGGTTTTTTTTTGTTAATTATTCAAAATTTAAATGGGGAAAATGACTTTTGGGTTTTCATTGGCTGTAAGCCATAATCATAAATTTTTAAAAACAAAAATAAACATTTAAAAATTTAGTTCACTTTTTTTGTAAGGGACTCTTTTTTAATATGAGTTTACTTTTTGTTTTGGGGAATAACTAAAAATAAGTTAATTTTTTTGTTTTTTAAATTTTGTGAGCACCTGTAGGTCATTGGAAGCGTATTAAAAAGGGTTCTTTGATTCTATGACCCCTTTTTTAAAAAAATTTTAATTTTCTATTGGGTCTGTGTACCACGTTGGAAAATTTTTCCATGCAGTTTTTTATTTAAAAAAACTTAAAAAAATAAATCAGGATTTGAATACTGAATATTGTATGTCATAGTGGAGCCCCCAGGGGGGGGGTCGGGTTTGGGGCCCCCCCGGGCCATTTTCCGGAACCGCATGGATAGGGATAGTTCCGCCCCAAAACCCCTGCTCCTTTTTTAAAATGGGCTTTTAAAAATACTCAGCAATGCAGTGCAAGGGTAAAAAAGTGTGGGAATACTTTATTGAACCCCCAAAAAAGGCGATAACACATAGAACAGTCCCGCATGGGGGACCCCAAAATGGTTTCCCTTACAGAGTCACACCCTTCCGCTGACCCGCCGGGGGTAATGGCAGATGTTAAAAACAGAGCTTCCGGGGGCGCTTCTCCCCCTGTGGTACACACCAGAGGGGGGGGGTACGACAAGGGGTAGGAAAGGGTGCAGTCCATTGAGTAAATTTAAAGGTCCCAAAACCAGTTTTTCCCTGAGAGTCACCACCTGGCCCCCTCTCCGAACTCTTTCCCTGGAGCCAGGCGCCCGAGGGGTCCCATTCCTTTTGGGGGTTTTCCAAAGGGACCTGGGGTTTTTTGCGATCTGTATCCCTTTAAACCAGAGCCGAAAACTTTTGCCTCAATCTGATACTGAAGGGGGACTATTTATGGCCGCCATTTGGAAATTTCCCTTGTCAGTTATTGTTTTGCCCTTGGTGAGTGTGTTGACCCTGGTGTGTTTGTGCTGTGTTCTTGGGTTTTTATACTTTGGGTTTTTTACTCGGTTGTTTTTTGGATACTGCTTGTTGGATTCTGTTTTGTACCATCTCTGTCTGTTTGTTTTTACCTCTGCCTTGCCCCACGATCCGTTCTGGGCTTATCCTTTGGTATGTCCCGCTATCTCGTGCTTTGACCCCCGGGAGTTCTGATTTACCTTTTTCCGTTTTTTGCCCCTGGGGGTTGGGTTTTTCCGTAGTTAAACCCTTTTTAGGAGTTTTCCTTAAACTTCAGATCTCCTAAATTGAGCCCGCCCCAACCATTTAGGTGAAATTTTTTGGGCCCGAAGGAATCCTCTCCTGCCCTGTCACCCGCGTTTTTTCTGTAACCCCCCTCTTCCGGGAGATTGGGGGCCCAAA
>JARQOD010000001.1:461161436-461236249 GCA_033576555.1 Oophaga sylvatica
AAATTACAAAAGTATCAAAAGTATCAAAATATCAAACATGTTCATAAATACAAGATACTTGTGGAGGACCCGCACCAAAAACCTCCCACGTGGGTCCTGGGTGGGCTGCAGGACTTCTGACTGCAGACCTCACTCTAGGCCCACCATACGGGTTTTTCTTCAGAGGTAGATAGTAGTAGTGGTTTTGTGTAAAACCAAGATAATGCACCGTAGTGCAACTATTTACAAGATCAGTTCTTGGGCTGGCACAGTCCACAGCCTCTCAGTCCAATGGCATAGTAATAGACACATATTTACATTTCCAGTATTCACATTATAATTTAACCTTACCCAACCAGGGTATACTATGCAACATATGCAATCATTACTTTTTAATTTTTCAAAATTCCTTTCCTTGTACCCAGCCGGGTATTCTACTCAATATGTAAACACTATACATACACAGTAATAAAGTGCAAAAATGGCAAATATTTCTTCAACTTTTTACAACTTCTAGAATGCGGTAAACCCCTGTCTGGGTCCTACCGGTCTTCACATTTCTTGCTATTTCTAGTACGTCTTCCACACCTGGGGCCGGAACGACGCGATGTTCTTTGGATCCCATAACAAATAAGTCATGGCCCGATATCAGTGTTTGAGTGGCCACTGTCCTCATTCTAACTAAGGTCCCATCGGGTACCTCTGTCATATATGACGCAAGTGGCGTCGCTGAGGGTGCCACACAATGAGATTTGGCTTGCGATGCTGGCTGAGATGCTGAAATAGACGCAGGGGGCGATGCCGGGTAGGTCGCCAGTTGCGATGTTGAGCAGGTCGCTGTCTGCGATGTAGGGGGCGATGCCGAGGCACGGCCTGATGCTGTGGGAGCTCTGAACTGGGACGCCTCAGTACCGATGTCGGGGACGGGGTCGCTGACGATGGAGACGTTCAGGGCATACCACCCCTTCAGACCCCAGTGGCGGGTGTAGCTCACAATGTCTCCATTAATCAGGTCCCTCCCAGGATGACCGATGGGCAGGTGGGATTCTACGTCTCGGCGGCTGACAAAGACCCCGGGATAGAGGCCTGGCTCGCGGATGAAGCCCCAGCCCTTGCGGAGCTGAAACTCGGCGACGCAGCCCTGCCGCCGCGGTTCCCGTCGGGTACCTTTATCCTGACGGATGGCCTCCTTTTCAGCGAAGAACCTTTCATGCCACTCCTGGCGGTCTTGCTGCTTTTTCCTCTCTTCTTCCTGCTGATGGCGTCGCTGCTCTTCTTCACGACGGCACCACTCACTTTCCCACTGAACAGCATAGGTGACGTCATCCAATCGCGCCATCTCGTCCCAGTCGACTTCCGGCAACGATGGCTGGGACCCCTCCGGTGACCTTACCGGGGAGCGATGCTCTGCTGTGGCCTCCTGGCCTGACTGGCACTCCGGTCCGGGCAATACCTCCTCAGCCTCCTTCTCCTCCACCTCCGCATCGGTGGGATCAGGTACAGCACTCTCGGTGGTAACCTCCGGTCGTCCCTCAGCCTTCTCCAGCAGCGATTTCAGGAATTCAGGAGACGGCGCTTGGCTTGTAGGAGAGAACACTGCGTCCCACAGCAGCCGCTGAGTTTGGGCGCGCCAGTGCCTCTCCGTCTCCTGCAGTTCAGCACGACTCTGGAGCTTCTTTTTCAGCTCCTCGTTCTCCCTCCGCAGCTCCATCATGGCGGGGTCGGTGTCCCTATCTGGGGACAGCTCCGGCACAGGTAGGAAATCATCTGGTCCTCGGCTCAGATCCTCCTGTCCTTCCGCCATCTCGTCCCAAGCCAGACTGTAGGTCCCATCAGGAACAGTCCGGTCTCTTCCGTGGAGGCGGGATTTGCGTCTCCTCCTCTTCGGATAGAGGATGAAGAGGAGGCGGATTTCTTTAGCAGTGGGGCAGGACCGCACATTGTAGTAGCATTTGGAGAGGGCGGCCATATCTTTCGCGCCTCAGGGGGGGTACACGCCCACGAATGCACGCCCACCTTCTTCACCAGCGCTTCAGGGCGCCAACTTGGCGGTAAAATGGCGGTATTTGGCGCCAAATGCAGCAAACAGTCTTTTTCCGCACAAACAGTCAATATAGGCACACAGGACTCACAATTGCAAGTTTCGGATCCTGTTCGTGACGCCAAATTTTAAATGACTCGCACCACAATTGTGGTTACCAGGGCTATGGGGTACTCGGAGCCGAGCCCATGGAAATCTATGGGAGTTATCACTGGTAGCGGTGGCTCGGTCCGTGGCCCTGGCAGTCAAGCGATGGGGGATATTTACAGGGGATTATTAGGATAGTTCGTGACGCCACCTGTGGTTTCTGGTAATTGTACCAGCGCTGCTGTAAGGGTCTTCACAGGGGATGTTTTGGGGCAGCTTGGTGGTAAGTCTCCCACAGGTGAGACTGGTCCCTGGAAGTCTATGGTGGTGATGATGCAGGGTGTAGATAAGGATTCAGTCACACACATTGCAGTTTCTTTCCATACCTTTACTGGCAGATGATTCAAGCAGATCCCGGGGAGCTGGTCGGGGTGGAGAGTGCACATTCGGGTAACAGCTGAGCAGGTTAGAGGCCTCCTTTACTTCCATATACTTGTGAGTCCAACCTGCCTGAAGCGAAGTTAACTCTGAATCTCCAGCTCTCTCAATAGCTGTACTGCCCGGCCAACATTGTGGTGGAGCCTTCTAAGTGATGAAACTAAGTCCTTACTTTTGTCTGCGCTTGACTCAAAGTCCCTGTTCCACCTGACTCCGGTTACGTATTGACACTTAGGGCTGCTCTCTGCGACCTGTAGTCCAGATGCCTCCGGTTTTCTATCACTAGACGTGAAGTACTAGCAATGCTTCGGACCCGGTGTCCGGCAATTTAGTGCAAGTAATCCAATACCTGTAGCACTTCTCTAACTTCTCCACTGCGCCCTTCGCCCTGCTTCCCGCTCTTAACATAAGCACTTGTGGCAGTTGTGGACAATGTCAGCTTCCTCCAGAGCTCGCTGCACAGCTCTCAGTTTCCTCCAAAGTCCAGACTGGACCGAGACTGAATGGCTGCTCTGTCCTTAGACAGAAGCTAACAGACTGAAGTACGACTGAACACTCCTCCCTCCTAGACTGTCTGACTCTTGCCACGTGTCACTCCCCCTTATATCTCAGATGGGTGTGTCTGAAAGTGTGAGTGACAGTGAATGAATATCAAGCGTTGCTGTTACCTTCCTGTGCACTCTCCTGGACTTTATGTGTGCCTGCGTAGCTGGGCTACACATCCCCCTTGGTAAAACACAGCACTCCCGGGCTGTAAAAGACAAAAAGAATATTTTGTTTTGCATTAACATCAACATATTAACACTTCCCATCCGGGAGGTACGACTTCTTGAACGTTACAATATGTACAGTAGAAAATTACAAAAGTATCAAAAGTATCAAAATATCAAACATGTTCATAAATACAAGATACTTGTGGAGGACCCGCACCAAAAACCTCCCACGTGGGTCCTGGGTGGGCTGCAGGACTTCTGACTGCAGACCTCACTCTAGGCCCACCATACGGGTTTTTCTTCAGAGGTAGATAGTAGTAGTGGTTTTGTGTAAAACCAAGATAATGCACCGTAGTGCAACTATTTACAAGATCAGTTCTTGGGCTGGCACAGTCCACAGCCTCTCAGTCCAATGGCATAGTAATAGACACATATTTACATTTCCAGTATTCACATTATAATTTAACCTTACCCAACCGGGGTATACTATGCAACATATGCAATCATTACTTTTTAATTTTTCAAAATTCCTTTCCTTGTACCCAGCCGGGTATTCTACTCAATATGTAAACACTATACATACACAGTAATAAAGTGCAAAAATGGCAAATATTTCTTCAACTTTTTACAACTTCTAGAATGCGGTAAACCCCTGTCTGGGTCCTACCGGTCTTCACATTTCTTGCTATTTTCTAGTACGTCTTCCACACCTGGGGCCGGAACGACGCGATGTTCTTTGGATCCCATAACAAATAAGTCATGGCCCGATATCAGTGTTTGAGTGGCCACTGTCCTCATTCTAACTAAGGTCCCATCGGGTACCTCTGTCATATATGACGCAAGTGGCGTCGCTGAGGGTGCCACACAATGAGATTTGGCTTGCGATGCTGGCTGAGATGCTGAAATAGACGCAGGGGGCGATGCCGGGTAGGTCGCCAGTTGCGATGTTGAGCAGGTCGCTGTCTGCGATGTAGGGGGCGATGCCGAGGCACGGCCTGATGCTGTGGGAGCTCTGAACTGGGACGCCTCAGTACCGATGTCGGGGACGGGGTCGCTGACGATGGAGACGTTCAGGGCATACCACCCCTTCAGACCCCAGTGGCGGGTGTAGCTCACAATGTCTCCATTAATCAGGTCCCTCCCAGGATGACCGATGGGCAGGTGGGATTCTACGTCTCGGCGGCTGACAAAGACCCCGGGATAGAGGCCTGGCTCGCGGATGAAGCCCCAGCCCTTGCGGAGCTGAAACTCGGCGACGCAGCCCTGCCGCCGCGGTTCCCGTCGGGTACCTTTATCCTGACGGATGGCCTCCTTTTCAGCGAAGAACCTTTCATGCCACTCCTGGCGGTCTTGCTGCTTTTTCCTCTCTTCTTCCTGCTGATGGCGTCGCTGCTCTTCTTCACGACGGCACCACTCACTTTCCCACTGAACAGCATAGGTGACGTCATCCAATCGCGCCATCTCGTCCCAGTCGACTTCCGGCAACGATGGCTGGGACTCCTCCGGTGACCTTACCGGGGAGCGATGCTCTGCTGTGGCCTCCTGGCCTGACTGGCACTCCGGTCCGGGCAATACCTCCTCAGCCTCCTTCTCCTCCACCTCCGCATCGGTGGGATCAGGTACAGCACTCTCGGTGGTAACCTCCGGTCGTCCCTCAGCCTTCTCCAGCAGCGATTTCAGGAATTCAGGAGACGGCGCTTGGCTTGTAGGAGAGAACACTGCGTCCCACAGCAGCCGCTGAGTTTGGGCGCGCCAGTGCCTCTCCGTCTCCTGCAGTTCAGCACGACTCTGGAGCTTCTTTTTCAGCTCCTCGTTCTCCCTCCGCAGCTCCATCATGGCGGGGTCGGTGTCCCTATCTGGGGACAGCTCCGGCACAGGTAGGAAATCATCCGGTCCTCGGCTCAAATCCTCCTGTCCTTCCGCCATCTCGTCCCAAGCCAGACTGTAGGTCCCATCAGGAACAGTCCGGTCTCTTCCGTGGAGGCGGGATTTGCGTCTCCTCCTCTTCGGATAGAGGATGAAGAGGAGGCGGATTTCTTTAGCAGTGGGGCAGGACCGCACATTGTAGTAGCATTTGGAGAGGGCGGCCATATCTTTCGCGCCTCAGGGGGGTACACGCCCACGAATGCACGCCCACCTTCTTCACCAGCGCTTCAGGGCGCCAACTTGGCGGTAAAATGGCGGTATTTGGCGCCAAATGCAGCAAACAGTCTTTTTCCGCACAAACAGTCAATATAGGCACACAGGACTCACAATTGCAAGTTTCGGATCCTGTTCGTGACGCCAAATTTTTAAATGACTCGCACCACAATTGTGGTTACCAGGGCTATGGGGTACTCGGAGCCGAGCCCATGGAAATCTATGGGAGTTATCACTGGTAGCGGTGGCTCGGTCCGTGGCCCTGGCAGTCAAGCGATGGGGGATATTTACAGGGGATTATTAGGATAGTTCGTGACGCCACCTGTGGTTTCTGGTAATTGTACCAGCGCTGCTGTAAGGGTCTTCACAGGGGATGTTTTGGGGCAGCTTGGTGGTAAGTCTCCCACAGGTGAGACTGGTCCCTGGAAGTCTATGGTGGTGATGATGCAGGGTGTAGATAAGGATTCAGTCACACACATTGCAGTTTCTTTCCATACCTTTACTGGCAGATGATTCAAGCAGATCCCGGGGAGCTGGTCGGGGTGGAGAGTGCACATTTGGGTAACAGCTGAGCAGGTTAGAGGCCTCCTTTACTTCCATATACTTGTGAGTCCAACCTGCCTGAAGCGAAGTTAACTCTGAATCTCCAGCTCTCTCAATAGCTGTACTGCCCGGCCAACATTGTGGTGGAGCCTTCTAAGTGATGAAACTAAGTCCTTACTTTTGTCTGCGCTTGACTCAAAGTCCCTGTTCCACCTGACTCCGGTTACGTATTGACACTTAGGGCTGCTCTCTGCGACCTGTAGTCCAGATGCCTCCGGTTTTCTATCACTAGACGTGAAGTACTAGCAATGCTTCGGACCCGGTGTCCGGCAATTTAGTGCAAGTAATCCAATACCTGTAGCACTTCTCTAACTTCTCCACTGCGCCCTTCGCCCTGCTTCCCGCTCTTAACATAAGCACTTGTGGCAGTTGTGGACAATGTCAGCTTCCTCCAGAGCTCGCTGCACAGCTCTCAGTTTCCTCCAAAGTCCAGACTGGACCGAGACTGAATGGCTGCTCTGTCCTTAAGGTACTGCCACACTAAACAATCCCGCTAGCGATCACGATAACGACGCATACTAATGCGATCGCTAGCGGGATTGTTTCTATATCGCTAAGTGCGGCCACATTTAGCGATATAGTTAACGACGCTATCGCCGTTAGCGATCTTCTTAACGACTTTAGCGGTACAAAAGTACCGCTAAATCGCTAAGAAAAGGTGCCACACTAGCGATATATACTTACCCAGCGGGAGCGCCGACGAGAAAATAGGGTCCGGAACGATTCCAGCGACGAGCGAGATCACAGCAGGAAGCTCGTCGCTGGCAGCTGCCGCACTGAACAACATCGCTAACGGGATCGCTAAATAGTGACGTTTTTTAGCGATCCCATTAGCGATATTGTTCAGTGTGGCATACCCTTTAGACAGAAGCTAACAGACTGAAGTACGACTGAACACTCCTCCCTCCTAGACTGTCTGACTCTTGCCACGTGTCACTCCCCCTTATATCTCAGATGGGTGTGTCTGAAAGTGTGAGTGACAGTGAATGAATATCAAGCGTTGCTGTTACCTTCCTGTGCACTCTCCTGGACTTTATGTGTGCCTGCGTAGCTGGGCTACACATCGGGATAGACCCTCCTTCAAAAAGAAGTTCTGCAGTATAATGTAATGTATTTTCTACAGTAAATTGAGCAGATCAGTAACCAGAATAAATGCACTTTGTCATTTATGTTACAGATGAGAGGAAACAGTTGAAATATTAAGTGAAAAAAAAAATTCTTCAAACTTTTTGCTAGTCTGCTGCTAGCCCGTAGGGTCCCCTGATTTTTGTTGTATTATTGATGTGTGCTTTGTTACTCTCGTTAACACATGGGAATCACGAAGAATGACACGTCACCAAGATGGGCAATGATTGGCAGCTGCAGACAGTGATGGGGGGTTTTGAAAGAAATATCATTATACAGCAATGATCTTCATCAGCAGTGGGTCGGCCACAGTGACTACATGTTTCATATTGGCACTGTATTTTACATTACATTTCTAATACATTATATTGTGATGAAACAGCACTACATATACCTGGCCGATGAGAGGCTTTGCTCATTATTAGCACATTTTACTGTAAATTGTAAGACAAAGTATAGGGCTGTCATCTCAGTCCTGCGGAGGAAGATGTCCTTATATTTAGTCACTACCAGGATGTGATGTATCTCAGATAGTATTGAGTCATACAGCTTTACTGAAATCAGAACCCAGAACAGAGCCTTAGTCACTGGGAGAAATGAGAAAGCAACCAGGGTCCGTCACTGTAAAGAGGAGGAAGTTGTTATCCGAGCATGTTTCTGTGCTAATCGAGTGTTTTTGTTGTGCTCGAGTAATATGTTTGAATCCCCCCGTGGCTGCATGTCTCGCAGGTGTTCGAGAGGCGCAACCCTTGTATGGATTGTCTAACAATCAGGCAATCCCTGCATGTGTTGCAGTTGTCAAACAGCCGCGAGACGCGCATCCGTGAGGACTCTAACAAACACGACAAAGACACTCTGTTAGCGCCGAGCATGCTCAGATAACACCTTATCTGAGCATGGTCCCTCATTGCTAATAGTAAACTCTTCCTACAAGGACCATTTTCGCTGTTACACTTTTGGTCTTTCCTCCCGTCCTTCTAAAAGTCATAACTTTTATCTTTTTGTTGACATAACCATATAAGAGGGCTTGATCTTTGCGCCACGATAGAAGTGACCAAGAAACATACTTTTCCAAGTCAGTACAATTACAGTAATACCAAACTAGTATTTGCCTTATTTGACTACTTGTGGCCCGCCCATAGACTTTAAACGTCAGGGCGGTCCACGCTCTACTTTGCAGTGACGTTCTAAAATGTATGTCTCTACATAATAGAGCAGCTGTATGCAATCGTACAGCTGCAGAAGCAGGGATCTCGCTGTCAGATGCAACTGGACTCTCTATACAGAAGGCAGGGATGGTTTGTTACTGTCTCTGTGTTCCTGATCAATTGCCATATAAAGCGCTGTGTATACAGTACTAGGAAATACTAACAACGCTTTCTCCTCCTAACCCAGCGCTCATGTGTTCACTGGGAGTAGGAAGGGAGAAGGAGCTGCTGGGTCCTAAGAAACCCAATGAACTCTACTATACACCTGGGAGGCTGCAGTTCCACTGTAAGTGGGGATAATATACCATTCCCAGATACAGGGAAGGTAAAAAAAAATGTGTTCAAATGTTGAAGTTCCCCCCCAAAGGTCTGTTATGACCTTATGAGGACCACATTATATGAAATAAATGAAAAGTAAATACATAAAAAGTAGGTAAAAAATGCTACTGCCAACCCTAATACTATTTAATAGCCCTGTACCCATAAAAAAAGAATAAAATAAACCATGTCCAATATATAAAAAGTGTTACAGGTAAGAAGAACAAATTTGAAAATGAATTGTAGAGTTCTAAATCCTAGAAGGACATACGACTTGCCCCCCACTCCCATATTATGTACTAATGTCCCCATCCTGAGCTGTTCCTAGCATATATGTCTCCCCATCCTGGTATATGTCCCTCATCCTGGTCCCATCCTGGCATATATGTTCCACGTCCTGGATCAATCCTGGTATATATTTTCCCCATCCTGGAATATATCTTTCTGATCCTGGGCCCATCCTGGTGTATATATGTACACCATCCTGGGCTCATCCTGGTATATAGGTTGCCCATCCTGGTGTATATATGTCCACCATCCTGGGCTCATCCTGGTATATAGGTTGCCCATCCTGGTATATATGTCTCCCTTCGTGAGCACATCCTAGTCACTGCTATGTGCCCCCAGTCACGTGCACACAGGCATGAGCTGCTGGCCTGTGATTGGCCTTCAGCGTGTATTGCAGCACATAGAGCCCTGCGCCACAATACACTTCAGCTGAATGTGTCTGAGGACACACATCCATTTGAAGTTTGCGCTGGCATCAGCAGGCCCCCCCACCCTCTACGGCCGCGATCATTACACTCCAGCTAGTGCCAAGTCTGTAGAGGTAACAACATTTTTGAGCCTATTGCCTCTGGCATTACAGTTTAACTGACCCACTAAAATATGGATCACCTCCCAGTGGTGGTGGATTAGATGCAAAACATGGCCAAGGATCTTTCAGAGAGATTTCTACATCATGAAACCTCTGATGCAGAAGCTCCTTCATTATCCCACTTGACAATTTTTGAACCCAAGGTAGACTTTCCTAGCCAATTATCAGGTGACTGTAAGGATTTTTCCCTTTAGAGGAAAGATGTCAAATGTATTTCAGACTCCACCTGCATTCGTCTAGTTCTAAGGGACTCACCAATTCCTTCTGAAAGGAGACGCAAAAGGCTTGGGTCTTACTCTTTTCTGTTACACTTGACTCTCCAGAACTCTCCATAGTAGACTTGTTTTTCGAGGACTTAGGGCTCCAATATGATGACCCTGACAGGCTTGACCGAGTAGCTTTGCTGAAAGTACAGCGGCAATGTATTTCTGAGGATTGTTGTACGAAGTTTCTGTGCTAGGCCACTGGCTCACAGTGGAATGACCAGGCCCTTCACCATCTGTTTCGTACTGGATTCTGTGACCAAATCGTAAACATGTTAGTGCAGCTCACTTCCCCTGACTCTCTTGCTATGTATCCTGCAATCTGTCTGGATAGGCAGTTGTGTGAACACAGACAGGAATCCACTGCTGACTCTGCACCACCACCTAAGATTTGTGCACCCATTTCCCTTACTGAGGAGCCCATGCAGATTGGGATAACACACTCCTATCAACAAAAATGGGCCAAGCAATAAAAACAGAATCTTTGTAGCAACTGTGGAGAGTCTGGATCTCAGATGTGAGACTGCCAAGACAAATGCTGCCAAAAACAGGCTAGCGCATAGGTGGGTCCATAGGTGGACACTGAGAACTTGGGGCACCTGCTAACAAGCTACAGATATAATATAATAGAGGAGACTGTGTAAATATATAGACTGCCATGCGCCCCGTCAGCTGTCGGCCTCTGATTGACCGGCGGTGTATATTGCAGTGAAATGAGCAATTAGGTCTCCTGCGCCACAATACATTTCAACTGAAATGTGTTGGAACAAGTTCAGAGACAAGTTACCATTATGGTGAGCGGACTGAAAACTATATCCTACAAGGAACGGTTTAAAGGAGCTAGGAATGTTCAGCTTGCAAAAAAGAAGTCTAATAGGAGACTAAATAGCTGGCTACAAATATCTGAAGGGGTGCCACAGTGTAGAGGGATCATCCTTATTCGAGAATCAATGAAATGAAACTGAAAGGGAGAAGATTCAGATTAGATATTAGAAAAAACTTTTTGACAGTGAGAGTGACCAATGAGTGGAACAGACTGCCACAAGAGGTGGTGAGTTCTCCTTCAATGGAAGTCTTCAAACAGAGGCTGCAGAGACATCTGTCTGAGATGGTTTAGTGAATCCTGCATTGAGCAAGGGGTTGATATGATAACACTGGAGGTCCCTTCCAACTCTAGCATTCTATGAATGTGCGTCCTAGGACGCACATCCAGCTGAAATAGTTGCTGGTACCGTGCACCCCCTTCGGAACCCAGTGCAGATACATCCGGCAATTTATCCACCCCTGATTGGGTCCAAGAATGCTCACTTAGGGACACAGGTATTTCCATAGGATTCCGCAAAATTATTAATCCCTGCTTGTTTATTTTATCTAACGAAATTTGCGTGGATCAAGGCATTTATTTAATTTTGTAGATGCCAAAGTACCGTAGCTAAAGATGATGGTTTGCGCTTGCCAACATTGTTTTCCTATGAAAGTCACTGCTATTGATGATACACCTCTTACCCCTGGTATGGTTAAGTACATCACTAAGGAGGTGTCCCTGCTTTTTGATGCTTTACTTTTAGAATCTGTCATTTTTTTTGTCCAAGAAAACCCATCCGTTGCTGTGGTCTTGGTTACGTAAGCATAAGCCAGTTATTGACTGGCACCAGGGAGATATTGTACACGGAACCCTGCGTGTCAGAACAAATGTATGTATTTATCTGTGAATCTGAATAAAGCCATACACAGTGCTGTACCTGAAATATTTGCAAATTTTCCTGATGCTTTGTGTGTCTGAACCTGAAAAATTACCCCAACACAAGCATTGATTGTCCCATTGATCTGGTTTCTAACTCCTGCATCAAGCCATGAAAGATTATATAGCAGATAGCAGACAGTTTGCAAAAAAGGGTTCATCAGACGTCCCCATCCCCGTCACCAGTAGGCGCATATTTCTTTTTTATTGATAAAAAGATGCTAGTTAAAGACCATGTATTGACTATCAGGAACTTAAGAAAGTTAGTGTGAAGAATCAGTATCCTCTGTCACTCATCCCTGATCTCTATTGTAAAGTGACTGCGGGTGGTAGCCGTGACTGAGCTGCTGCTTCACATCGCCCTGGCACTTTACAGAAAAATTGTGTCCCAGTGTGCATCATACTCATGTTTAGGCCGCAGACCTCTGCTGTTTCCAGGCTCCATCTTCCAGAGCCGCTGCATATAAACCAGGGGCACAACAGTTCGTATTAACCAACAACCGTTTACTGGACAGTTCAAGTTGATCAGATTGTAACATGCAGTATCGGACACAACACTTCTTGTTTCGGGTTTTTTAATACAGTATGTTTCCTTAACACAGTCCATTTCAATCATTACTATCTGTTCCCTCTGGACCATCCCTACGCTGGCTATTCCTTTCAGACACTTCCAGTCCCGCAGTTCACCCGGGATCCGTTACTTCCCCTTCTCCGCGTCCATCACCCCTGTTTGTGAGAGGATAAGGCATTTCTCCTAGTACCTATACCGAGCCCTAAGCTCTGGACATTCAAGGAATGTCCGCAAGGTAGTAAGGCCTCCCACTGCCATAATTCCTTGCTGGCGCCAGCAGCCCACTGCCCTTGAACTTGGTTACTGCACTTCCTTATCTGACTATCAGGAAGTAGTCTGCTTTATATTTGCATTAGCCCCATTCCATCATGGGTTAATCCCAAACATTAGTTGTACATTATTGTCCTCAGCTAACTACAGTTACTATCTTATAGCAGTAGGTACTAAGCCTATTGTCCTAAAAACTAATCTATATCTTACAGTCTATTCACAATACAAGTTACACTGATGTACTATACATTATCATGATATACAAAAGATGCATAACACTATTTACATGACGCTATTGGTGTCTAAAGAGGTAGGAACGTGATCGTACAGTCCACCACTCTTACACTGTAGCTAACTTTTGGAAGCAAGTTGGTTCACCAAGCTTGATCTCAGGGATAAGCATACCGTAACCTTATTCATATCAAGGAAGATGAGTGGAAGACTTCATTTAACGCACCTGAGGGTCACTATGAGTAGCTTGTACCTTTTGAGCTAAGTATTGTGTAACAAGGCGGCATGGGGTAGTCATGGGCAAGTCCACTAGGTCACAGTCAGTGAGCATCCTGGCCCCTTGCACATGAAAAAACAGAAACAGTCTAGACCTTTAACTCAGTCAGTTACCTTCTCGTCTCACTTCACTGCTGTCACTGATGATAAGAATCCAGGGAAACACACTGGCACGGTTTTAATCCAACAGGGAAACGGTTTAATAAGAAATAAAGAAGGTAGCTATTCCTGCGCTGTCCCTATTCAAGGTTGCTGCTACATCAGCAGCAGCAGCAGAAGCATCAGCTCCCAATCGGGTCGTGGGAGCTAACAGTCTCTTGGAGGGCACTCGCAGAATCCTTGTGCCCATTCCTGCTGCCCGACAGTCCTGGCAGCCTGAAGTCCCCAGCCTGGGGTCCTTTCTGTTCCAGACGGGAACACACTTGTGCCCCAGACGGAGGTCTCTTTTGTCCCAAGCCGGGACACTCCTATACCCCAAATGGGGGTCCTTTCTGTCCCAAACCGGGACACACAACCTGCCTCGGGCAATCCTGCCTGGGCTTTGCTCAAGAAGCAGAGCTTTCTGTTTCTTTGACGCTGCTAGTCCAGCCTCCTCCTGTTAACAACTTCTGTCCCTAATTTAAACATAGGCATAGAATTAAAGCGAACTTGAGTCGCCCTCCAGAGCAATGGGAACTCGGATCTGAGCCTACAGACTACTATGGGGGATGTCACGGCGACACAGCTCAGTCCGTGGCTCTGGTGCTCATTCTTTAATGTGGGATATTTACAGGTGAATTGAATATTAGTATGGGGATTCGTGACGCCACTTGTGGTACCTGGTCAGGATGACCAGCGCTGCTATGCAGCTCCACTGAAGGGTTAATATTGTGCAGCTAGATGTTAAGCCTTCCACAAGTAAGGCTGAGTCCTTCAGGGCAGATAGATGTGCAGGGGTGCAGGACAGACGGGGACCCGGCAGTTAGGGGTATTAAGGTAGACACACACATAAGTCACTTTGGTACCTTTACTGAAGATGTTGCAGGCACTCCCCGGCGCACTGTAGGGTGAAGGGTGCACATCCAGATTCCTCCACTGAGTAGGTGTGTGGCCTTCTGTTCCTTGCCTTTATGTGATAAAGTCCTGACCTGCTTGTAGCTAGGCCTAACTTGGTCTCCACTCTGCACCTGGCTGATCTTGTGGTTGGACCCTTTCTTGAAGTACAGTCTCTATTTGCAGTGCACTGCTGGACTCCGTCCTCCTGGTCCGGTTACGTATCAGCTCTGTGGTACTCCTGGGACTTGTAGTCCTCCAGGAACTCCGGTGTTCTCCTAATGGGTCGTGGAGATCCCTATAGGCTCGGACCCCGCTGTCCGGTGTGATAATTGGGATGAGCTATTTAGCTCCTCTGTCCCTCACTTGCTTTCCACTCGCCTTCGGCCTACCCGGGCCCTCACACGATCACACACTGGCAGTTGATGGGCTGCCTCTTCACCGCTCTCTAAGCGTCGGCACGCTTTCTCTCTGAGCTGCACTCACTTACTTCAGCTCTGACTAGGCTGGAGTGGTCTCTGTTCCACCCGTACTAGCCTCCACTCTCTCTTGAACTGAATTACTCTGCAGTCTTTCTAATCTCAGCTCTGCACTTCACCTTACTGCAGACTGACTGAGCTCTCTGAGGTGACTGCCTTGAGTGGCTTCAATGGCTGAATGCCTTGTTTTTCTGTGTTCACTCTGCTTTTATATGTCTAAACAGCTCCCTCTGGTGGTCTTTGGGATAGGTGAACGTGTGTGAATGTGTATAATGACCTCTAGTGGTATATTCTTTCAGTGCACCCTTCTGGAAGATATGGATCCAGTCGCAGCTGGGCTCCACATTCCCCCCTAGTAAAACTCAGCACTCCGGGGCTGAAATACAAAAACAGAGAACAATAAACATTGTATAAATTAACTCTTCCCTTACGGGAGGTGAGGATCTTAAACTGTTGCATAACAGATGAATGAATAACTATATACATTAGCACAATGAGGAAATGAGGAATTGAGCAACCATAAAAGTCCCAGTCTCTTTTGGAAAAAAAGGATGCTCAAGGGTAGGGAGAACAAGCAAAAAATAATGTCCATTCCGCTTGTTTCCATATTAAAGGGAAAAACAGGTAAATAAATAACGGTATATTATAAGGCATATTATAAGCAACTATATATACATTTATGTACAATGACTCTAGACAATTATTTACATTTGTTAAGGGTAGAACTAATCTCTAAACCTAGCAGGGATGTGTCCTTTTGTGCTACGTTCTGACCTGCGTGGTGCAGTGACCTGTGAGGTAGCAGTTTCCCTGTTTGTTCTGCGTGAAAGTGAATTATAGAATTGCCTTAACCTCTCTACAGGACTGGCAAGTATACCGTGAGCTGGGTGGACTGGCTCGACTTCTGCAGGGGATCCTTCTTCCTGAGCTTCAGCTTCTTGAGAATCTGCTTCTTGGGAGGCCACTTCCTGGGGTTCTGCTGGAGCGGGTTCCTCTGGAACTGACTCTTCTGCAACAACCGGCTCAACTGGGTGTAGTAGTTCTCCTTGTTGCTGATAGAATTGTAATACGGGAATGATTACAGCTTCTCCAAGGCAAGGCCAATCTGCGGGGAAGTCTCCTAAGTCCGTATGTATAACTGCTTCATCACGCTCTTCCTTATTGACAACAGGTTCTTCCTCTTGAAGCTTTAACAGATCCGGACACAACTTTAGGTGATCCCTGGATACAGTTGCAGTCGTTCTTCCTCCATCCTTGCTAATTATGCACGTTTTCTTGTTGTCAAACCTTGAATTCTGTACAACGTAGGGCTCTCTTTCCCATTGATCGTCGAGTTTGTGTATCCTTCTCTTTCTTTTCAGTACGACTTCACCAGGTGCGAAAGGTTCAGCTGGCGCACTTTTATTATAGTGATCTTCTTGTTTGTTCCTTACTCGATTGAGACTATCTTCAACGCAGGCCTGTACTTTCCTGTACTGTTCCTGTCTGTTCGTGTCCCAGTCTTCAGTAGTCACATCTGCTTCTGGTTCTACAACACCAAGCTCCAGATCCATGGGCAGCTTTCCTGGTCTGGCCCGCATGAGGTAAGCTGGGGTGCAATTGGTGGAACTCACAGGTATGTGATTGTACAGATCTACCAGGTCAGGTAGTAAGTCTGGCCACCGATTTCTCTCCTCGAGTGGTACAGTCTTCAGCAGGTCAATGACGATGTGATTCATCTTCTCACAGAGACCATTGGTTTGGGGGTGGTATGGTGTGGTTCTTATCTTCTTACACCCGTACAAGTGACAGAACTCTTTGAACAATTCGGCCTCAAAGGCTGGGCCTTGATCAGTTAGCACCTGCTCAGGTATCCGTGTGGTCTGCAGAAATACGCTTGGAACGTCTTTGCTGCTGTCTCTGCCGTCAGATCTTTGACAGGGGCGACCACCAGGAACCTGGAGTAGTGATCCACCATGTCAGGGCATAGGAGTATCCTGACCGGCTGGGTGACAACTTGACATGGTCCAGGGCCACGATCTCCAAGGGACGAGTCGTCTTGATGGGTTGCAGGGGTGCCTTCTGACTGCTGTAGTCTTTTCTTCTGAGGCCACAGGGTCCACAGTTCTGGCACCACCTCTCAATGGAGCTGCGCATTCCCACCCAATAGAAACGACACTTCAACAGGGTCTCCAGCTTCTTCCAGCCAAAGTGTCCCGCTTGATCGTGGTAGGCTTCCAACACCATCTGGATGTCTGCTCTGGGGACTACTATCTGCCATACCATCTCATGGGTCCTTGGGTTGACGTACCTCCGGCACAGCTTCTCACGATAGATAAACAGCCGGCTTCTCTCATTCCACAGCTGCTTTGCTTGTAGAGACGCATCCTTCTCCAAGGAGGAACCTTCTTGAGTTATCAGCTCCTTGATTCGGCTGACAACTGGGTCCTGTCCTGAGTCTCCTTCCAGCTGTGGTGAGGTAAAGGATTTAACGTCTTACCACGCTGCCTCCTGCAGGCTTGTTGCTCGTGGATCATCCCATTCCTGTGAAAGGCAGGTAGTTCAATCTCTTCCAGATCATCCACTTCTTCTTCTGTGTCCGATTCATGAGGCATCCTGGATAGGGCATCAGCGTTGGCATTCTTGCGGCCCGCTCGGTACTTGATTGTGAATTGGTAGTTTGACAGCCGAGCCATCCAGCGTTGTTCCATGGCTCCCAGCTTAGCTGTTTCAAGATGCGTCAAGGGGTTATTATCAGTGTAGGCAGTGAACTTGCTGGAGGCTAGGTAATGCTTAAACCTCTCTGTAATGGCCCAGACCAGTGCCAGGAACTCCAACTTGAAGCTGCTGTAGTTCTCTGGGTTCCTCTCAGTCGGGCGGAGCTTCCTGCTTGCATAGGCGATGACTTTCTCCAGGCCATTTTGCTTCTGACTGAGGACAGCTCCCAATCCTTCATTGCTGGCATCAGTATACAGCAGGAACGGCTGGCTGTAGTCAGGGTAAGCTAGGATCTCATCACCTGTCAGGATCTCCTTCATTTCCTTAAAGGCCTCAGCTTGTTCTTTACCCCACGGGAATGGAGAATTTCTGCTCTTGAGGGATTGTCCTACCAGGAGGTCTTGCAGAGGCGCTGCTTTCTTGGTGTAATCCTTCACAAACCTCCGGTAGTATCCTGTCAGTCCCAGGAACTGACGTACCTCCTTGAGATTCTTCGGCTCCGGCCATTTCTGGATGGCGGTGACCTTCTCGGGTCTGGCGCTACTCCCTCTGAGCTGACAATATGTCCCAGATACTGTACCTTTTGTTTGAGCAGATGGCACTTTGAAGGCTTCAGTTTCATCCCATACTTGGACAGTGACTCGAATACCTCCGCCAGGTGCTTCAGGTGGTCTTCATACGTCTTGGAGTACACAATTACGTCGTCCAGGTACAGCAACACAGTTTCAAAGTTGAGGTGTCCCAGGCAGCTCTCCATCACTCTCTGAAACGTTCCAGGGGCACTGCTGAGTCCAAACGGCATTCTGTCAAACTCACAGAGTCCCATCGGGGTGGTGAAAGCCGTCTTCTCCCGATCCTCCTCAGCCACAGCCACTTGCCAGTACCCACTAGTGAGGTCAAGGGTGGAAAAGTAATTAGCGGTCTTTAATGCAGCTAAGGATTCCTCAATGCGTGGTAAAGGGTATGCATCTTTATGTGTAATGCGATTTACTTGTCTGTAATCTACACACATTCTCATGCTTCCATCCTTTTTCCTGACTAGGACTAAAGGTGCTGCCCAGGGACTACAACTATCCCTTATCACCCCTGCTTCCTTCATATCACGCAACATCTCCTTGGCTTTCTGGTAGTGTGCTGGTGGTATAGGCCTGTACCGCTCTTTAATGGGAGGATGATTGCCTGTAGGGATATGGTGTTGCACTCCCTTAATTGTCCCAAAGTCAAGTGGGTGTTTACTAAATACCTGTGTGTACTCCTGTACCACTCGAAGTACTCCCTGTTTCTGGTGGGCTGGAGTGGTGTCCGTCCCGACATGGAGCTGTCGACACCAGTCCTCCACCTGGTTGCTGGGCCGTTATCCTCCACTGGTTGTGGGGAGGCTAAGGGCTCCGTCGGGTGAATGGAGTTATTATCCACAGCATGTAACTTAGCAACAGTGGCATAACGTGGTAATTTGACTTCATCCTCTCCCCAGTTGAGAAGACGCACTGGCACCTCCCATTATGTACCTCTACTACCCCTCTGGCAGTCAAGAGTGTAGGTCTGTGCTCCGAACAATGGGGCTCTACTACTGCTTGGTAGTTCTGTCCTCTCAGACCTATTGCTGCTCTACACCAAATAAGCATTTCACTCATTGGGGGTATCACAATGGGGTTCGGGTCTGTTACCCGTACATTACCAATCTCACCACCGGTCAGTTTCACTTGCTGCTGGCATATCAGGGCCCGGATCTCCTTCTGGATCACTCCCTTTTGCTTTGGCCTGGCAACATCGGCGAGCTGTTGGAGTAAAAACACAACCTCCTCCAAACAGTTACTAATAATGTTAGTGCCCAAAACCACATTCAACCCATTTTCCTCATTAACAGTCTTCACTACAAGAAGTCCCTGATCCTTCAGCTCCACTCTCCCCACTTTTACGTCTACATTTTTAGCCCCCAGTAAGTCAAGAGGGAGGCCATTAGAGGCGTATACGGCAAAGTCAGGGTTTGGGGTTTGGAGACTGTCCATGGACCAAAATCTACTGTAGAGAACATCAGGTATGATGGTTACCTGAGATCCAGTGTCCAGCAGGGCAGGGATTGCGATCCCGTCCAGTATGATGGACAGGTATGGTCTCCTCCCACAAACCTGCGGTTCCAGTCCGAGGGGCCTGAGGGGTCTATTCCTGGGTGGTGGCCCTCGGACCCAGGGTTTGCTCGTTTAAAGGACACCGACGTGCTGGATGACCTTCTCTGTGGCAACGGTAGCAGACGATCTCTCGACGAGGATGATGCTGGTCGCAGTTCCCTCCAGGGGGTGGCGTTGTCCTCCTCCGATGGGGCGGCGTCCTCCTTCTCCTCCGGTTCATCCAAGGAACATCCTCTGGGCAGTCAGCTAGCAGGATCTTTCCTTCCGTCTCAGGTTCCGTCCGCAGTTGCAGGGCACTCATTACAGTGGCCAGGTTTTTGGTCAACTGCGCACTTCTGAGCGCAGACAGTCTAGCTCAGTAGGGGGCGCCACTTGCGTTTTGGCTTCCGCAACCAGCGGGGAAAAGGTGGATGCTGCTGGTTTTAGAGTGGTTTCACCCGGGTGACACTGGGTTGCCATCTCGGGCGTTTCCAGAGGTCGCAGTCCTTTTATAGCCATATCCTTAAGGGCATCAAAGGTAGCTCAGGATGGTCCAAGGACCACCAATGCACAGTTCTGCTTTCCGCTTGGGACCTCAGTCCCCGTACAAATTGTTCTTTTAACATTTTATTTTCATTGAGGACACTTATGGGGTTAACCTGTTGAGAGCTCGCAGGGCCCCCTGTAGTCGGCAGGCGTAGTCCCTAATGCTATCATCTGGTTTCTGGGAGCATTGGTAAAACCTCATCCGGAGATCTGTTTCAGTGCGGTCCTCAAAGATGGTCTGTAGCTTTAAGAAAATTGCAAGCACTGATTCCTGGTCTGCAGCGGTCCAGGTCTCTACTTCCCTCTCTGCAGCACCGGTCAGCTGTCCCACTACCACTGCAGCTCTCTGCTTTTCCGTCATAGGGTACATGTCCATTATACTGCATATTTTGCGTTTGAACCCTGACAGGGTGTCTGGCTTGCCGCTGTACTGAGGGAGCCACTTTGCTCCAGGCATGTAGGGCAGTGTCAGCGGTACTATCGGAACCACAGGACCTGGTGAGGGGCCAGCGTTTCCATCTTGCGCGGCAGCGCCGAGAGGTAAGTCATTGGGGCGGCCAGCCTGGGCCGCGCTGTCAGCTTGCTGCTGCGACATATCTGCGCCCCCCTAGTTAAGCGTGGCCTACCTTCTCCAGTAGGCCGCAGCTTCCTCTGGTTCTAGTAGTGAGAAGGACCTGCGTCGCCGGCGCTCTGACGTCAGAGCGTTCACTGAAGCTCTCCACAGGACCTGCCGCCTCGTCAGCGTTGGGGGCGTGTCCGGGACTCAGCGCGCTTTTACAGGTACGCCTCCTTCTCTTCGCGCCATAACGCTGCAATTTGGCGGGCAATTGCGGACAAGGGCGGGAAACCTTCACCACTTTATGCGACAGTCTTTTAGTGAGGCACACAGTACCCGTGGCAACGGGCACAAGTTACTCCGTTGCTGCAGGGCACGAAATCCTGTTTGTGACGCCAGAAAGAGATGAGTCGCCCTCCAGAGCAATGGGAACTCGGATCTGAGCCTACAGACTACTATGGGGGATGTCACGGCGACACAGCTCAGTCCGTGGCTCTGGTGCTCATTCTTTAATGTGGGATATTTACAGGTGAATTGAATATTAGTATGGGGATTCGTGACGCTACTTGTGGTACCTGGTCAGGATGACCAGCGCTGCTATGCAGATCCACTGAAGGGTTAATATTGTGCAGCTAGATGTTAAGCCTTCCACAAGTAAGGCTGAGTCCTTCAGGGCAGATAGATGTGCAGGGGTGCAGGACAGACGGGGACCCGGCAGTTAGGGGTAATAAGGTAGACACACACATAAGTCACTTTGGTACCTTTACTGAAGATGTTGCAGGCACTCTCCGGAGCACTGTAGGGTGAAGGGTGCACATCCAGATTCCTCGACTGAGTTGGTATGTGGCCTCCTGTTCCTTGCCTTTATGTGATAAAGTCCTGACCTGCTTGTAGCTAGGCTTAACTTGGTCTCCGCTCTGCACCTGGCTGACCTTGTGGTTGGACCCTTTCTTGAAGTACACAGTCTCTATTTGCAGTGCACTGCTGGACTCCGTCCTCCTGGTCCGGATACGTATCAGCTCTGTGGTACTCCTGGGACTTGTAGTCCTCCAGGAACTCCGGTGTTCTCCTAATGGGTCGTGGAGATCCCTATAGGCTCGGACCCGCTGTCCGGTAGTGATAATTGTGATTAGCTATTTATGCTCCTCTGTCCCTCACTCGCTTTCAACTCGCCTTCGGCCTACCCGGGCCCTCACACGATCACACACTGGCAGTTGATGGGCTGCCTCTTCACTGCTCTCTAAGCGTCGGCACGCTTTCTCTCTGAGCTGCACTCACTTACTTCAGCTCTGACTAGGCTGGAGTGGTCTCTGTTCCACCCTACTAGCCTCCACTCTCTCTTGAACTGAATTACTCTGCAGTCTTTCTAATCTCAGCTCTGCACTTCACCTTACTGCAGACTGACTGAGCTCTCTGAGGTGACTGCCTTGAGTGGCTTCAATGGCTGAAAACCTTGTTGTTTCTGTGTTCACTCTGCTTTTATATGTCTAAACAGCTCCCCCTATTCTTTCAGTGCACCCTTCTGGAAGATATGGATCCAGTCGCAGCTGGGCTCCACATTCTTCACCCAGCAAACAGTAGTACAGTGGCAATATACATTGACATGGCAGATATAAAGCATTGCACAATACATATAAGGGAACCATTGGGGGTCGCAGGGGCTCCGTGTATAGGAGAGGGAAGGCAAATGAGGGTCCCCACCAACTCCTTACAAATGCACCAGAAGTTTTTCAAAATTTGTTTAATGACCTATTCAAAGATATACAGCAAGTGTTCAATATAATTTTATATCTGGATGATATCTTGGTGTAATCACACTTCTGACATGTACATACAATACTCAAAAAACTCAAAGACAACTATTTATTTACTAAACTAGAAAATTGTGCGTTCTTGGTTCAAGGAGAGCATTTCCTGGGATATATCTTGCCTGCCAAAGGTTTCCGACTGGACCTCTGAAATGTCTAAGCTATTAAGGAGTGGGTGCAACCCAAATCTCTGAATGCCTTGCAGCATTTTCTAAGATTTGCAAACTATTATCTTAAATTTAAAAAAAATCTTAGGTTGTCAAATCAATTACTGTCTTGACTAGGAAGAAGATAGATGTGGTTAATGGTAAGCCTGAGGCAATCTGTGTCTTCATTGAGTTAAAGGAACGTTTCTTGTCTGATCCTATATTGGTCCAGCCTGACCGAGAGTGTCCTTTCGTGGAGGAAATGGATGCCTCAGAGATTGGACATGGTCCAAAAAAACATGAAAGCCGATGCTCTGTCCCAAAGTGTCTCCCCATCTCAAACTGAGTACTCAAAACAAGTTCCCATTTTAATTAGTGTATATTTTGTCTCCGGATTCTTGAGATTTACGTATCTCCTCAACAAGATCTAAAGAGTTAGCCCATGACAATACTCCTTCCCAAAAAATATTTGTGCGTCCCTAGTTTTCTTTGAGTACTCCAGTGTATCGCACCACGGCCCTGGCTTAGCCTGGATGGGCGTGACTAAGTAGCTACAGGGTCTTCACTAGGGCCTCTGATGGTGAGGATAGGCTTTGCTGCCGGTAGGCACCAGATACAACTCCAGGGCAATCCCGAGACTGCAGCAGTTGATCGGAAGGATACAGACATGGCTACGAGGTTCAGGAGGGCGAGACAGAAGCGATCAGATGGTCCGAGGTTGGGGCAAGCAGCACATGTTCACAATGCAAAGTAAGAGTGAGGGATGGAGAAGTCAAACAGGAGGTAAACAGGCCGGGTCGATAACTAACTAGAGACTGAATATGAAGATGCATAAACAGGTGCTAGTGTGGTGGGCCACTGGGGAGGCGCCAGATGTTGCAGACGGGCCAGCTGATGCATATACACCCACTGGCAGCAGACAGTGATGTCACAATAGCTGAAGTTGGTTGCTGGACCATCAACACTTCCCTCGTGTCTAAAACAATTGTCAATACAGGGAGGTAGCACATGTGGATGGTATATGACCCATGGGGGGCACTCCTGTAGTGGTGGTATCTGGGTGCAGGTTTTGGAGTGCCCGTGGTGTTTGTGCAATCTCAAGCAGCCAGACACGCAGGTGAACTTGTAAACATAACAATTTTATTGAAAGAGATAACAGGGTACAGTCTCTCCCTTAAAGACAAAGTTCACAGTATATTGTGCATATGAAAGTAATTGTTCTCTTCTTATGAGACAAGCGAGGTTATGGCCTCTCCGGGAGGCTGGAGCAGAGATCTCTTCACTTGCTATTAGAGGAAATGCTATGCGCAGTCCAAGAAATATTACACTGATGGAGGGACCTTCACAGATTGGCTCTCCGTGGAAACACACTAAAGTGTGTAAGCACTCACAGTTGTGAGCCTACCGTTCCCTTTCGTGGAGGGGTAGGTTTAACAAAGTCGGTGGCGTGGCAGCCACGTGGATCTGGTCCTGGCTAGAAGCAAACAGTATAACCAGCATGTAGGAGAGCACTTGTGCAGCGTTATTTCTCCTGACGGGAAGATGCTTCACTCCTTTGTGGAGGAAGATGTTCCCCCAGCGTGGACTGGCATGAAAAACATCCTGGGAGCAGTAGTGTCTGCTTCGTCTGCCTTCCTTAGGCAGCTTGAACCACACAGAACTGGATGTTACCTCAGGAAGTATGTGAGCCCTGAGTTGGGAGGCTCCTCCCAGCCGTTTCTATGTTGGCTTGTTGAGGAGAATAATCTCTTAACTTTCATATACACACATTGGTCAGTAGATGGCAACAAAGCACATTTTGAATTGTCGGTATACAATGCAATGTATTACTGTATTACTCTTCTAACTCACAGTTTCCAAACTAATTCTGACACACTGGAACAAATCTACATCCACACGACAACTGTCACATTCAGCAGCAGTAGAATGGGTACCGGGATACCACACTAGCAAGCTAGGTACCAACGTTCAGGCAAGGAGTGGTGGGAAGAGTTGCCTAATATAGACCCTAGTAGTACCGGATAGGCCAGGGAACCTAATCTACACGAGACACAGTAGGGTTTGATTCCTGCAGAGACTGGCCATACCCACTAAAGCCAAATGGAAACAACATGCAGATGCAGCAGTACTGAGGAGTGCTGCAAGAGCCAAACTTAGCGAGATGACCTGACACGAGAAGCCACATGGTGACCAGAGTGAGTAGGGCGGAGCTGAAAAGGCATGGGAGTTACCACCGTGACATCCAGGGATCTCATGATTCTGTCCTAGGAGGCAACCCTGGGATTAGCAATAGTATGCTAATAATAACCAGGAATTTTTAGTGATCAACAATTGTTTGAGAATGTAGAGAATGTTAGTGCTTCCTCAACTTGTGCCCGAGCAAAAACACAAATCCATTAAGACATCCCAGTTCTTCTGTATCCTTGGGTATCATTCGTGTTTTGGATTCTTTAAATCTCTGAAATTGATACTCCAGAGAATGGTAAATCCATAGACTAGTTGATGCTTGTCTGGGATGAAATCAGAGAAAATCTGTTGAGTTTTTTTTACATATACAGACAGCATTTTAGAAGGGGTTGTGCAAATAGAGGCCAATTCCTTTAAAAATTGTTGTAATAAAATGGCTCCAAATGGTTTTCCTTGTTCTTATTGGTATGTGCAAATTGTAGATTCAGCCTGAAGGCAGCAAAACCACAAAGGAAGTCATATGGAAATAAGGAGTAAATAAATACTTGTAAACAAACCAGAGTATGTTCATTATATTGATTAAAATCCACCCCTTTTATTCTGATTACAGCTTTACACCCCCTTGGCATTAGAGATGAGTGACTTTGCCTCCGGAGGGTCGAGTCGCGTTTCGGACCATCCGACTTTATCAAAAGTCGAGTCGAACGAAATCGGCGGACTATCGGAAAAAGTCAGAGTTTCCGACCGAAACCCGACCCGACCCCAATGCAAGTCAATAGGGAAGAAAAGTAGGCAGTGAGTGGAGGACAGTAAACACCTACAGTGCCCATGCCAATGACATCAATTCTTATTACTTAAGCTTGTCAACCTTAATTTACTTTATAATAATAGTAACGCATTGAAAACTAAGGGATATTTGGCTAAAGTTGTGGGAGGGGGCCAGACTGGCTCCAGGTTCTGATGGGCCCCGGACAAAAGACACATACCACAATTCATGATGCTCCGATACGGCAGAGAAATATAGGTATAGTACAATGCCAAATACTTCACTTCTTACATTACATGAGTGATATCTATTGTAAATTCTACAATAGCTCCAAAACCTGATAGTATAGTACTCCATACAGTATTATGGGTACCACATAGTGTGCCATACAGAATAATGAGCCCCATATATTGCTCTATACAGAATAATGAGACCCATATATTGCTCCATACAGAATAATGAGTCCCATATATGATGCTCCATACAGAATAATGGGCCCAATATAATGCTTCATACAGTATAATGAGCCACATATATTGCTCCATACAGAATAATGAGCCCCATATATTGCTCCATACATAATTGGTTCCATATAATGTTCCATACAGTATATGATAGCTCCACATAATGCTTCAGTATCTGATGGTCCCCATATTATGTGCCATACAGTATAGAATGGTCCTCATAGAGTATAATGAGCCCCACATATTGCTCCATACAGTATAATGAGACGCATATAAGGCTCCATACAGTATATGATGGGCCCCATATATTGCTCCATACAGAATGGGCTCCATATAATGCTCCATACAGAATAGGCCCCATATGTGCTCCATATGGTTCTCCATATATAAAGGGCCCTATATGATGCCCCATAAATAATGAATCCCATATGATGCTCTAGTATATCATGGGCCCCATATATGATGCTCCAGTGTATGATGAGCCCCATATAATGCTCCAAATATAATGATCCCCATATATAATACTCCATATATAATGGGCTCCATGTGATGCTCCATATATAATGTGCCCCATATGATGCGCCATATATAATGGGCCCCATATGATGCTCCAGTATATGATGTGCCCCATGGATGATGCTCCAGTGTATGATGTGCCTATATAATGCTGCATATATAATGGGCCCCATATGATGCTCCAGTGTATAATGGGCCCCGTATATGATGCTCCAGTGTATCATGGGCCCTATTTATAATGCTCCAGTGTATGATGGGCCCCATATATAATTCTCCAGTGAATAATGCTCCCCATATATTGCTCCAAACATGAAAAGAAATGAAATACCTCTCCTCGCTGGGCACTGCTCTACTCTGGACTCCTCAGTGTCACCATCTTCCAGTTTTCTGCACTGTGACTGTTCAGGCAGAGGGTGCACAGACGTGACGTCATCGTGCTCTCTGACCTGAATGTCACTGTCAGGAAGACGTCACAGCGGTGGAGCAGGGTGTCATGGGTGTATCGCCACAAGGATCGTCGCGATTACACACTCTGACTTCTCACAGCTGAGTTGCTGTTTCTTTGTGTTTGGTAATGAGGGAGTTAATTTTACCTAGCTCTTTGCTAAGACTAGGTCCAGCCTCGCCCGGCTGCTTTTGATTATGTTCTAATTAGATTCCTTCATATACCTGCCAGTCTGCTTGTTATATGCCGGTGAAAGCCTTTATGTAGTCTAGCAGACTGGATCGGTTCTGAGAATACTTAAGCTAAGAGCTCCTTAGTTGTTTTTACTCTTACAGCTTATAGTTTATCTCTGAGACCTTAGGTGTTCCTACTGTGTGTGAGTGTTGTATGTAAGACTTTATTTACTTTATTTCTTGTCTTTCTTGTATGTCTTTCTGTTCATTAACCGTTACCTGTTCATTCCCTTTGGTGGTAATCAGGGTCCTTCTTAGGACTAGATTACAGTTGGCAGGGATTGATAGGAGACAGGGTTTACGCTGGTGGCCTGGACCTCTGTACCTTTAACAGTACCTCCAGGTAGAGGGATTAGTTAGGACCCCAGTTTAGGGTCAGCATAGACCCCGGTCACCCTCTAGCCGGAGACAGCGTATAACGGATTCCGTATTGACCCACTGGACTTTCTGTCAGGTAATTCTATGTTATCATATATCTATGCGCAATTATATTGTATGTTGCCCTTTTGATATAGATTACTGTCATCACATATATATATATCTGCTATACAGCGTGATATTTTCACCGGCCATACTAAAGATTCTCTCCAGCTGTCATGGATCCAGTAGCCCAGCTGGCCCGGCAGTTGCAGGGGTTGTCCATGGAGTTTGCAGACATTAAGTCCAAGGTTTTGTTCCCCCCGGAGCAAACCAGATCTGAACCTAAGGTTGCTCTCCCGGACAGGTTCACTGGTGGGCGGGACAAATTTTTACTTTCCGGGAGGCATGTAAATTGTACTTTCGGCTGCGGCCTCGGTCATCTGGGAGTGAAGAGCAGAGGGTGGGAATTGTTATCTCGCTCTTACAAGGGGACCCTCAATCTTGGGCGTTCTCTATTCCTCCAGGCTCCCCAGATCTCCAGTCAGTGGATCGATTTTTTACTGCCCTGGGTCTGGTATATGATGATCCGGATCGAGTTTCCCTTGCTGAAACAAAGTTACGTAAAATACGGCAAGGAAATCGTCCAGCGGAGGAATATTCTTCTGAGTTCCGTAGATGGGCAACAGATACTCAGTGGAATGACCCAGCTCTTAGGAGCCAGTTTTGTCAAGGGTTGTCTGACAAATTAAAAGATGTGTTGGCTCAGTATGATTCTCCTCCATCACTGGAGGCTGCTATGGCCCTCGCTATTCGCATAGATAGACGAATTCGGGGAAGACGCGAGGTAACTCCGCCTCCCGTGATGACTCCACCTACTACTAAACTCCCTTATACTGAGGTTCCCCTGGTCTGTTCTGAGGAACCCATGCAGTTGGGAGGGACATCTTTTTGTAGGAGGGAATTGGCGATGCACCGCAAGACTAGAAGGTGTTTCTTTTGCGGGAGAGAGGGACATTTTGTTGGGGGGTGTCCATCCCGGGCCTCTTTGAGCAAAGGAGTTAACCTGGGAGTGTGTATTTCGTCCCCAAATCCCTCTCAGTTTCTCGTGCCTGCGGAGGTGGTGATTGGTACTAGAACTGAGAGGATTTCTGTTTTTCTTGATAGTGGGTCCGGGGCTAATCTGGTGGACGCTCGGTTTGCCCAGGTGCATGGTATGCAACTGAGTGTATTGGCCAAACCGGTCCCTATAGTCTCTATTGATTCTAGACCTCTCGGTCAAGGTAGCTTGGTACAAGCTGTTCATAACATAGATCTTCGAGTAGGGGCAAGACATAAAGAGCAATTGTCTTGTTATGTGTTGGAGGGTCTACCTACTCCTATTGTGTTGGGACTTCCTTGGTTGGCTAAACATAACCCAGTGATTGATTGGCAATCCGGAAAGATAAGCCAGTGGGGTGAATTTTGCAGGAATAACTGCATGAGCACGGTCATCGGTGCGGTTGTGCCTAGGACTTTGTCTCCTTTTCTGGAGGACTTTGGGGAGATGTTCTCAGAGGAGGGGTGTAAAGAGTTACCTCCTCATCGCGCATATGACTGCTCAATAAAGTTTCTTCCTGATGCCTTATCTCGTACTTTCCCAGGGGCGGGAAGACGGATGATCCGGTTCCTATTCCTCAGGAGGGAGTTGTAGTGTCAGCTGTATGCTCTGAGCTTGAGGGGGAGGTATTGGGGGCTCAGGGGGACGCCCCGGTGGGACTTCCAGGGAGACTGATAGTTCCAGATCGGTTAAGACTGAAGGTTACGGGGAACCGTTACAAACGGATGGCTGATAGGGGGAGAGTTTCTGGTCTAGATCTGAAGGTGAACGATCTAGTTTGGTTGTCTACCAGGAATATAAAACTTAAAGTTTCCTCCTGGAGGTTGGGTCCCAGATTCATCGGGCCGTACAGGATCAGTTCCATAATTAATCCTGTGGCATTTCGTCTGGACCTTCCTCCTACGTTTAAAATTCATAATGTGTTTCAAAAGTCGATTACTTAAAAAGTATGTGGCACCAGTCATACCGTCACCTCTACCTCCGCCTTCAGTGGTGGTCAATGATAACGTGGAATTTCATGGGTCGAAAATCATTGACTCACGTCTCAGTCGCCGATCCCTTCAGTACTTGGTTCATTGGAGGGGTATGGTCCTGTGGAGAGGACGTGGGTCCCTGCGTCTGATGTTAACGCAGATCGATTGGTTCGGACCTTTCACACAACTCACCCGGGCAGACCTGGCCCTGAGGGTCCGGAGTCCCCTCGTAGAGGGGGGGGTACTGTCATGGGTGTATCGCCACAAGGATCGTCGCGATTACACACTCTGACTTCTCACAGCTGAGTTGCTGTTTCTTTGTGTTTGGTAATGAGGGAGTTAATTTTACCTAGCTCTTTGCTAAGACTAGGTCCAGCCTCGCCCGGCTGCTTTTGATTATGTTCTAATTAGATTCCTTCATATACCTGCCAGTCTGCTTGTTAGATGCCGGTGAAAGCCTTTATGTAGTCTAGCAGACTGGATCGGTTCTGAGAATACTTAAGCTAAGAGCTCCTTAGTTGTTTTTACTCTTATAGCTTATAGTTTATCTCTGAGACCTTAGGTGTTCCTACTGTGTGTGAGTGTTGTATGTAAGACTTCTTTATTATTACTTTATTCCCTTTGGTGGTAATCAGGGTCCTTCTTAGGACTAGATTACAGTTGGCAGGGATTGATAGGAGACAGGGTTTACGCTGGTGGCCTGGACCTCTGTACCTTTAACAGTACCTCCAGGTAGAGGGATTAGTTAGGACCCCAGTTTAGGGTCAGCATAGACCCCGGTCACCCTCTAGCCGGAGACAGCGTATAACGGATTCCGTATTGACCCACTGGACTTTCTGTCAGGTAATTCTATGTTATCATATATCTATGAACATGTTATATTGTATGTTGCCCTTTTGATATAGATTACTGTCATCACATATATATATATATATCTGCTATACAGCGTGACACAGGGAGAGGTAAGTATTGCAAGGGCTGGAGCCCTGAACAAGCAGGGGGGCACACTCGTGGCTGTCGGCACTGGCACAGGGCCCCTCATAGACGCCGGTGTCTCTGACGGCGAGTGGGCCCCCCCACCTGCTCAGGGCCCTGGCACTTGCCTGTGTGCGCCAGGTGCTGACGTCGGCCCTGGGGGGGGGTACAGCCCAGTTAGGGAGGTGGAAAAACTGGCATATGTTGAGATGTAGGCTGGACGTTCAGCAGCTGCAAATGGAGGAACTGGAGACGTCGGAGGAAGAGGAGAACAAAGCGAGCCATTTTGCTGGCAACCTATGTGTCATCAGGGGAAGGTGGTACAAAATCCTTTGAAACCCAGGCATGGTTCATTTTAATGAAGGTGAGATCACCTACATTTTGGGTCGACAGCCGGGTCCTTCTTTCTGTCAGGATTAATCCACCAGCACTGAGGACTCTTTCTGATAGCACACTACCAGCAGGGCAAGCGAGCTACTGTAAGGCATATTGTGCCAATTCAGGCCAGGTGTCCAGTTTACAGGCCCAGTAGTCAAAGGGTAACGAACTGTGTAGGGAGAACATCGATAGGGAGGAGAGGTAATTTTGACCCATAGTTGACAACTGCTGTCTCCTGTCTGTTGCAATCGATTCAGTATTACCAGTCGTGTGAGTGGTACTCGAGAAATCAGTCCACAACATGGTCTTGAAACCCCTGTCTCCAACGCCACTTCAGCTGTGTGCACCACGAACACCTCTTCCATGTTGCCCAGTACGGCTCATGGTAGAACCTGCACTACTGCTGTGTGCTGGGAATGCCTTAACAAACGGTTTACCAGAGTTGCTTGTTTGTTCACCAATATTAGCTCTAGGTTCTCCTGTGGCATGATGTTCTGTAATTTGCCTTTATAGCGTGGATCGAGGTCGCTGGCCAACCAGTAGTCGTCATCCTTCATAATTTTGGCAAAACGGGGGTCCCTATTTAGGATCCGCAAGACATAATCACACATGTGGGCCAATGTTCCAGGTGTCAATGATGCACTGCCAGTGGTGGGTAGAGGAGCATTTTCTGCCAAATCCACATCCCTCCAGTCACGCACAAACCCTGTACCTGACCTTGGCAAGCCAACATTTTCTCTTGCACCCTGAGAAGCATCCTCCTCCCCAAAAAAATCATCCTCCTCATCCTCCTACTCCTCCTCTTCTTCCTCCACCTCATCCAGGACAGTTCCCAGAGCATATAATGGCTGACTGTCATCAAGGCTTCCCTCCTCTTCCTCCTCCGCTGCAGACGCCTGATCTTTAACGTGCGTCAAAGTTTGCATGAGCAGACGCATAGTGGGATGCTCATGCTTATGATGGCGTCATCTGTGCTTACCAGCAGTGTGCATTCCTCAAAACACTGAAGGACTTTACAGATAGGGTCTTTCAGTTTTGACCACTGCACACCCGACAACTCGATGTCTGCCCTCAAACTGCCTGCCCGTGTATCCTCCACAAATGAATTACAGCCTGCCTCTGTTCGCACAGCCTCTCAACCATGTGCATGGTGGAGTTCCACCTTCTATGATTAGGCGGCGCTTGGGGAGGTGGAACGATCGCTGCAGTCTCTGCATACGACGAGTCTACGGGAGAGCGACGGATGTGCAAGCACAGTCTTTGCACTTATGGAGCAGGGCTGGTAACTCTGGATAATTATTTATGAAGCACTGCACCACCAGGTTCAAGGTGTGAGCCAGGCAAGGTATGTGTCTGAGTTTTGCCAGGGCTATGGCCGCCACAAAATTACGACCGTTATCACTGACTACCTTGCCTGGCGCAAGATGTAGACTGCCCAGCCATGACTCAGTTTCTCGCTGCAAGTAGTCGTCCAGTACCTCCGCGGTGTGTCTGTTGTCGCCAAAGACATCATCTTTAAAACAGCCTGCTGACACTTGCCACTAACTGTTTGATAGTGGGACACCTCGTGTGCAACACTGGCAGCTGCGGATGGAGTGCTCTGCGACTGCGCTCTGTCGACGAGCTTTGGCTTCTGGAGAGGAGGAGGGTCGAACGCCTACAGCCAACTGTTGCCTATACCATGGGCTAGGCAGCACTGTCCCACCACAGCTGTCCCCTGTGGACCCTGCATCCACCACATTAACCCAGGGCGCAGTGATGGAAGGGGCACCTGAGTTTCATCAGGGTCAGAATCTGGCTCAGTAGACTGCGAGGGCAATGCAATGCTCTGGGTGAATGTACAAGCAGAATCATATAGCAGTGCTGTGCATCAGTGCACTCCATTTTCATATTAATCTTGGACTGGGGAATTCAGGATTTCACTTGATAACCAGGCATGGTATGTGAAAAGAGCTCCAGGGAGTAATCTGAAGTGTGGCCTGCCACATCCTTCACTTTTGTTGGGGGTGAAGGACACAAGGAAAGGTGTCGTTCCTGACCAGGAGCCTGCACTGACGACTCAGTGCTTGCAGTTTTTGAAACTTCAGAAGAGGAGGCGATAGAGCTGGAGGCTGTTTCGGCAATGTAAGCCAAAACCTGTTCCTGATGCTCCGGCTTTAAAAGCGGTTTACTTACTCACAGAAAAGGGAGCCTTTCAGGCCATCTGGAGCCAGACGATGATGCAGGCTCAACACCTCCTGCCTTAGGTGCTATTGTGCTTTTGGCACTACCAGCAGATGTACCACCACCAGCATCAGTACCAGCTGGCCCCCCCACCCATGTCCGCGGCCTCTTCCACCACACTTCCTCATGTTTGGGAAAATGTACCAAAAATACCAACAGATATATGGTACTGTATCAGAAGCGTACAGCAGTGTAGTGTAAATTTAAAATCTCCGTATATATTTCTGGAGTCACACACAGACGCTCAATCAGTATGGATTTGACCAGAATACAAAAAGCAGAAAAAAGGTACTGTTTCAGAAGATACCAGGTGTATACAGTGTAGGGGAAATTTTAAATCTCCGTATATATTTCTGGAGTCACACACAGACGCTCAATCAGTATGGATTTGACTAGAATACAAAAAGCAGAAAAAAGGTACTGTTTCAGAAGATACCAGGTGTATACAGTGTAGGGGAAATTTTAAATCTCCCTATATATTTCCGGAGTCACACACAGACGCTCTCTCAGTATGGATTTGACCAGAATACAAAAAGCAGAAAAAGGTACTGTATCAGAAGCGTACAACTGTATACAGTGTAGGGGAAATTTTAAATCACCGTATATATTTCCGGAGTCACAAACAGATAGTCAGCATGTATTTGTCCGTGATAACAGCCAGTACACGGTAGTGTGTGAGGAGCGTACAGCTCTATACGGTGTGGGAAAAAATGAACGGTCGGTAACTGTGCAGAAAAAAAGAATAAAAGTATTAGTGCTGTGTAAAAAGCAGTCTGCACAGCAGTGTAACACAGCAATACAGCTATCAGGCAGCCTAATAATCAGCGCTGCTGCACACAAGAAAATCCTCGTCTGTCACTGGCAGGCAGCCTAATAAGCAGCGCTGCTGCACACAAGAAAATCCTCCCCTGTCACTGCACACTAACTGTACAGCACAATTGCTATCAGCACAAGCTCATAAGAACTTCTCTTTCCAGCCCTAACTCTCTCCCTACTGATAAACAGCGTCAGCAACCTCTCCCTACTGTTAAGATCAATAGAAGTAAAATGGCGGTCAGGACTTTTATAGACACTATGACGCCCCCCAAAGTAAGCCAATCACTGCAATGCCCTTCTCTAAGATGGTGGTGGACGCTGCCCACGTCATCTCGTTGCCCACAGTGTACGTCCTTGCTCATTGGCTGAAAAAAGGCGCCTGCAAGCATTATGGGAAAACCGACTTTGGCGCTCGGGTCGACGACCGCATGGCCGACTTCACGCTATGGTCGGGTTTCGCTCGGCAAAATCTGACTTTGGCGAAAGTCGGCGACTTATGAATCTGACTGACCTGTTTCGTTCAACTCTACTTGGCATGTTTACAAAGAGCTTCATCAGGTGGTCACCTGGAATGACTTTCCAATGGTCTTGATTGACAGATTGACCTTCATGTTTTATAGTAATGATGGGCTGTCATTTCTATTTAGATGAGTGGTTCTTGCCATATTCTAGCTTCTAACATCTGTGGAATGGGTCTCAGCACTGTCTAGAACTGTGTACCATCACTGCCTCTACAAAACATATCTGATGGTCAAATACACTTTCTGCAGACCTGATTCCACAACTGAAGTCTTGAGGAGGCATACTTGTGAGTCGCACGGCCAGGGCTTGTGGGGTACTTCAATGGGGGATGTCACGGGTAGCGCAGCTCGGTCCGTGGCCCTGGGCACTCACTGAAAAGGGGGATATTTACAGGGGATTATAGTTTTGTAGAAATGTTCGTGACGCCACCTGTGGTTCCTGGTCAGGGTGACCAGCGCTGCAGGATAGATCCTCTGAGGGGTTGTTACTGGGCAGGAAGGTGTTAAGTCTCCCACAGGCAAGACTGATCCCTCAGGGTATATGGCGGTGTAGGGGTGCAGGATCAATAAGGCAGACACACACACGAAACTCTCTTTCTGTACCTTTACTGATGATAGATGCAGGCACGTCCCGGGAAGCTGTCAGGGTGGAGGATGCACATCCAGTAATCCCACTGAGTAGGTGTAGGGCCTCCTTACTCCTGTTGTGTGTGAGTTTCTGACCTGTATAGAACAAAGTCTAAGTCTGTCTCTTCAGCTACGCCCGGCTGACTTTGTGGTGGAGCCTTCTCTTGGACAGAACTAAGTCTCTAATGGTTGGCCTACCAGACTCCTGTTCTTCCTGACCCCGGTTACGTATCAGCACTGCTGGGCCCCTGCGACCTGAAGTCCAGCAGGGTCTCGGTATCTCCCACTAGTCGTGTAGATGCTAGCAAGCTCGGACCCGGTGTCCGGTGGTGCAGAATGGAGGTAAGCGATCAATGCTGTTTCAACCTCTGTCACTCTCTTCTTTCTTCCACTTGCCTTTCGTCCTACTATAACCTTTAACATAAGCACAAGTAACAGTAGATGGCAGTTTCTTCCACACTTCTCTACTAACAAGCCAACAGCTAGCCAACTCCCAGCTAGGCTGCCTGACAAGCTCTCTCTGCTGTCTCTCTCTCTCAACTCATCTGAATCTCTACTGCTGTTCCCTCCACTACCCTTATATATCTCTTGATACTCTCCAAGGGCTCCCTCTGGTGGCACCAGGGAAATGTGAAGTGTGAATGCATATCGGGTTATTATGTGGGTTACCTTTTGTACATCCTCCAGGGTAACATGTGGCCTAGAGCGCAGCTGGGCTACACACTTGTTCATTGGAAGCCAATCCGGGTGACTACCTGGTGAAGCTGCTTGCTAAGTGGGTATAAAATAGTCAACAGATTAAAAGAAGAATACTTTGAGGTATTTAAGGTTCTGATGAAAACTGATGAATTGGCTCCCTTATATTTCAAGGCTCACCATTTTCAAGAAATGACCACAATGTTATTTACATTCATTGCTCTATGTATGGAGCCATTAGCACTTGAGAAATTAAAGGGAACCTGTCCCCCCCCGGGCCTATTACGGTAACACAGCCACCTTCAGCAACACTAAGGCTGCATTCTGTGAAGGTGGCTGTTAAGAAAGGGCCGTACTGGGCCACAGGCCCATCAAGGGAGGCCATCATGATGAGGCGACGTGGGAATATAGGGAGCTGTCAGGGGGTATAGTAAAGGAATGTACACGGGGGGGTTAACTTTAGTTGGTTAGGTATGGGAGGGGTGTAAGGTGACGTATAGGGAGGAGAGGGGAACAGTATGGTTTGGGCCATATAAATAGGGGGTGGCCATCTCAATTAGGCACCATTTTGGGTGCACGCCGACGCAGAACAAGCTGTGTACCTGTGCTGTTATGGAGGCGAAGCCTTGATTCTGCAGCTGAGGGATTCGGCAGGATCGCAAGGCACTAACTGGCTCCAAGAGTCAGTGCAAGGCCTGCTGCAGGGGGTGGCATCAGGAGTTCCCAGCGCTCATCGGGCGAGGATGTGGAGATGAGTCACCCTCCAGAGCAATGGGAACTCGGATCTGAGCCTATAGACTACAATGGGGGGATGTCACGGCGACACAGCTCAGTCCATGGCTCTGGTGCTCATCATTTAATGTGGGATATTTACAGGTGAATTGAATATTGGTATGGGGATTCGTGACGCCACTTGTGGTACCTGGTCAGAGTGACCAGCGCTGCTGTGCAGATCCACTGAAGGGTTAATATTGTGCAGCTAGATGTTAAGCCTTCCACAGGTAAGGCTGAGTCCTTCAGGGCAGAGAGATGTGTAGGGATGCAGGACAGACGGGGACCCGGCAGTTAGGGGTAATAAGGTAGACACACACATAAGTCACTTTGGTACCTTTACTGAAGATGTTGCAGGCACTCCCCGGAGCACTGTAGGGCGAAGGGTGCACATCCAGATTCCTCCACTGAGTAGGTATGTGGCCTCCTATTCTCTGCCTTTTTGTAATGAAGTCTTGGCCTGCGTGTAGCTGGGCCTAGCTTGGTCTCCGTCTTGTACCTAGCTGACATTGTGGTTGGACCTTCTCTCTGAAAGGACAGGGTCTTTTATGGCGGATCCTGCCAGACTCCATCCTCCTGATCCTGCTACGTATCAGCTCTGTGCTACTCCTGGGACTTGTAGTCCTCCAGGAACTCCGGTGTTCTCCTAATGGGTTGCGGAGATCCCAATAGGCTCGGACCCCGTGTCCGGTCAATACTTGCTGAGATGAGCTATGAAGGCTCCTCTGTCTCATTAACTTTCCACTCGCCTTCGGCCTACCCGGGCCCTCACACGATCACACACTGGCAGTTGGTAGGCTGCCTCTTCACCGCTCTCTAAGCGTCGGCACGCTTTCTCACTGAGCTGCACTCACTAGATTCAGCTCTGACTAGGCTGGAGTGGTTTCTGTTCCACCTTTACTAGCCTCCACTCTCTTGAACTGAATGGCTCTGCAGCCTCTCTAATCTCAGCTCTGCACTTCACCTTACTGCAGACTGACTGAGCTCTCTTTCCTGTGTTCACTCTCTTTTTATATGACTATACAGCTCCCTCTGGTGGTCTTTGGAATGGGTGAAGGTGTGTGAATGTATATATTGGACCTCTAGTGGTGGTTACCTTCAGTGCACCCTTCTGGGAGATATGAATCCAGTCGCAGCTGGGCTCCACACAGGCCTCCTGAGCGCCTAAGTCCGGATGTCACGCCTCGGGCCCATCGCCATATGAGGAGCCCCTCCAGGGACCCTCCAGCTCTGGGCGGTGAACACAGGCCGGCAGCGTCCCGTGCTGGAGCTGGGAGGAATCCTCCATGTCGGCAGGGCCTACAGCAGGGGGAGGGGCCGTCCTCCCTCTCTTCAAGAAATTGCAGGCAGCAAGTCTCGGGACCAGGAGCGGCAGGCGCTTGTGCGGCGCAGGTGCCTGCTCGGCAGAGCAGATCGAGGGTGAGCAAGAGACGGGGGTCGCACAGTTCCGCCCCTCAGCAGGAGCAATGTGAGCAGCGATCAGCTGGCTCAGTCGGCAGCGCGTCGCTGCCAGCAGCGCAGGAGGTGGCTGGGCATAATGTGTCCAGCTCCAGGGGGGTCCCGCAGCGTTCGGAGGCGGTGGAAGTGGGCAGCAGTCGGCTGCCTCGGTCAGCACGGCAGCCAGGAGCACGCAGAGACCAATTTGTGGAGGCGGTCTAAAAGTAGCAGCAGATCAGCAACAGCTCCCTGGGTCCCTGTTCAGGTGGCCAGTGCAGTCCGCGCCGAGGGCTGGCGACCTGCAACACAGGGAGACCCGGGAGCTGCAACCACATCCGAAGATCGTGACGACAGCGCAGCAGGATCGTCTCGCCAGGACCCCGGACCTTCAGCTGCTGGGGACACAGCACCCAGGCAGCTAGGTGAGGCCGATCGTATGTTTTCTGATGTACCCTGCTTACTTCCACCTGTGTATGGGACTGGGGATGGGTCATATGGTGCTTCAAAATGTTTCAGGGGAAGCCGAACGAAGTCCTCTGATACAGTTGACAAAAGGGGTGACGTCGGTGCATCTGCACGAGATGTTGGGACATCCAAATAGATATCCGGATAAGGCCGCGGCGGTTTTATTAAAAGAAGGTTTTGAGAATGGCTTTAAGATTCCTTTTGTGGAGCACGAGGTGCAATGCTCAAAAAAGAATCTAAAATCTGCGTATCAGTTTCCAGAGGTGGTGACGGAAAAGTTGTGAAAAGAGGTGGACTTAGGTAGGATGGCGGGGCCTTTTGGGGAAATCCCGCTCAGGGCTCTGAGGGTGTCCCCGTTAGAGGTGGTTCCCAAGAAGGAGCCCAACAAATTCCATCTGATTCATCACCTGTCCTTTCCAAAAGGATCGTCGGTGAATGACGGAATTGATCCGCAACTTTGTTCAGTTTCTTACACATCATTTGATGCGGCAATGGTTTGGGTGCGAATTTGTGGCAAAGGCTCAATGTTGGCAAAGATTGACATAGAAGCCGCATTTAGTTTATTGCCAGTGCATCTTGAGAGCATGCATCTTTTGGGTTGTTTTTGGGGCGGGGGTTTTTTTGTGGACTGTTGTCTCCCAATGGGTTGCTCCCTATCATGCGCCTACTTTGAGACTTTCGGCACATTTTTGGAGTGGGTTGTTAAGGATGTTGCTGGTTTGAATTTGTGTATTCATTATTTGGACGACTTTTTGTTTTTCGGTCCGGCAAAATCAGCCGATTGTTCTGTTTTACTAAAGGACTATGGAGAGAATAGCGAAGAAGTTTGGTGTCCCACTTGCCGCTGATAAAACGGTTGGGCCGGTAACGTCGCTGACGTTTCTTGGCATTGAGATCGACTCAATGGCCATGGAGTGCAGATTGCCGGAAGAAAAAGTGACGGCCTTACGGGAGGAGGTTCGTAAGGCGTGTAGTATGAAGAAGATATCGCTGCGTGATTTACAATCGTTGTTGGGTAAACTGAACTTCGCCTGTAGGATTATGCCAATGGGCCGTGCATTTTGTCGGAGGTTATCTTTGGCGACGAAAGGCGTAAAATTTCCTTCCCACTTCATTAGATTGAGAAGCGAGTTAAAGCAGGATTTGAAGGTTTGGGCCTTGTTCCTAGAGGAATACAACGGTAGATCAATTTGGATTAGGACTGAACAAAGCGCGGAGGCGCTGGGTTTTGCATTTGGATATTCGATCTGATTGGTTTCGGTTTGTGTTTTCAGGGCCAGTGGTTGATGGCCAAATGGCCCAGTGTTTGGGTCGCACAGGGTTTGATGACTAATCGGCTTTTGACTCAAGTGTTCATTAGGGTAGCTGCATTATCGGTATGGGCAGCGCAGTGCAGAATAGAAAAATTTGCTTTCACTGTGACCATATCGGGGTAGTGGCCGCTTTGAATACATTATCCGCGACAACTCTGGAGGTGGTAAGAGTATTGCAGCATTTGGCTTTTCTGGGCTTAAAGTTCAATCTTTGGGTAGTTGCTAAGGCCGGCTTAGGTGAAATTAACCCTGTAGTTGACATTCTTTTTCGTTCACAGTGGGATCAATTCTGCAAAACGGATCGTCATGCAGTTTCAGCAGGCCTGGAGTTTCCAGCGGTGTTATGGAACCTGCCCTTCGGGTCATGAAGGAGCTATTCGATAAGTCATTATCAGATACGTCTTGGATGCAGTACGACCAGGCTTGGTCGGTATGGCAGGATTGGAAGGCTATGTGTGAAGATGGTTTGAGCGACGAGAGCGGGCTTTTGTTAGTTTTAGGTCATTACTGGAAAGTTGGCTGGTCTGTGGCTAAGTTGGATAAGTTTTTAGCTGGATTATCTTTTGGTTTTATGGTGAGGGGGATGTGGGATGTGACTAAGTCCTTTTTCGTTCGTCAAGCAGTTAGGGGCTGGAAAAAAGGATGGAAGTCAAAGGATGGCCGGAGGCCTGTCTCATATGAGGTATTGTTGATCATGGAGAGCCAATTGCACAATGTTTGTTCGTCTGACTGGGAGCTAGATTTATTCAGGGCGGCTTTTGCCTTGGCGGTTTTTGGTGCATTTCGGCTTGACGAGGTGGTTAGCTCTTCCAGGAACAAAAGAGGAAATCTGTTGCGCGAGGACGTGGATGTAGCGGCTGACAGGTTTGTGGTGTTTTTACGTTCTTCCAAAACAGACGTGACTGGTAGAGGATGCAAAGTAGTGCTTTTCCAAGTTCAGTGCTCACCAGTATGTCCTGTGTTTTCATTAAGTAACTTCATGGCAAGAGGGGGTGCTTTGGGCGAACCGCTACTAGTGCACGCAGATGGTTCTTACCTTTCCCGTTTTCAATTTATCACGGTTTTTAGGTGTTGTCTGAAGTCCGGAGGCATTCTGGGCAAGAATTTCAGTGGTCATTCGTTCCGGATCGGGGCTGCTATGGAGGCAGCCAGGTTGGGATTAGGGGATGAGTTGGTAAAGAGGATAGGGCGTTGGGAATCAGATAGGTTTCGGTCGTACGTTCGCCCAAATTTGGTCTGAGTTTGGTGGTAATGGTTATTGTTTAATCCCATAATGTTGTTGTTATTTCCTTTCATTGCAGGATTGGGTCAACGGCCGGTCTGGATCATGGGACATTCATTTGTGTTCTGGGCATCACTGAGAGCGGCAGTTCGACCAGATGGGCGACAGTTAAGCTTCCCGCAAGACTCAGTTACACTGCGGTGGATTGGAAGAAGGGGGATGACTTGGGGACAGTTTTTGCTGAAATTTCATCGGTTTGTGCGGTTAGATCGTGTGCCGGACATAGTGGTCATTCATCTTGGGGGGAATGATTTGTGTAGACGTCCGTGCAGGGAACTAATAAAGGATATAAAATTCGACATGCTGCGGTTATGGTGTTCATTTCCGAGGGTTACGGTCGTGTGGTCGGATGTGGTTTTTCGTAAGGTTTGGAGGGGAGCGCGGTCATTGAGTGGGGTGAACAAAGCACGGATTAAGTTGAACAAGGCCGTTTCGAGGTTTATGGCAAGGAATGGGGCTTGGTTGTTAGGCATTTGGATTTGGAATCAGGCAAAGGTGGTTTTTGGAGGAATGACGTGGGTTCATTTGAACTCCATTGGCACGGATTTATGGTGTCTAGCCATCCAGGAAGGCATCGAGACGGCCTTAAACGTTTGGAGGGACTCAAATGCTTGTGTAAGTTCTTTGTCTCTGTTGACATGTTCCTTGAAACTCAGTTTTCCGTCGGCCATTTTGCTTTCTGTCTTTCTGCAGCTCTTGCCCTCAGTTAATATGGAGTTTCCAGTTTTCATGTTCCCGCCCTGATTCTGCCCTCTTGCTTCTTAAGCAGCCTCAGCTGAACAATCAGTGCTCCTGAATCAAGCCTCAGTCAGTCTGTGACCTGACTCCTGGAAGCCTTGGACTTGTACTCCAGCTATTCCCTACTGAGGAACCTTGGAACACTTTTGGACTCTGGAAACCTGCTGTTTGGTGAATCCATGTTTGCAGAGGAATTACGGTACAGAGAAGAGATCCTGAACCTGCTTTGGAGATTTATTGTAGTGCTTGAAGTTACTCTGGCCTGCTGTGTCTCCTGTCGCTGTTCCTGCAAACTGTGTGAACTTTTCAGCATGCTTGTATGAAGTAATACAAGTCATTTCATTTCAACCTATGTCTCCTGTGTTTCCTCGCACCCAAGCACAAGACGCTATAGGAACTGTACACTATACATGACAAGATTCAGGAGCCAATGTTTAGTGTCTGCTGGGTCTGGGAAAGCCGTGTCTGCTGTGACTGTGGATATCAGATGTCCGTTTAATACCTTATGTGATGACAGTGGTTGTGACTTCTCACAACCATTCCAGGTGAGCGCATTCCCTTAAAATTTTACTCTGGAGTGTTACCACAGGTAAACACTATTGTTTTTTTTTTTTTTTTTTTCCTTTCCTCTTCCAGCACTTCTGCCTTAAAAGATCTGGAAGATGGAGGCCCGCATAAAGGAACTTTGCGGAGTGACTGATACAATCCTTTCAGATGTACAGACTTTAAAAACCCGTTTTGCAAGCCTACAGGACCTCACTAATCATAATTTGCAAGTGTTTGGACAGACTACCCAGGAATTGCGAGCCAGGATTGAGGCTCTAGAGGAACGAGCCCAGGCTCCTGCCATAACCCCGAGTTCTGGGATCCCCAAATTACCTCCTTTTCATTTTGGCGGTGAACGTGAGAAATTCAGGGGATTTATTAATCAATGCAATTTATTTTTCTCTGCACATGCTTCACAATTTCCCACTGAACGATCCAAAGTGCTTACTATAATCATGTTGCTTACCAATAAGGCTTTGATGTGGGCAAAACCTCTGATTGAGACTGAGGATGATTGTTTGAATCACCTTAATGCTTTTATTCAGCCATGGGGCAGGTGTTTGATGACCCCAATCGAGGTGCAACAGCTGAAGCAGCCATGTTAACTTTGCGCCAAGGTAAGCGTTCAGTAGCCGAATATGCCTTGGATTTCAGGAGATGGGCTCTTCTTGATACCACTTGGGACACTTCCGCTAAAAAATCTATTTTTCGGAAAGGGTTGTCTCCACTGATTAAGGATGAACTTGCTCGTGCCGACCCTCCCACTGCATTAGGTGACTTTATTAACTATTGTATCCGTATTGATGCTCGTCTGACTGAACGCAGACAAGAGAGATGGTTCGAAAATAATCGCACTAACCTTTTACTACCTCCCTCCTCAGCTAAGGAACCTTTGAGTAGGATCACAAGGGAACCAGAACCTGAACCCATGCAGGTGGACTCTTTACAAAGACGGGTTAGTGATGCACGCAAAGAACATCGTATAAAGGAAAATCTATGTTTCTACTGTGGTAAGTCAGGGCACTTCATTATAAACTGCCCCAGCCGTTCTCGTAAGACTACTGCAGCAGTCATTCACTGTGAGTGTTGCGAGAGGAGCTCTGTCATGTCCGAGCCTCAGGCTCCAGAGAGATCTGCTGCAAGAGATCTTGATTTCTCAGACTTAAACTCTGTTAGTTCTGGGGACGATGACGGTATAAACGCTGCAATTTTTCAAGTTTCCTCAGCGGTGTCCCAGCTGAGTTGTAAAAGAAACAATTCTCATTGCTTCCTTTCCATCAAACTCTGGGTTGACTCAGTCTGGGTGTCTAGCTCTGCTATGATCGACTCAGGAGCAAGTGGAAATTTTATGGATATCTCCTTTGCTCTGAAACAGGGGATACGTTCAGTGAAGAAGGCTACTCCAGTACAGATGGAGACTGTGGATGGCTCTCTACTGACTTCTGGACCAGTGGATCAAGAAACAGAGCCTTTGAGGGTCCTTATGGGTAAAGATCATCAGGAGAAAATGTCTTTTTTGCTTATCTCTTCTCCCCACTTTCCCATTATTCTAGGGCTACCATGGCTGCAGGCGCAGAATCCTACGATTAACTGGGAGACCAAGGAATTACACTTTCCGGAGAAACAGATGAGTCAAGGAGTTTCAGCTTGCTCTGTTCCTAAAGGAACCATGTCAGTCCCTGAACTACCAGCTGTATACCAGGACTATGTGGATTTATGTGACAAGAAGAACGCTGATCAGCTTCCTCCTCACCGTCCATATGATTGTCCAATTGAATTATTGCCTGGAGCCGAGATACCTTTTGGTAAGATCTACCCCCTAGCGAGGCCCGAGCTAAAAGCTTTGAAGGATTATATAGACGAAAATTTAGCCAAGGGCTTCATACGCCCCTCTTTATCTCCCGCAGGTGCACCCATCTTCTTTGTGAAGAAGAAAGATGGATCTCTGAGACCCTGCATAGACTATAGGGAGCTCAATAAGGTTACTATTAGAAACCGTTATCCATTGCCTTTAATCCCTGAGTTGTTGGAGAGAGTGCGGCATGCCAAAATTTTCTCTAAACTGGATCTCCGTGGGGCCTATAACTTGGTCCGTATTAGACCTGGGGATGAATGGAAGACTGCTTTCAGGTCACGCTATGGACACTTTGAATATCTAGTTATGCCTTTTGGTCTGAGTACCGCCCCAGCCACTTTCCAACACTTCGTGAATGATATCTTCAGGGATCTCCTAGATACATTTGTGGTGATTTATCTGGATGATATTATAATTTTTTCTAACTCCACAGAGGAACATCATGGACATGTGAGAATGGTCTTAGAACGCCTAAGACAAAACCATCTCTACATCAAACTTGAAAAATGTGAATTCCATAGGACCGAAATTCAATTTCTGGGGTATGTACTATCTACGCAAGGGATTAGTATGGATGGAAGCAAGACCCAAGCCATAAGGATTGGCCAATTCCTAGAAATGTGAAGGAGGTGCAGCGTTTCATCGGCTTTGCCAACTTCTATAGACGTTTCATTAAGAATTTTTCTGAGGTAGTGTCACCTATCACCCAACTTACCCGGAAACAGTCTAGGTTCTCCTGGACCCGCAAGCTCAGGAAGCATTTTCCTGTTTAAAGGATAAATTTACCAACGCACCTATCTTAGTACATCCCAACCCCGAGCTTGCCTTCATAATAGAGGTGGATGCTTCAGACTGTGCCGTTGGAGCTATACTCTCTCAGAGAACAGGTGAGAAGAATGTCTTGCATCCCTGTGCCTTCTTTTCCCAGCAGTTGTCTTCGGCTGAGAGGAACTACGATGTGGGCAATAGAGAATTGTTGGCCATTATTGCCGCCTTCAAGGAATGGAGACACCTTCTTCAGGGAGCTGCACAGCAAATAGTCGTCCTGACAGACCATCGTAACCTGAATTTATCAGGTCGGCTAAGTGCCTGACTCCTCGCCAGGCTCGCTGGAATCTTTTCCTAAACCAATTTAATTTTGTCATTTCTTATAGACCAGGATCGCGCAATGGAAAGGCTGATGCACTCTCTAGGATTCATTCAGCAGAGACACGTCCACTTACTCCTCCTAAGACTATTCTTCCTGACTCTAGATTCCTGGGAGTGATTCATAATCAAGACCTACTTAAGGACATCAAGGAAGCATACCATGCGGATTCTTTGTTGGCTCAACCCCAAGGGACGTAAGTCTTGTCTTTAAGAATGGTGTGTGGATTCAGGGACAACGTCTGTATATACCTGAAACAGTCAGATTGAGAGTATTGCAACTCATCCACGATTCCAAGATAGCCGGGCATAGGGGAATTCTAAAGACACAAGAATTTCTTTCTCGTTTCTTTTGGTGGCCCACTTACAGGAAAGATGTTTTAAACTATGTCACTTCATGTGAAGTCTGTGCAAGATGCAAAACACCTCGCTCCTCACCAACTGGTCAGTTGCAACCCCTTCCCACCCCGTCCCGCCCGTGGGGATCCATTTCTATGGACTTCATTGTGGAGTTACCAACCTCTCAATGGAAGAACACCATTCTAGTGGTGGTTGACCGTCTAACAAAGGCAGCTCATTTTATCCCTTGTGTCGGCTTACCCACTGCAAAACAGACATCAGACTTGATGATTAAGAATGTGTTTCGCTTACATGGAGTACCGGATGAGGTCATTTCGGATCGAGGGGTGCAATTCACTTCAAGGTTTTGGCAAAATTTCTGTGCAGCATTGGACATTAAAATAAACCTTTCTTCTGCTTTTCATCCCCAGACTAATGGACAGACAGAACGAACCAATCAGACCCTGGAGCAGTATCTCCGCTGTTTTATCTGCCACCTACAGGATGATTGGGTGGATCTACTTCCACTGGCTGAGTTCTCTTATAACAACTCTCAGAGCGCTTCCACTAAGCAGTCTCCTTTTTACTCCAATCTAGGTTATCATCCTAACATTCTTCCTCGATTTCCCATAGATACGCCTTTGCCGGCAGTGGCTGAAAGAATCACTTCTTTACAAAAGAATATGGATCTTCTAAAGGAAAATCTAGAATTGGCTCAGGAAAGGTACAAGAAAGCAGCAGATAAATTTCGTAAACCTGCACCAGCTTTCAAGGTAGGAGATTTGGTCTGGCTGTCAACCAGAAATCTTAAATTAAAGATTCCATCGTCTAAATTGGGACATAAGTACATTGGACCTTATAAGATCAATAAGATTATAAGTGCTGTTGCTTGTCGTCTTCAACTGCCCAGAACTATGAGAATCCACCCTGTCTTTCATGTATCCCTACTAAAGGCTGCAACACCCAATACGTTTCCTGGACGTTCTTCTCCTTGCCCTGACCCAGTGCTGGTCGATGGTCAGGAAGAATTTATGGTGGAAAGGATTCTAGATTCCAGGTTGTACAGAAATCAGTTGCAATATTTGATTAAATGGCAGGGCTACCCAGTGGAGGACAACTCATGGGAACCAGTCAATAATGTAAATGCTCCTCGCCTGCTCCGCCAGTTTCATCAGAGGTACCCTGACAAGCCTGGTCTGAGGTCATCCGGAGGTTGTCCCTAAGGGGGGAGTAATGTAAGGTTCTTTGTCTCTGTTGACATGTTCCTTGAAACTCAGTTTTCCGTCGGCCATTTTGCTTTTTGTCTTTCTGCAGCTCTTGCCCTCAGTTAATATGGAGTTTCCAGTTTTCATGTTCCCGCCCTGATTCTGCCCTCTTGCTTCTTAAGCAGCCTCAGCTGAACAATCAGTGCTCCTGAATCAAGCCTCAGTCAGTCTGTGACCTGACTCCTGGAAGCCTTGGACTTGTACTCCAGCTATTCCCTACTGAGGAACCTTGGAACACTTTTGGACTCTGGAAACCTGCTGTTTGGTGAATCCATGTTTGCAGAGGAATTACGGTACAGAGAAGAGATCCTGAACCTGCTTAAGAGATTTATTGTAGTGCTTGAAGTTACTCTGGCCTGCTGTGTCTCCTGTCGCTGTTCCTGCAAACTGTGTGAACTTTTCAGCATGCTTGTATGAAGTAATACAAGTCATTTCATTTCAACCTATGTCTCCTGTGTTTCCTCGCACCCAAGCACAAGACGCTATAGGAACTGTACACTATACATGACAGCTTGAGGGGTCAGATCATTTGTGTGATTGGCGGGGGGGAGCTCCTCGAAGTTGGCGGAAGTGGAAATGGTGGACTGGTGGGGGGAGGGGAGCTCAAGAGGTCCTGGACTCCCCTCGGTGAATTCTGGTGAACTGGGTATTGTTAACTCGTGGAAGTGTTACTTTGGCGGCCCTCGTTAAGGGGTCTTGGTTTTGGCCAGGCTAAGCGTTAACTATCCCGAGCTGGTGTCTAGCGGCTGGGGGTAAGATTTAGCCTGGGGGCCAAAATGGGTTGTGTATGTGGACATTTACGGTTACAGGGTTTGAGCTTCGAGGACCTTCCCCTCCATGGGTTGGGAAATGCTTGTAAATGTTTATATTGTTGTATAAAATGTTAATAAATGGCTGCTGTGGCCAATTAATCCAATTTACGTCTATGTCTCTTAATGGGATTGGAGGAGGATAGTTATAGACGGGGAGTCGGGGGCTGTCAGTTAATGTACAAAGGTTTATTGGGTATGATCCGCGTGGAAGAAGCTCACATGAGTCACGGATACTCTCCGTCATGTTTTTTATCCCTAATATCCCAGAAATAATGACTTTTATAAATTTGGCGCCATACCTGTATTGAGTCACGGAGGTATGTTTTTTCCACGACTCAAGCACCTCGCATCCATCCATCATGGCCACCGGGCGCCGCCTCCTCTGTGTCTCCTCACGTCAATGGCGCCTGCGCTGCACAATCATTATTCGGGCATGCGCCGTGCGCGCTGCCCTGGAACTTACATCCACTGATGTACGGAGATTGCGCCTGCGTGTAGTGAATGTAAGTTCCAGGGCAGCGCGCACGGTGCATGCCCAAATAATTATTGTACAGCGCAGGGGCAGTTGATGTGAGGAGACACAGAGGAGGCGGCGCCCGATGGCCATGATGGATGGATGTGAGGCGCTTGAGTCGGGGAAAAAAATACCTCCATGACTCAATACAGGTATGGCGCCAAATTTATAAAAGTATTATTTCTGGGGTATTAGGGATAAAAAACATAATAGCCACCTTCACAGAATGCAGCCCTAGTGCTGCTAAAGGTAGCTATTTACCTTAATAGGCCCTGGGGGGGTGACAGGTTCCCTTTAAGCAGTCGTTCTTCCACAAAGACTTTGGTCTTTGTACATTGAAAGCCTTCACCCACAGAGCTTTTCCCTTCCCAGAGCACTTTGCCTTTAGCAGATTGATTTCCTGCTCCCATCATAGAGACCTCAACAGATTGTGCCCCTTTTATTTATATACCCTTTGTATTTTGTAGGGAATCTTTGAACAGGTGTATTAGGGTATTTTCACATGTAATTTGGATACAAATAAAGATAAACAAAAATCTAAGTGCTCGCCTTCAGCACCTGATTAATGACCTCTTGCATTCCACTCTTGTGGAGGTGCCCAGATACTCCCTAATTAGGTCTGTGGTTGTCCAAGGTCAATGAAATTGTCATCATCACCGAACACAACCTCTTCCTTAAGCAAGACCTGGTACCGCTGTTTGGTCTACCAAGAAACTGCAATACATGTCAAATGTAGTATAATTCAGACAAGTCATTTCACTGTAGACATATCTGGAAAATCTCTGCTTTTTTTTTCTTCTTCTCTCCCCTTCTCTTCTTTTTTTCACCAGCTTATACTAATTTCTCCCATTTCACCCTTTTAAGGGGACTCTGTCAGTAGGATCAACCCTACTAAACCATTTACATGGGCATGTACAGGTGCTCCTCACAAAATTAGAATATCCTCAAAAAGTTAATTTATTTCAGTTCTTCAATACAAAAAATGAAACTCCTGTATTATATCAAGTCATTACAAACAGAGTGGTCTATTTCAAGTGTTTATTTCTGTTAATGTTGATAATTATGGCTTACAGCCAATGAAAACCCAAAAGTCATTATTTCAGTAAATTAGAATACTTTATAACACCAGCTTGAAAAATGATTTTAAAATCAAAAATGTTGGCCTACTGAAATGTATGTTCAGTAAATGCACTCAATACTTGGCCGGGGCTCCTTTTGCATCAATTACTGCATCAGTGTGGCGTGGCATGGAGGCGATCAGCCTGTGGCACTGCTGAGGTGTTATGGAAGCCCAGGTTGCTTTGATAGCAGCCTTCAGCTCGTCTGCATTGTTGGGTCTGGTGTCTCTCATCTTCCTCTTGGTGAGGAAGGTGAGGCGGGTTTGCTGGCCAGTCAAGCACAGTGATACTGTTGTTTTTAAACCAGGTATTGGTACTTTTGCAGTGTGGACAGGTGCCAAGTTGTTGTGAGTGGGCTTGGGATGAGTTCTGAGCAGAGGCTCCCTCTGGTGGTTACAAGCGGTGCTGGTCTGTCCAGTGAAGATTGTGAAGATTGTGAGGATTGGGAATCAGGTGTTACTGACTGGTCTTATATAAGGGAGTCACCTTCCCATCAGGGTTGCCGGTGATCAATTGTTCTGGTCTCTATCCTTGATTCCTGTTTCCCTTGTAGCCTGCTGTGTCGTGTCTGCATCTCCTGCTAACAGATAAGACATTTTCTTCTTTTTGTTTTTGTGCTTGATTTTTGCATTTTGTCCTGCACTTCTGTGGGGGCCTTCAGGGTCCCCTCCGGGGGCTTTTGCCCTCTCAGTTTAGTTCAGCCACTGATGTTTGTACTTTTGCTTTTTCCAGTTTTTTCAGTGGCTGCTGTTTTGATTTTGTTACACCAGAGAACTAATTTAGGTGGTAGAGGTCGTGTGATCTCAGGTGTTTTTGAAATTAGTAGAGTTGGTGCTTTTCAGGGTTTTCTGGGATTGCAGTAAGTACCCTTCCTATCCTTTTCTATTTAGTTAGTTTGGGCCCCAACGTTTGCTCATACTATTTTCTGTCTGTGTCAGTATTTCTTCTTGTCTAACCGCCATTACATGTTTGGGGGCTTTCTATTATCTTTGGGGTTCTGCTCCGGGGCAGATAGCTTTCCTATATCTATCTTTAGGTGTAGTTAGTTTCTCAGGCTGTGACGAGGCGTCTAGGACCAACGTAGGAACGCTCCACGGCTGCCTCTAGTTGTTGTGGTTAGTCAGGGTACTGCAATCTCATAGATTCCAACTGCTCTGGTGTATTGCCTTTTTTGCCTGCACTCCTCAGCTACCGAAACATAACAGTATCACCGGCTCAAAATTTAAAATTGTATGGTACTCACAGAAGGGAAAAAATTTGTGAAAGAAAAAAACGGTTGTCAGAGTTGTCAGAGATATTTTTCTGTTTGTTGCATTTTTTTTTTTCCCTCTGTATCTCTGGGTGCTGGGGAGGATTTTTTCTCTCGAATGGAGTTTGCACAGTTGTCTGGCCGTGTGGATCAGCTTGCCACTGAGGTTCGGAGTATTGCTGCATATCTTGATGGGTTGCCTGTTGTGGAACCTAGGATTCCCATGCCAGATTTGTTTTTAGGGGATCGAGCTAAGTTTCAGAATTTCAAAAATAATTGTAAATTGTTTTTTGCCTTAAAATCTAAGTCCTCAGGGAACGCAGCGCAGCAGGTTCAAATTGTCATCTCTCTCCTGCGCAGCGATCCTCAGGATTGGGCTTTTTCCCTGACACCTGGGGATCCTGTTTTGAGTGATGTTGATGCATTTTTTCAGGCTTTGGGGTTATTGTACGATGAGCCTAATGTCACTGATCAAGCTGAAAAAGCCTTGTTGGCATTAAATCAGGGGCTTGATGACGCTGAGTTATACTGTCAGAGATTCCGTAGGTGGGCAGTCCTGACCAAGTGGAATGACGACGCTTTGGTGGCCCTTTTTCGGAAGGGTCTGTCAGATAATGTAAAGGATGTTATGGTGGGATTCCCTGTCCCCTCTGGTCTCAATGATTCTATGTCATTAGCGATTCAAATTGACAGACGTTTGCGTGAGCGGAGAAGTATGCGTGGAATAGTGTTGCCTTGTGAACCTGCTTCTGAATCCATGCAGTGTGATAGAGTGGTGTCTGGGGCACAGCGTCATGAGTTTCGAAAGCGCAATGGGTTATGTTTCTACTGTGGTGATGCCTCTCATGCTATTTCAGTCTGCCCTAAGCGGGGAAGACGTTTTGCACGCTCGGTTGTCTTGGGTAGTGTTCAGACTAAGTTTTTATTAACTGTCACTCTGATATGCTCTCTGTCCTCACTTTCTGCTCAGGCTTTCGTTGATTCTGGAGCAGCTATTAACCTGATGGATTATGATTTTGCTAAACGTTGTGGGTTTCCCTTGATACCCCTACAGAAGTCTATTCCCTACTGGGGATCGATTCTACCCCTTTGGCTGAGAATAAACCTCAGTTCTCTACTCAGGTGATAATGAGGGTTGAACCTGATCATCAAGAGTGCTGCAAATTTTTGGTTCTGTATAATCTGCATGATATTATCGTACTGGGTTTCCCTTGGTTACAGTCTCATAATCCTGTTTTGGATTGGAAATCTGTGTCTGTAACCAGTTGGGGCTGCCAATGTGTTAATACCAACACTCCTGTTTTTTCTGCCTCCCCCCAGGCTCAGGATGTTCCTGACTTTTTGATTGATTTTTCTGATGTATTTAGCGAAAGTAAATCTGCATCCTTGCCTCCCCATAGGATCTATGACTGCGCTATTGAATTAGTGCCTGGTAGTAAATTCCCTAAAGGTCGCCTTTTTAACTTGTCTGTACCTGAACATGACGCTATGCGGTCTTATATCAAGGAGTCATTGGAGAAGGGTCATATCAGACCATCCTCTTCACCCTTAGGTGCCGGTTTTTTCTTTGTGGCCAAAAAGGATGGTTCATTAAGGCCGTGTATTGATTATCGTCTTTTGAACAATATTACTGTGAAATATCAATACCCGTTACCCTTGATTTCTGACCTGTTTTCCAGGGTGAAAAACGCTACTTGGTTTACCAAGCTTGACCTCAGGGGGGCATATAACCTTATTCGCATTAAGCACGGGGATGAATGGAAGACGGCATTCAATACCCCGGAGGGGCATTTTGAGTACCTTGTGATGCCCTTTGGGCTCACTAATGCTCCTTCTGTCTTCCAGTCCTTCATGAATGACATTTTCAGGGATTTTGTGGATAAATTTCTGATTGTTTATTTGGATGATATCTTGATTTTTTCTAATGACTGGGACTCTCATGTGAAACATGTTCGAACTGTATTCCAGATTTTGAGAGAGAATGCTCTGTATGTGAAGGGATCAAAGTGTCTTTTTGGCGTACAGAGGATCTCATTTCTGGGATTCATTTTGTCCCCATCTGTTATTGAAATGGACCCGGTCAAGGTTCAGGCCATCTGTGATTGGGTCCAACCTACTTCATTAAAGGCTCTTCAAAGATTTTTGGGTTTTGCCAATTTTTATCGTAAATTTATTGGTAATTTCTCGGTTATTGTTAAACCATTAACTGATTCGACCAAAAAGGGTTCTGATGTGGTGAATTGGCCTCCTGAGGCAGTCTCTGCATTTCAGGAACTTAAGCAGAGATTCACTTCTGCTCCTGTTCTACGGCAGCCTGATGTTTCTCTGCCATTTCAGGTGGAGGTTGATGCCTCTGAAATTGGGGCAGGTGCCGTTTTGTCCCAAAAAGATCCAGAGACCTCTAAAAGTAACCCTTGTGCCTTTTTCTCTCGAAAATTTTCTCCTACTGAACGTAATTATGACGTGGGTAATCGGGAGTTATTGGCCATGAAGTGGGCTTTTGAAGAGTGGAGACATTGGCTGGAGGGAGCCAAACATCAGGTGGTGGTCCTTACTGACCACAAGAATCTGGTTTATCTGGAATCTGCCAAGCGACTCAATCCTAGACAGGCCAGGTGGGCCTTGTTTTTCACACGTTTTAATTTTGTGGTTTCCTTTTTTCCTGGCACTAAGAATGTTAAGGCGGATGCCCTCTCGAGGAGCTTCCTTGCGGACTCTCCTGAGTTATCTGATCCTTCTGTTACTTTGAAAGAGGGTGTAGTTCTTTCCGCCATCTCACCTAATTTGAGACTTGCTCTGGAGGGGTGTCAGGAGGATAGGCCCGAGCGCTGCCCTGTTGGAAAATTGTTTGTCCCGGACCAGTGGAAAAAGAGTGTGATGTCTGAGATTCATTGTTCCGCGTTGGCTGGGCATCCCGGAATTTTTGGTACCAGAGACTTGGTTAGTCGGTCCTTTTGGTGGCCTACCTTGTCTCGTGATGTCAGGGAATTTGTGCAGTCCTGCGGGACTTGCTCTCGCTCCAAGCCTTGCTCTCGCTCTAGTGGTTTGTTGATGCCATTGCCTGTGCCCAAGAGACCATGGACCCATATCTCTATGGATTTCATTTCCGACCTTCCTGTTTCTCAGAGAATGACCTCCATCTGGGTGATTTGTGATAGGTTTTCCAAGATGATACATCTTGTGCCATTACCTAAGTTGCCTTCCTCCTCTGAATTGGTGCCGTTGTTCCTTCAGCACGTGGTTCGTTTACACGGCATTCCTGAGAACATAGTGTCTGACAGAGGAGTCCAGTTTGTTTCCAGATTTTGGAGGACTTTTTGTTCTAAACTGGGTGTTCAATTGTCTTTCTCCTCGGCATTTCATCCTCAGACCAATGGTCAAACTGAGAGAACAAACCAGACATTGGAGACTTATCTAAGATGCTTTGTGTCTGCTGATCAGGATGACTGGGTCTCTTTTTTGCCTTTGGCTGAGTTTGCTCTTAATAATAGGGCTAGCTCTGCCACTTTGATGTCTCCGTTTTTCTGTAATTCTGGGTTTCACCCTCGATTTTCTTCAGGACAGACGGAGGCTTCTGTCTGTCCAGGTGTTGACTCTGTTGTGGAGCGTATGCAACAGATTTGGGACCAGGTAGTGGAGAGGTTGTCCCTCTCTCAGGAGAGGGCCTAGCGGTTTGCTAACCGGCATAGGACTGATGGTCCTCGGTTTAAAGTAGGGGACTTGGTCTGGTTGTCCTCAAAAAATATTCCTATGAGAGTAGCATCTCCTAAATTTAGGCCTAGGTTCATTGGACCTCATAAGATCATGGAGATTCTTAATCCTGTTTCTTTTCGTTTGCTTCTTCCAGGGACATTTAAGATCCATAACGTGTTCCACAAGTCCTTGTTGAAGAGGTTTGTTGAGCCAGTGGTTCCTGCTGCTGTGCCTCCTGACCCTGTTTTGGTTGAGGGCAATCTGGAGTATGTGGTTGAGAAAATATTAGATTCTCGTTTTTCTAGATGGAAACTCCAGTATTTGGTTAAGTGGAGAGGTTATGGTCAGGAAGACAATTCTTGGGTGTTTGCTTCGGACATCCATGCTAGGAGACTCATCCGTGCGTACTATAGAACTCATCCTGACCGACCTGGTTGCTCAAATGAGGGTTCGGTGACCCCTCCTCAAGGGGGGGGGTACTGTTGTGAGTGGGCTTGGGATGAGTTCTGAGCAGAGGCTCCCTCTGGTGGTTACAAGCGGTGCTGGTCTGTCCAGTGAAGATTGTGAAGATTGTGAGGATTGGGAATCAGGTGTTACTGACTGGTCTTATATAAGGGAGTCACCTTCCCATCAGGGTTGCCGGTGATCAATTGTTCTGGTCTCTATCCTTGATTCCTGTTTCCCTTGTAGCCTGCTGTGTCGTGTCTGCATCTCCTGCTAACAGATAAGACATTTTCTTCTTTTTGTTTTTGTGCTTGATTTTTGCATTTTGTCCTGCACTTCTGTGGGGGCCTTCAGGGTCCCCTCCGGGGGCTTTTGCCCTCTCAGTTTAGTTCAGCCACTGATGTTTGTACTTTTGCTTTTTCCAGTTTTTTCAGTGGCTGCTGTTTTGATTTTGTTACACCAGAGAACTAATTTAGGTGGTAGAGGTCGTGTGATCTCAGGTGTTTTTGAAATTAGTAGAGTTGGTGCTTTTCAGGGTTTTCTGGGATTGCAGTAAGTACCCTTCCTATCCTTTTCTATTTAGTTAGTTTGGGCCCCAACGTTTGCTCATACTATTTTCTGTCTGTGTCAGTATTTCTTCTTGTCTAACCGCCATTACATGTTTGGGGGCTTTCTATTATCTTTGGGGTTCTGCTCCGGGGCAGATAGCTTTCCTATATCTATCTTTAGGTGTAGTTAGTTTCTCAGGCTGTGACGAGACGTCTAGGACCAACGTAGGAACGCTCCACGGCTGCCTCTAGTTGTTGTGGTTAGTCAGGGTACTGCAATCTCATAGATTCCAACTGCTCTGGTGTATTGCCTTTTTTGCCTGCACTCCTCAGCTACCGAAACATACACCAAGTCCTGCTGGAGAATTACATTTCCATCTCCAAAAAGCTTTAAGGCAGAGGGAAACATGAAGTGCTCTAAAATTTCCTGGTAGACGGCTGCACTGACTTTGGTCTTGATAAAACACAGTGGCCCTACACTAGCAGATGACATGGCTCCCCAAACCATCACTGATTGTGGAAACTTCACACTAGACCTCAAGCAGCTTTGATTGTGTGCCTCTCCACTCTTCCACCAGACTCTGGGACCTTGATTTCCAAATTAAATGCAAAATTTACTGTAATCTGAAAACAACACCTTGGACCACTGAGTAACAGTCCAGTTCTTTTTCTCCTTGGCCCAGGTAAGACGCTTCTGGCGTTGGATATTGGTCATGAGTGGTTTGACACAAGGAATGTGACACTTGTAGCTATATCCTGGATACGTCTGTGTGTGGTGGCTCTTGAAGCAATGATTCCTGCAACAGTCCACTCCTTGTGAATCTCCCCCAAATTTTTGAATGTTTTTTTCTTAACAACTCTTTTAATGCTGCAGTTATCCTGGTTGATTGTGCACCTATTTCTACCACACTTTTTCCTTTCACTCAACTTTCCATTAATATGCTTGAATACAGCTCTCTGTGAACAGCTAGCTTCTTTAGCAATGAGCTTTTGTGGCTTACCCTCCTTGTGGAGTGTTTCAATGACTGCCTTCTGGACATCTTTCAAATCAGCAGTCTTCCCCATGATTGTGGAGCCTACTGAAACAGATTAAGGGACCCTTTTAAATGCTTAGGAAGCCTTTGCAGGTGTTTTTTGTTAATTATTCTAATTAACTGAGAAAATGACTTTTGGGTTTTCATTGGCTGTAAGCCATAATCATCAACATTAACAGAAATAAACACTTGAAATAGATCACTTTGTTTGTAATGACTCTATATAATATGAGTTTCACTTTTTGTATTGAATAACTGAAATAAGTTAACTTTTTGATGTTCTAATTTTGTGAGCACCTGTAGGTCATTGGAAGCGTATTAAAATGATTCTTTGATATCTATGATCCTATGTCTTAATCCATTGTAATTTTCTATTGGGTCTGTGTACCACAGTTGGAAAAGTTATTTCCATGCAGTTTTTTATAAAAGAACTTAAAAGATCAAATCAGGATTTGAATACTGAATATTGTATGTCATAGTGGAGACACAGGGGGGGGGGTCGGTTGGCACCCCGGTCCATTTGCCGGAACCGCATGGATCAGGGATAGTTCCGCCAAACGCCCGTGCTCCTCTTAACATGGGCATAATGCTACTCAGACAATGCAGTGCAAGGGTAAAACAGTGTGGCAATACTTTATTGCACCACAAAACAGGCAGATAACACATAGAACAGTCCCAGCATGGTACCCAAGATGGTGCACCTTACAGAGTCTCACCCTTCCGCTGACCCGCCGGGATAATGGCAGATGTTACATCAGAGCTTCCAGGGTCGCTACTCCACCTGTGGTACACACACAGAGAGGAGGTAACGACAAGCGTAGGAAGATGACAGTCCATTGAGTAAATGAAAGGTCCAAAGCCAGTTGACATGAGAGTCACCACCTGGCTTCTCCGAACATCTCCATGGAGCCAGGCGACCAGCAGGTCCCATTCCTGGCTTTCTCCAAACGTATCCATGGTTCAGCGATCTGTATCCTTCAAACCAGAGCCGAAAACCTGTAGCCTCAATCTGATACTGAGTGGACTATTTATGGCCGCCATTTGGAAATTTCCCTTGTCAGTTATAGTTTTGCCCTTGGCTGAGTGTGTTGACCCTGAGTGTGTTTGTGCTGTGTTCTTGTTTGCCTGATACTTTGGTTTTGACTCGGTCTGATCTCTGGATACTGCTTGTTGGATTCTGTTTCTGTACCTTCTCTGTCTGTTTGTTTTTTACCTCTGCCTTGCCCCGACGATCCGTTCTGTCTTATCCTTTGGTACTGTCCTGCTATCTCGTGCTTTGACCCCGGCATGTTCTGATTTACATCTCCGTCTTTGCCCCTGGGTAGCTTTGTCCCGTAGTTACCTTTCTAGGAGTTTTCCTTCAGCTTCTAGATCTCCTAAGCTTGAGCCACGCCCCCAACCGTCAGGTGATTCAGGTCCTGAAGGAATCACTCTCCTGCCCTGCTCACCCGCGTTCTTCTGTACCCGTCTTCCGGGAGATTGCACTGGTGAGTTCTCTTGCAATCCTTTCCGTGATAATTATATTATGTTAATTATTATTGTCTAGCCCAGATAGTTTGCTGATTTTGAAAACAGAGGAGGAAAATCTGTGCAAATAGATTACATAATTAAACAAGGCGACTTGGTCATCAACATTCTTCTTATCTGTGAGGATGGACTGAAGGACACTTGGTAAATCTAAAAATAGATTACATGTTTTTGTATAAAGAGACTCAGAGACAGAGAAAGCGACACAACCGGACTTTTTGCAAAACACCCAAGGGACGAGAGACAGGACTGCAGCCAATTCATCATAGCAACATCACGATGGACACGCATCTATCATGCTACAGGAAACAACTTAGGGGAATTAACCCTATAATAACCGAGCCAGCCAAACCATGACAATAATTAGCATATGAGTAGACCTCACTATTCATCAAGGATAAGAGCACACATATCAAATATCAGCTTACAAGTCAATATTCCAGGCTTACACAAACAAAAGTCTGTTTTTTTGACCCACCAGAAATCAACACTTAAATCCAAAAGCCAACATACGCATAAAAAGTCAATTCTCCTTGATTTGCTAAACATAGTCGTCTGGGTAATTAAGATATCATCTGGTTTCTTCACAGTCATATATTTACAAATATGTAGGAATACATATAAAGCAACAAAGGCACCTGCTCTAAGGACAAGAAAACAAATCTGTAATGAGGGGGAGTACTGATGTTTTAGCTGTATACGGCCTAAAAAATCCAAATATCTGCCTTAGCTGGGGCTGATAATAATAATAATAATTTTATTTCTATAACGCCAACATATTCCGCAGCACTTTACATTATAGAGGGGACTTGTACAGACAATAGACATTACAGCATAACAATAAACACAGATCAAAGTATATACCAAGAGGAAAGAGGGCCCTGCTCGCAATACTTACAACTCTGTGAGGAAAAAGGGGAGACACGAAAGGTAGATGGTAACAATTGCTTTCATTGTTCGGACCAGCCATAGTGTTCGATTCGGGTGTACATGTAATTTTGCATGAACCAGTTAACAGCCAAAATATGTAACAGTACAGACACAGAAGGCTATTAAATGCATAAAGAGGGTGAGAACATAATACGAGGTACCTGATTATGGTAGAAAACTTTTTTTTTTTGAATGGGCCAACAGGGATAGTTAGGTTAATGCGTTGAGGCGGTATGCCAATCTGAACAAATGCATTTTTAGGGCACGCTTAAAACTGTGGGGATTGGGGATTAATAGTAGTAACCTGGGTAGTGCATTCCAAAGAATTGGCGCAGCACGTGAAAAATCTTGGAGACGGAGTGGGAGGTTCTGATTATTGAGGATGCTAACCTCAGGTCATTAGCAGAACGGAGGACACGGGTAGGATGGTAGGCTGAGACAAGGGAGGAGATGTAGGGTGGTGCTGAGCCATGGAGTATTTTGTGGGTGTGAGTAATAAGTTTGTACTGGATCCAGGAATGGATGGGTAACCAGTGTAATGACTGGCACAAGGTAGAGGCATCGGTATAACGATTGTTGAGGAATATGATTCTGGCTGCAGCATTCAAGACAGATTGGAGAGGGGAGAGTTTGGTAAGAGGGAGACTGATAAGTAGAGAGTTACAATAGTCCAGACGAGAATGAATAAGAGAAACAGTAAGAGTTTTTGCAGAGTCAAAAGTAAGAAAAGGTCGAATTCTAGAGATGTTTTTGAGGTGGAGATAACAAGAGCGAGCCAGTGATTGGATGTGGGGGGTGAATGAAAGCTTGGAATCAAGTATGACCCCAAGACAGCGGGCATGTTGCTGGGGAGTAGTGGTGGAACCACACACGGAGATGGCAATGTCGGGCAAAGGTAGGTTGGTAGATGGAGGAAACATGAGGAGCTCCGTTTTTGACAGGTTCACTTTCAGATAGAGGGAGGACATGATGTTAGAGATAGTGGTAAGACAATCACTGGTGTTTTCTAGAAAGGCAGGCGTGATATCAGGAGAAGAAGTGTATAATTGGGTGTCATCAGCATAGAGATGGTACTGGAAACCAAATCTATTGATTGTTTGTCCAATAGTGGCGGTGTACAAAGAGAAGAGGAGGGGGCCTAGAACTGATCCTTGAGGAACCCCAACAGTAAGAGTAAGATGAGAGGAGGAGGAACCAGCAAAAGATACAGTGAAGGAACGGTCAGAGAGATAGGAGGAGAACCAGGAGAGAACGGTGTCCTTGAGGCCGATGGAGTGTAGCATAGTGAGGAGGAGCTGATGGTCCACAGTGTCGAATGCTGCTGAGAGATCCAAGAGAATTAGCATGGAGTAGTGACCATTAGATTTAGCAGTCAGTAGATCATTAGAGACTTTAGTGAGGGCAGTTTCAGTAGAGTGTAAAGAGCGAAAACCAGATTGAAGAGGGTCGAGAGTTATCTGAGAGATAGCGGATAAGACCGGTGTGGACCAGGCGTTCCAGGAGTTTAGAGATGAAGGGAAGATTAGAGACAGGTCTATAGTTAGCGGCACAGTTTTGGTCGAGGGATGGTTTTTTAAGTAATGGATGTATGATGGCATGCTTAAATGAGGAGGGAAAGATACCGGAAGAGAGAGGAGGTTGAATATTTTTGTTAGGTGAGAGGTGACAGCAGGGGAAAGGGACTGGAGGAGATGTGACAGAATGGGGTCACTGATGCAAGTGGTAGGGCAGAAAGATGCAAGGAGCCTGATTACTTCTTCTGACTGGTTCAAAATCAGAGAGTGAGCTAGATGCAGTGGGGGAGGGAGGACAGTGCATGGTGTGAGAGGATTGGGAGATAATTTCCTGTCGGATGTGGTCAATTTTTTCTTTGAAATAATTGGCCAGATCGTCAGCGTGGAGATCTGTGGTTGGAGCCTGCACTTTTGGGTTAAGTAGGGAGTGAAAAGTGTCAAAGAGACGTTTAGGGTTATTGGATAGTGAGGTGATGAAGGTGTTGAAATAGATTTGTTCTGAGAGGTGAAGGTCAGAGTTATACATTTTAAGCATAAACTTGTAATGCATGAAATCTTCGGGGAGATTAGATTTTCTCCACAGACGTTCGGCGCACCTGGAGCACCGCTGCAGGAAACGTGTTTGCTGTATGCCACAGTTGTTGCCGTCTGTGTCGTATTGTTCTATGTATAAGGCTGATGACTGGGGACAACTCTCACCCTTATTTTCTCTGTTCTTTGACAATTTTTAGACCATTTAGATTTATTGTCAAATCTGACAAATTGAGGATTACTATATCTACATTGATTCAGGATCAGTACCACCATCAGTACATTAATTCAGCATTGGAATCATCATCAGTACATGAATACAGCAACATAGACTTTATCACTACATAAATAAATCACCAGAATCGCCATCAGTACAATGAACACAGCACCAGAAACATTATCTGTCTGTGAAAACAGCCCCAGAATTATCATCAATACATGTGTGCATCACCAGGAACTGGAACCACAATTAGTAGATCAACACAGCATCAAACCACCATCAGTACATGAATACATCACCAGAAACAAAATAAATACATCAATACAGCACCAGAACCATCATCAGTATGGGAATACAGCACTAGAGCTATCATGCGTACACAAATACATCACAAGAATCACCACTAGTATATGAATACACCACTGGAACCACTATTAGTACAAATATACCATAAATTACAATGTCCAGTCGGCCATGGCACATATAATTGTATCGCATGACCTTTCAACTCAAGTATGTACTTAACAATGATAAAGAGATGATGGGTATTTTTGTTATTGCCAGCTATCTTTAGACTGTGGACCATACAGAAACCAAAGCACTGATTTAAATTAATAGTGCTAGTGCCTGCATCTTAAGAGCAACTTAATTTTTCGGATATATCTTATACAGTGTGTGCACAGTTAATATGCAATTTGTATACAGTGGGTACGGAAAATATTTCTACATTTCTGTTTTTTTTCAGTCAAGATGGGGTGCAGAGCGTACATTAATGAGAAAAAAATGAGCTGTTTTGAATTTACCAAATGGCTGCAATGAAATAAAGAGTGAAAAATTTTAAGGGGTCTAAATACTTTCCATACCCACTGTATTTGCTGATTAATTTTATTACTGTACAACTACAGTGCTGTCAGTCAATCCAAAAAGTTTAAACCTGAATATTTAAGAAAGTAAAAAATCCGTGACCAATATAGCTGAGAGACAGGGCATGCCCTGGCCCCCAATCACAGGAAAATGCTGTCCCTTCTGCAGCATATCTTCCGTATCACCCTTTGTACCGTCAGGGTCCCATCGGACTTGCTGAAGCTCCGCTACTTGCGTTGTGGCGCATAAAGAGACAGAGTCTTTACTTGTCGCAGCACATCCTTGTCAGTAACAACATCGGCATTCAGTTCCACACAGTTCACATTAATCACCTCAGCTGCACTCCTCTCTACGTTCTGCAGTACATTACTGGGTCTTACCGCCACTTGCAGTAACTCAGCGTCCTCCCTGTCCAGACTCACTGTGTTTGGGAGTTCCCTCACCTGTTTCGCCCCAGATACGAGGGCAACAGCCCATGCGATGACCTGCCACATGATGAGCGACCTAAGTCACTTGTACCGTTCTAGACAGGGCCGTATTTGCCACTAGGATGCAGGGGGGCGGCACCTGAGCAAGGTTTTTTTTTCAGTCCAGGGTCGGCCTTTGCCGTTTTCGCGATTCGGGCATTCTGAAGACCGCAGCTTGAGTGCTGGAGGGTTGAGGAGAGAAACCCATCTGCCATGAAGAGCCTGTGACGCGTGTGACACCCCCCTCCACCGGAGATCCCTGTATGGCGGACATGGCCTCGGCGCTGACTGGAGCCGCACAGGAAGTTCCCCACAGGATGAAGCTGAGCTCTCAGTCCTCGGCTACCAAGCATGGACTGTCTGTGTGGAAGCCAGAGCTGAATGGGCCGGGCCCAGAGGAGCCACCACCTCCTGCTCAACGGAGGTGGCAAGTACTGCACCCCGGAGCAGGGGCGCTCCGGACAAACCTGGGGGTGAGGAGCCCGGGGCCTTGTGTGTGCGGAGGGCGGTCCGCATGTCTAGTTGGCAGCAGAAACTCAGGGCCAGGGCTCGCAGGCTGTGCCAGCGGCTGCAGGTGATCCAGGCCAAGCAGGTGGAGCGGCACATCCTGCAACAGCTGGCCGGCCTGGTGGAGCTGCTGGCGGAGCAGGGGCCCGCGGGGCTGCTGCCGGCCTCTCAGCACACGGAGCTAGACCGGCTGGCGAGCAGCTCCATGGTCCAGCTGAGGTCAGCGCAGGGAGGATTCAACTTTGACAAAACTGAGAGCAGCTCCCGGGGGGAGTGCGACAGCGACGGGGTGGCTACGAGCCCAAACCGGGGGCGCGAGGAGGTGCAGCGACTGCAGGAGCAGGGGGACCAGAGCGAGGAGGATCGGCTGCAGGACCAGGGGTGAGTGTGTATACCGATACTATGCAGGAGTATATACTGCAGGACCGGGGATGAGTGTGTACACTGATAGTATATAGGGGTATGTATTGCAGAACCGGGGGTGAGTGTGTACACGGATACTATGCAGGAGTATATACTGCAGGATCGGGGGTGAGTGTGTACACAGATACTATACAGGGGTATATACTTCAGGACCGGGGGTGAGTGTGTACACTGATAGTATATAGGGGTATATACTGTAGGACCGGGGGTGAGTGTGTAAACTGATAGTGTATAGGGGTATACACTGCAGGAATGGGGGTGAGTGTGTACACTTATAGTATTATAGAGGTATGTACTGCAGGATCGGGGTGAGTGTGTACACTAATTGTTGGAATAATGCATATTGATTTGTATGTATTGCAACAACTACTACTGTACTGTTTGATATGTTGTGCATATTGTGAGGTTGTTAACAAAGTTTTGTAAAAAAAAAAAAACACTCACAGACAGGATCCCTCCTCCTTCTCTTCCTGTGTTGTTGTAATGTTTTTCATGCTGCAGCCATAGCAGATATCAGGCTGATCACATTTCATGCTGTGTTGTAAGCTGTCTATACTGGATGTGAATAAATCTACATTCTCTGTTGCTGACTCCGGATGTTACGCTGGTTAATCCGCTGCTAACAGGTTATGGGCCCAGAGTTCCCAGAGTGCCCAGAGTCCTAGAGTCCCAGAGATCCCCAGAACACAGAGAAAAGAAAAAGAAAGAAAAGACAGCAAAGATGGCCACCAGCAGCAACAACTCCATGAAGTTTACAGTACCAAGTCTCACTAACCAGAACTATCATCCTGGAAATTCAAAGTGAAGATGCTGCTTATAAGGGAAGGTACGTGGAAATACACACAGGAGCCTAAACCTGACCCAGTACCACAGGAGTGGATAGAGATGGATCAGTAAGCACAGAGTACCATATCACTCAGCATAGATGATGATCAGATTGTTCATGTGTGTAAATGTGATACTGCAAGAGAAATGTGGGAGCAGCTGCAAAAGGTACATGAGAGGATTAATTTAAGCAATAAACTGTATCTTATGAGAAAACTGTACCAGTCTAAGCTACAGAAAGGCCAGGATATGCAGGAGTATATCAGGAGTATTCTAGAGCTTGTAGAACGCTTGAGAGGCATTGGGGAAGATCTGAAGGACTTTCATGTAGCCACATTACTGCTTAGTGTTCTTCCAGAGAGCTATGACACGCTTGTGACCGCACTAGATGCGCGCCCAGATGATGAGCTTACTCTGGAGTATGTAAGAGGGAAGCTTATAGATGAATATAAACGGAAGGCAGAATGTATAAGCACCAAGACAGAGTCTGCTTTACAAACACAGAGTCTATATGATAACAGAAAGCACCTAAAAGAAACACGTGAATGTTTTGTTTGCAAGAAATCAGGACATTTGAAAGCTGACTGCAGAGTTTGGAAAGCTAGAATGAATCAGCTGAAAAAGCAAAACAGTCAGCAAAGGGTTAAGAGAGCTGTGTCTGGAGAAAATTATTCTGTGAATACTGAAATTGCATTTACTTTCAGTGCAAATACATCAAAGCATGCATGGTGTATAGACTCTGGAGCAACTAGTCACATGACTAATAACAGAGACTTCTTTTCTAAGCTTAATCAAAATAAGTCAGAGAAAGTGATAATGGTCAGTACATGAGTTCAGAAGGCATAGGAGATGGTTATATTGATTGTCAAATCTCACCAACACAAAGCAGGAAGATCCCAGTAAAAGATGTGCTCTATGTGCCTAGTCTTGAGAGTAATTTACTATCTGTGAAGAAACTCACAAAACAAGGAAATGAAGTTACATTTAAGCATGATAGCTGCATCATCTCAAAAGAGGGTCACACACTAGCAGAGGGAAAAATCACAGAACTTTATCAGCTGAAATGTAAAGAGTGTGTGTATACTGCTCAACAAGAAGAGCACAATAACTGTATTCATGTATGGCATAGGCGTCTGGCACACAGAGACCCAGAAGCAATAAGAAAGTTAGTTCAGAAGCAACTAGCTGATGATATCACAATTGATCTATGTAACCAGACAATGAAGTGTACTAGCTGCATCAAAGGGAAAATGTCTAGAAAAGCTTTTCCTCAGAGAAGTACTACAAGAACAGAACAGCCACTAGATTTAATACACACAGATGTCTGTGGTCCAATGAGCACTCAGACTTCTGGGAAGAAGAGATATTTTCTCACATTTATTGATGATCATTCCAGATATACAGTTGTCCATCTGCTTCACAGCAAGATAGAAGTTCCAGAGAAACTTGAAATATATCTATCTGAGGTATATAATAAATTTCGAAGAATGGCAAAGATTCTACATGCAGATAATGGGACTGAATATACAAGCAACGAGACACAGAGCATTCTAAAGAAAAATGGAATCCTATTTCAGACCACTGTACCGTACAACCCTGAGCAAAATGGTGTTGCAGAAAGAAGGAACCGAACACTCTGTGAAAGTGCAAGAAGTATGTTATTTGATGCAAATCTGCCTACAACATATTGGGGTGAGGCAATCATGACAGCTTGCTATCTTCAGAACAGACTACCAGGTAAAGCTACAGAGAAAACTCCATTTGAGCAATGGAACAGCAGAAAGCCAAAACTGCACCACATAAGAATATTCAGAAGTAAAGCATTTGTACATATTCCCAAAGAAAAGCGAACTAAGCGGGAATCTCACGCTAAAGAAGGTATCCTGGTAGGCTACAGTGAAACCCAGAAAGGTTATAGGATTCTACACCCAGAAACAAACAAGGTCACAATAAGCAGAGATGTAGTGATTGATGAGAACTTTGTATCACCCAAGTTTTGTGACATCACGCCAGTAGTCCAGCTGAAGTCACAATTACAAGACAACAACAAGGAGGATGTAGAAGTCTGGCTGGATTCTTCAACCACTGAAGGAACAACAGAAAAATCAGAAGAATCTGAAATCAGAAGATCGTCAAGATCAAACAAAGGTATACCAGCTAAACGTCTATCCTACATTGTCAAGACACTACCTGAGTCATAATAATAATGTAGCGTGTGCACTGCTAGGTATAAAGGTGCCAGATTAGGTTCCTAAACAAGTATATAATATAATGAAATCAAGCACTCAACTTGTATACTTGTGACAACCATTCACTTTATTATGGTCAAGATATGGTTTTCATGAGAAGTTAGCAATAGCAAGACGTTTCGGCAGTCACCCTGCCTTTATCAATTGCTTGTCTTACAGATAGAAAACCTTCAAAACAAAGTTTGACAAAATAAAATTTTTTGAAACAAAGTATATACAACAATAAGAATCGCTTTGGTAACTGAACTGATTGTACATATGTCGACTAGGAAAATAATCAAAGAACAATCCAAATAGTCCTGTGAACAGACACAACGTACCGTTTCAGAATAGAAGAACATATAAACGTATAATGTCACTTTTCCATATTCCGGATAACTGTCAGAAAAAATATATATGTATATATATATACACAAGCTAGTGAATGACAGATAAGTCACATCGTTCTCTATGATATAGAATGGAACTCATACCCTTGAGCCCGGTAAATTGTGAGTATCGCTTGCTATTTATATCGGGTGATGTGCAGCCTGAAGATAGAAAAGGATTACATGTGCTATTAATACTGCTGTAAAAGGTTGGTGAGCCTTATTGGTGATAATAGTACATAGAGGAGTGCGTACCCTTAAGATGAGTAATGGACATCGCTCAGTGTTTGTATTAAATAGTGCGCAGCCTGAAATGGAATATAGGCAAAATGAAATATGCCATAGTGTACCGCTGTAAGCGGTGTCTAGAACGGCAGGTGTGCTTACCCAGTGGAGCTGCTGACGCGGGATCCGCCGCTGGTCAGTGTGAGATGTAAGCGTGCGCCTTCTATATAGGAAGGTTATCTGGCTCAAAAGCGCTGTCCGGAAGTGTCCTGTGCTGTGGAACGGCGTGCGTTCCACTGACCACTTCCGGTACCCAGAATTCCGGGACCGGAAGTGCGTGTATACACACGAACTTCTGTGATGTGGGTGCCGCCCTAATATGATGTGATGGTAACTCCGCCCATAGAGACCAGCATACATCCGAGATTATGTGATGTGGGTGCCGCCCCTAGTTTAACGTGGCGGTGACTCCGCCTATGGAAACCAGTATACATACTAAATTGTGTGATATGGGTGCTGCCCCTAGTATGACGTGGCGGTGATATCGCCCATAGTAACCAGCAGAATGTGCTCCTTTAAAGTGAGAGACGAATACAGTGATTACCTATACCAAGTGGCTATTGTGGTACTTAGGATCCATTCACTGTGCAGGTGGTAAAATTCAGTGCTGCGTTATATTCTGTGCATTTGGTGATTCAATATAGACGGCTCTAAAAAAATAAGAATATTGTGTCAATAACAGAGCAAAGCATATCATCAAATAAAAGACAGTAAATCATATTCCCTGTTTAACCCTTTCAGGGCAAGAGTCTTCAAAGTGTGGATCCAGTAGGATTCCCGTTTTTTGAGAAGTAGTGTGCGGTCGCCTCCTCTTCTAGGAGGAGGGATGGACTCTATGACCTGGAATTTTAGCTGAGATATTGAATGGCCTTGTGAATGGAAGTGATGGGGAATTGGTAATAATAGATTATTACATCGGATGGTCGACTTGTGTTTTGAAATTCTGTCCCTTATGCATTGTGTAGTTTCTCCTATGTAGACCACACGGGCACTTTATAAGGTACACTACGAATGATGAGTCGCACGTGTGGAAACCCTTAATCTGAAAACTCTTGCCCGTTCGGGGATGGTAGATAGTAGAACCTTTTTGTATATTGCTACACTGTGCACAATGGAGGCATGGAAACGTACCAGTACGGGGGTTGGAGAGAAATACTTGCCTCTTAGTACGTGTAGACCCATATCAGCGCGCACAAGACCATCCCTAAGGTTCGATGTTCTTCTAAAACAAGGGAGAAATGGCTCCGAAAATTCTGGAATGTTGGGGTGTGCTCGTGAGAGAAGGGGCCAATGTCTCCTTATGGTCCTATGTAGTATGTATGCATAAGGATGGTACGTATGTATAAAGGGAATACGTTTTATAGCAGTATGTCGTTGGGCATCTGGTGTATAGTTCCTAGAGTCAGCAAGGAGAGGGGAAGGGTAACCCCTTTGTAGGAATTTTGTAGTCATTTCCATATGTCTGCGGTCACGGAGAGTGTCGTCAGTCACTATCCATGTTACACGTTGGTACTGTGAGATCGGGATAGAGCGCTTTACTGCCGGTGGATGGAAGCTATTATAATGTAGAATACTGTTTCGGCCTGTGGACTTGATGTGTAGATCTGTGGTGAGATAGTTATCAGAGTCCTTTATGATAATCGTGTCGAGGAAGTTAATAGACTCCAAACTAGAAGATATGGTAAATTTAATGCCTCGCCAGGATTCATTAAGGAAGGCATGGAAGTCCATTAAGGACTCTGTGGTACCTTTCCATAAACAGATCACATCATCGATGTAGCGTTTCCATAGTAACACGTTATCTATATACAGATGATGCCTATAGATAACCTTATCCTCAAATTCCGCCATATACGTGTTAGCATATGGGGGCGCCACATTTGAGCCATGGCTGTTCCTCGTGTCTGCAAAAAGAAGGTATCTTGGAAGAGAAAGTAGTTATTAAACAGTATGATGGATAATAGGTCGATGCATAGGTTGACCTGATTAGATTCCATCCCTGTACCAATCAATAGGTGGTGTACCGCATTGATGCCTTCAATGTGTGGGATAGATGTGTATAAATCTTTGACATCTAGGGTAACCAGAATGGTGTTGGTGGGAATTCTGCCTAGTTGTCTGATGGTTCTCAAAAATTCACCCGTGTCCAATAAGAAGGACGGTGCCTTTTGGGTTAGCGGTGTGAGTACTTTTTCTAGAAATTTGGAGATGGGAGATAGTATAGATTCAGTTGAGGCCACAATCGGCCTCCCTGGTGGGTTCTCCAAATTCTTATGGACCTTAGGTAAGGTGTAAAACACAGGTGTTATAGGGTGTTTTTCTTAAGATAATCACCTGTTTTAACATCCAAGGTGCCCAATTCAGAATATTTCCGTATGATGGTATCAATTTTGAGAGAGATGTCTTGTGTGGGATCTCTAGACAGCTGTTGGTAGACCGATGTGTCTCCCAACTGTCTTAGGATCTCAGACACATACTGCGACCTGTCCATTATTACTAAGGCACCGCCTTTGTCTGCGGGCTTGAAAATTAGATTAGTGTCACTGCGTAGTGTAGATAGTGCTTGTTTCTCCACAGTTGATAAATTGGGGGGGTAAAACAGTCTACCTTTCTCAATATCATCCCTGATTGTGGAGAAAGAGGCCTGTACAAAATTAATGAATGTTTCAACAGCATGTGACCCCGGTGGTGGACGAAAGGAACTTTTATTATAAAGTCCCAGATTTTGTATGGACAGGACGTTCTCGGGGGTACCTTCAGGTGACAAAGTATTAGAAGAAGAAGAAAAATATCCTTTTAAGCGTAAGGATCTAAAGAAACGCTGTAAGTCCATTTCCAATTCAAATGTACTGCATTTATAGGCAGGGCAGAAGGAGAGACCCTTTTGCAATACACCAAGTTCTGCCACACCTAATGTTCTTGAAGAGATATTTATAACCAAAGATTCCGTACCTGGGATCTCGTTACCCGGGCCGAATTTGGGAAATTTCTTCCTTCCGCCCCTTCTTGTCTCCTTCTAGGGAACCGTCTTCGTTGGCCTAAAAAAGTCCCTGATGTGGAAGGGGGAGCACTCCTCTCCTGTTCGGATTCTGAAGTTGAATGTTCTGTAGAAGATCTTTGAAAACGTGGTGGACGTCTGGACGAGGAATGTTCCTGACATCTGTATACTCTATTTGACTCGTAGTCTGCGGCGTCCCTCAAGAATTTGTTCCTCTTGCGGCTTTCTGTGTCGCTCCTGTGTTGGTCAATCCGAGTCTGGATTTGAGATTTGAGAGTACTAAGTTCCTCAGTGGTGCCGGTAGTAGCCAGTTGTGACTCTATATTCTTGATCTGGGTGTTATTCGTCTCAATGGCTTGATGCAAATGTTCTAGGGTAAGTGTCATTAAATCAAGAGAACATTTGTTAAGAATTTGTTCGTAACGAGAACAATATTCAGGTAAGGTAACTACCTGAGTCAGAGCCGCAGTCATGGGATGAAATGCATGGACTACCTATCCATGAAAGAACAAAGTGGATTGATGCTGCTAATGAGGAAATCAAGTTGCTTCATCAACTCCAAACTTGGAAACTCACCAAGCTACCACAGGGCAAAAAGGCAATCAAGTGGGTCTTTAAAACAAAATATGACTCTGAAGGTAAAGTTCACAGATTTAAAGCAAGGTTGGTCGCAAAAGGATATTCTCAAAAGTATGGCGAAGATTACGATGCTACATTTGCTCCAGTCGCTAAACAGACTACGTTCAGAGCTTTGTTAGCTGTAGCTGCTGTACAAAAGATGTATGTCAGACATTTGGATATAAAAACTGCTTTCTTAAATGGTGACATTGAGGAGGACTTATACATGACTGAAGGTTATGTAAAAAGAGGTGAAGAGAATCTTGTTTGCAAACTACAAAAATCTCTCTATGGTCTTAAGCAATCAGCAAGAGCATGGAACACCAAGATGAATAAAGTCTTGTTGGAAGAAGGATTTAAAAGAGGTCAAGCAGATCCATGCTTATACACAAAATATACAGATGGAAAATGGATGTATATTCTCTTATATGTGGACGATGTGATTGTAGTTCATCAAGAAGACGCAGAAATTGGAAAAATGACTGAAATTCTGAATCAGCATTTTGAAACAAAAGACCTTGGAAGTGTGACATATTATCTAGGAATCCAAATCCAGAGAGAGGAAGATGGGAGTTTTCTTCTAAACCAAAGTGCAAAAATTAATTTGATTCTGAATCAATTTGGAATGTCAGAGGCCAAAGGTATATCAACCCCAATGGAACCATCCTACCTGAAGCTGGAAGAAGAAGATGACCTGTTGCCTAACAATGAGAAATATCGTCAGGCAGTGGGGGCACTTCTGTACATATCAACTATGACTCGACCGGATATCACAACAACAGTTGGAATCCTTTGCAGATATGTGGAAAAACTGCGCCAAAGAGACTGGAATGCTGTTAACCCCTTCACCCCCAAGGGTGGTTTGCACGTTAATGACCGGGCCAATTTTTACAATTCTGACCACTGTCTCTTTATGAGGTTATAACTCTGGAACGCTTCAACGGATCTTCGCGATTCTGAGATTGTTTTCTCGTGACATATTGTACTTCACGTTAGAAGTAAAATTTCTTCGATATAACTTGCGTTTATTTTTGAAAAAAATGCAAATATGGCGAAAATTTTTAAAATTTTGCAATTTCGAACTTTGAATTTTTATTCCCTTAAAACAGAGAAATATATCACACAAAATAGTTAAGAAATAACATTTTCCACATGTCTACTTTACATCAGCACAATTTTGGAACCAAAATTTTTTTTTGTTAGGAAGTTATAAGGGTTAAAAGTTGACCAACGATTTCTTATTTTTACAACAAAATTTACAAAGCCATTTTTTTTAGGGACCACCTCACATTTGAAGTCACTTTGAGGGGTCTATATGGCAGAAAATACCCAAAAGTGACACCATTCTAAAAACTGCACCCCACAAGGTACTCGAAACCACATTCAAGAAGTTTATTAACCCTTCAGGAGCTTCACAGGAACTAAAGCAACGTGGACGGAAAAAATGAATATTTAACTTTTTAGCCACAAAAATGATCTTTTACAAACTTTTTTTTTATTTTCACAAGGGTAAAAGGAGAAAATGGACAGATAAGGTTGTTATGCAATTTCTCCTGAGTACGCCAATACCCAATATGTGGGGGAAAACCACTGTTTGGGCACACGGCAGAGCTCGTAAGGGAAGGAGCGCCGTTTGACTTTTTCAAACTAAAATTGGCTGGAATTTAGATTGGATGCCATGTCGCGTTTGGAGAACCTCTGATGCGCCTAAACAGTGGAAACCCCCACAAGTGACACCATTTTGGAAACTAGACCCCCTAAGGTACTTATCTAGATCTGTTGTGAGCACTTTGAACCCCCAAGTATTTCACAAAAGTTTATAATGCCTGGGTGTGAAAAAAAAAAAAAACAATTTTCCACAAAAATGATTTTTTAGTCCCAAATTTTTGAATTTTCCCAAGGAAATTGGACCCCAAAAGTTGTTGTCCAATTTGTCCTGAGTACGCTGATACCCCATATGTGGGGGGGAAACTGTTTGGGCGCAGGGCTTGGAAAGGAAGTAGTAACGTTTTGGAATGCAGACGTTGATGGGGGTCATGTTCCGTTTGCAGTGCCCCAGATGAGCCTAAACAGTGGAAACCCCCCACAAGTGACCCCATTTTGGAAACTAGACCCCTAAGGAACTTATCTAGATCTTTGGTGAGCACTTTGAACCCCCAAGTGCTTCACACAAGTTTATAATGCCCGAATGCATGAAAATAAAAAAATCCTATTTTTTTTCCCACAAAAATTATCTTTTAGTCACTAATTTTTTATTTTCCCAAGGGTAACAGGAGAAATTGGACCAAATAAGTGGTTGTACAATTTGTCCTGAGTATGCTGATACCCCATATGTGGGGGGGAACCACTGTTTGGGCGCACGGCAGAGCTCGGAATGGAAGGAGCAACATTTGACTTTTTCCAACCAAAATTGGCTGGAATTGAGATTGGATGCCATGTTGCATTTGGAGAGCCCCTGATGTGCCTAAACAGTGAAAACCCCCCACAAATGACCCCATTTGGGAAACTAGACCCCCTAAGGAACTTATCTAGATCTTTGGTGAGCAATTTGAACCCCCAAGTGCTTCACACAAGTTTATAACGTAGAGCCGTAAAATTTAAAAATCATATTTTTTCCACAAAAATGATCTTTTCACCCCAATTTTTATTTTTCCAAGGGTAACAAGACTCCAAAAGTTATTGTGCAATTTGTCCTGAGTGCGCTGATACCCCATATGTGGGGGTAAACCACTGTTTGGGTGCATGGCAGAGTTTGGAAGGGAAGGAGCGCCGTCTGACTTTTTCAACGCAGAATTGGCTGGACGCCATGTCGTGTTTGGAGAGCTCCTGATCTGCCTAAACAGTGGAAACCCCCATAAATGACACCATTTTGGAAACTAGACCCTCAAGGAACTTATCTAGATGTGTGGTGAGAACTTTGAACCCCAGGTGTTTCACTAAAGTTTATAACGTACATCCGTAAAATAAAAAATCTTTGATTTTTTCGCCCCCAATATTTTATTTTCACAAGGGTAACAGGAGAAATTGGACCCCAAAAGTTGTTGTCCAATTAGTCCTGAGTACGCTGATACCCAATATGTGGGAGAAAACTACTGTATGGGCGCACGTCAGGGCTCGGAAGGGAAGTAGTGACGTTTTGGATTGCAGACTTTGATGGAATGGTCTGGGGGCGTCATGTTGCATTTGGAGAGCCCCTGATGCGCCTAAACAGTGGAAACCCCCCACAAGTGACCCCATTTTGGAAAATAGACCCCAAAAGGAACTTATCTAGATGTGTGGTGAGCACTTTGAACCCCCGAAGTGCTTCACAGAAGTTTATAACGCACAACCGTAAAAATAAAAAAATCTTTTTTTTTTTTTGCAAAAATGATTTTTTCGCCCCAATATTTATTTTTACAAGGGTAACAGGAGAAATTGGACCCCAAAAGTTGTTGTCCAATTTGTCCTGAGTACGCTGATACCCAATATGTGGGAGAAAACTACTGTATGGATACACGTTGGGGCTCGGAAGGGAAGTAGTGACGTTTTGGATTGCAGACTTTGATGGAATGGTCTGGGGGCGTCATGTCGCATTTGGAGAGCCCCTGATGCGCCTAAACAGTGGAAATCCCTAACAAGTGACCCCATTTTGGAAAATAGACCCCACAAGGAACTTATCTAGATGTGTGGTGAGCGCTATGAAGCCCCAAGTGCTTCACAGAAGTTTATAATGTACAGCTGTAAAAACAAAAAAATAATTTTTTTTGTACAAAAATGATATTTTCGCCCCAGTTTTTTATTTTCCCAAGGGTAACAGAAGAAATAGGACAAATTGCACAATAACTCTTGGGGTCCAGAGTACGCTGATACCCCATATGTGGGGATAAACTACTGTTTGGACGCATGGCAGAGCTCAGAAGTGAAGGAACACCATTTGACTTTTTCAACGCAGAATTGACTGGAATTGAGATCAGACGCCATGTCACATTTGGAGAGCCCCTGATGTGCCTAAACAGCGGAAACCCCCCAATTCTAACTCCAACCCTAACCCCAACACACCCCTAACCCTAGTCCCAACCCTAACCACAAACCTAACCCTAACACACCCCTAATCCCAACCCTAACCCTAATCCTAACTTTAGCGCCAACCCTAACCCTAACTTTAGCCGCAACCCTAACCCTAATGGGAAAATGGAAATAAATACATTTTTTTATTTTATTACTTTTCCCTAACTAAGAGGGTGATAAAGGGGGGTTTGATTTACTATTTATAGCGGGTTTTCATGATTGGCAGCTGTCACGCTAAAAGACGCTTTTTATTGCAAAAATAGTTTTTTGCATCGCCACATTTTGAAAGCTATAAATTTTGCATATTTTGGCCCACAGAGTCATGTGAGGTCTTATTTTTTG
>JARQOD010000001.1:461236349-461341591 GCA_033576555.1 Oophaga sylvatica
GGCATAGGACTGATGGTCCTCGGTTTAAAGTGGGGGACTTGGTCTGGTTGTCCTCAAGAAATATTCCTATGAGAGTGGCATCTCCTAAAATTTAAGCCTAGGTTCATTGGACCTTATAAGATCATGGAGATTCTTAATCCTGTTTCTTTTCATTTGCTTCTTCCAGGGACATTTAAGATCCATAACGTGTTCCACAAGTCCTTGTTGAAGAGGTTTGTTGAGCCAGTGGTTCCTACTACTGTGCCTCCTGACCCTGTTTTGGTTGAGGGCAATCTGGAGTATGTGGTTGAGAAAATATTGAATTCTAGTTTTTGTAGACGGAAACTCCAGTATTTGGTTAAATGGAGAGGTTATGGTCAGGAAGACAATTCTTGGGTGTTTGCTTCGGACATCCATGCTAGGAGACTCATCCGTGCGTATCATAGAACTCATCCTGACCGAGATGGTTGCTCAAATGAGGGTTCGGTGACCCCTCCTCAAGGGGGGGTACTGTTGTGAATAGGCTGGAAATGAGTTCTGAGCAGAAGCTCCCTCTGGTGGTTACAAACGGTACTGGACTGTCCAGTGAAGATTGTGAGGATTGGGAGTCAGGTGTTACTGACTGGTCTTATATAAGGGAGTCACCTTCCCATCAGGGTTGTCGGTGATCAATTGTTCTGGTCTCAATCCTTGATTCCTGTTTCCTTGGTAGCCTGCTGTGTCGTGTCTGAATCTCCTGCTAACAGATAAGACATTTTCTTCTTTTTGTTTTTGTGCTTGATTTTTGCATTTTGTCCTGCACTTCTGTGGGGGCCTTCAGGGTCCCTTCTGGGGGCTTTTGCCCTCTCAGTTCAGTTCAGCCACTGATGTTTGTACATTTGCTTTTTCCAGTTTTTTCAGTGGCTGCTGTTTTGTTTTTGGTTACACCAGAGAACTAATTTAGGTGGTAGAGGTCGTGTGATCTCAGGTGTTTTTGAAATTAGTAGAATTGGTGCTTTTCAGGGTTTTTTGGGATTGCAGCAAGTGCCCTTCCTATCCTTTTCTATTTAGTAAGTTTGGGCCCCAACGTTTGCTCATACTATTTTCTGTCTGTGTCAGTATTTCTTCTTGTCTAACCGCCATTACATGTTTGGGGGCTTTCTATGTTCTTTGGGGATCTGCTCCGGGGCAGATAGCTTCCTCTTTCTATCTTTAGGTGTGGTTGGTTTCTCGGGCTGTGACGAGGTGTCTGGGACCGGCGTGGGAACGCTCCACGGCTGCCTCTGGTTGTGGTGGTTGGTCGGGGTGCTGCAGTCTCGTAGTTTCCAACTGCTCTGGTGTATTTCCTTTTTTGCCTGCTCTCCTCAGCTACCAAATCATAACACAGCCCCCAGCGTGTGACGCACCATGGAGGCGTCCCCGTCGGTCATGCAGCCACTCCCCATCCAACACGTCAAGACGGGGAGGGAGCTGCTACGGATCCGAATGGACGCGTCACCACGGCAACGCACAGCATCGCGGGAATGCGTCGCCAGCCGCCAGGCCACACCCCCCGTCCGACGTGTCAGAACGAAGAGGCGGTGCCATAGCGGCCTGACTAAAGCACTCCAGCGGTGCTTTGCTGGGAGAACTCAACGGCCCAGCACGCATGTGAGACACGTTAGTGGTAAGTGTGATAACAAAGTAACACATCCTCATCCAAATAATTCAGAACCCAATATGCAGTTCATCAATAGAAAAAGTGAACGAATATGCCGGAACTAAATGCAATATAGATACAAAAACAGATTGTAATCCCCAATATTATATATATATATATATATATATATATATATATTCTATAAAAAAACTTAACAGAAGTTGAAACAAATGAATAAAAAATGAAAAAAAACACAAATAATAAATGAAAAACAATTATATGTATCATGATTTAATAATGTATCAGCAGAACTATGACTACCAAGCAGGTGTTTCAAAGTTCAGGAGTCCAAGACGAGTCAGTAATAATTTCTTCTTCATCTTCGGCTCCTTAAGGAGTTATAGATCCAATAGATGCCTCAAATAGATTGATTGGAGTTCCTCATTCTTCTCTGTAAACTTGGGCATTTCCAACTCATGGACTTCATAGACGTCAAAATCATCCACCATATCCACACCAGTGAAATCACGCATATACATATAACCTAATATAAACTAAGAAAAGCATATATAAGACAAGGAATAAAACACTACTTGTAAATAAAAATAAAATAAAGACTATAGAAAGGGGGCAAAACTCAGAACCTCATTGAGTCCCTCTGGTTGAAGAGATCCTATTCTGAAGATCCATTGTGTTTCTACTTAAGCTAGTTTCTTTTTTACATTCCCTCCCCTATGGTCCACAAAGATTTTATCTATACCCATCACTTTCAGCTTTTTCGGATTAGAATCATGATAAATTTTGAAGTGCTTAGGTTTCCTATATACACTTGTTAGCAGTAACCGATATTGGAAGTTGTGAACTACAGTCCATCTCCATTGGCCACTATATCTATCATCATATATGATATCACTATGAAATGTGGTCCAATATGCACTAGTTAATATTTTCAATACGGCTTCTTTAGCACTAATGGTACATGGCATTAATATTCTATTCTGAGCTCTGATTATATTTGATATATTCGTCACAGTTTGCATATATATCAATGGGAGTATACTGGACATACTGTACATCCCTTTTTTATGTATTTTATCTGTCTATTGTCATTCATGTGTAGATTTTTCTAATAAAGAATTGTATTTGTGGCTATATGCTTCCAGCGCTTTTTGGATTTGTATTTGCAATGGGAAGTGCCATTTCATTAGGTCTGAATTTGTAGGATATTTTGTAATCTTGGTTCTGTACTTTGTTACAGTCACTTGGACCAGTATGGCTATCAAAGCCAGAGACCATACCTGGCTTACTTGTATGGATACGGTTTTTAATGGGGATGTTATATCCAGTGATCCTGTAGAGAGTGGGCAGAAATCAGACCTCAAGAGTTCTATGAAGACTCTGCTTAAAAAAAGAACTAGAATGTGGTGGACTTAAGCTTCACTAGAAAACTACTTGGCCAAAAACCTCATTCCCAGAGGATTAAGAGTGAGAATTATGCCTTCATATCCCGTTGAGGATCCCACTTTTAAAACTAGGTGGGAAGAGGCCTGTAACATCTGTTCCAGGTCCCTAATAGAACTGTTAATTGGTAACAATAAGAAAAGTCTGGACAAATTGGACTCAGATATTGAAGTAACTAAAGCGAAACTGCTTGAAAAAGTCTCAGGATTAGAGGCAGAGGCCTTTTATAAAGATATGGATACCCAATTAACCCCTTCCGACCCATGACGCCTACGTTGGCGTCATGAAAACCTGTGCCATCCCGACCCATGACGCCAACGTAGGCGTCATGCTATAAATCATGTTCCTGCGGGTCGGGTGACCGAAATCACTGAAAGGTCACTCGACCCGCAGGCACAGGACCCCTTGCGCATCACCACAGTGGGGGTGGCTTAACTCCCACGTGGTTACCATCACTCTGATTGGCTGTTAAAAGTGAAACAGCCAATCAGAGCGATTAGTAATATTTCACCAATGAAAAGTGGTGAAATATTACAATCCAGCCATGGCCGATGCTGCAATAGCATCGGCCATGGCTGGACACTGTGTTCCCACCCTCCCCACACCGAGTAATGGTGGTGATCGGCCGCCGCCGCCGATTCATGGCGGCGAACGGTCACCGCCGTTACTATCATCTGCTGGCCGCTCCAATCCTCTCCCCTCTGGTGTGCTCCGCTCCCCCCGCCCTCCGATCACCCCCCACGCCTGTCCTCACCTCCTCCGGTCTTCTGCGGCCTCTTGATCCGTCCCGGCGTCCGCCCGGGACTCTTCATGGGCGCCGCCATCTTGGAAAATGGCGGGCGCATGCGCAGTGCACCCGCCGGCTGGCGCATGCGCAGTGCGCCTTTCAAAGTACAATTTATTTTGATCACTGTGATAAACTCTCACAGTGATCAAAATAAAAGTAAATGAACCCCCCCTGTAATAGATAGGGACAAAAAATAAAATAAAGAATTTTGCTTTAGTTCCTGTGAAGCACCTGAAGGGTTAATAATCTTCTTGAATGTAGTTTTGAGTAGCTTGAGGGGTGCAGGTTTTATAATGGTGTCACTTTTGGGTATTTTATGCCATATAGACCCCTCAAAGTGACTTCAAATGTGAGGTGGTCCCTAAAAAAAATGGTTTTGTAAATTTTGCTGTAAAAATGAGAAATTGCTGGTCAAATTTTAACCCTTATAACTTCCTAACAAAAAAAATGTTGTTCCCAAAATTGTGCTGATGTAAAGTAGACATGTGGGAAATGTTATTTATTAACTATTTTGTGTCACATAACTCTCTGGTTTAACAGAATAAAAATTAAAATTTGAAAATTACAAAATTTTCAAAATTTTCACCAAATTTCCATTTTTTTCACAAATAAACGCAAAAATTATCGACCTAAATTTACCACTAACATGAAGCCCAATATGTCACGAAAAAACAATCTCAGAATCGCTAGGATCCGTTGAAGCGTTCCTGAGTTATTACCTCATAAAGGGACACTGGTCAGAATTGCAAAAAATGGCAAGGTCTTTAAGGTCAAAATAGACTGGGTCATGAAGGGGTTAAACACTTGGGAGAAGGAAGTGAAGGATACAAAAGCTAGAAAGTTCCAACGAGATTTAAATGATTTCAAAAGTGGAACTGTCTATAGGTGGCAAACAAGTGCAAGAAATGGAGGGAGTAGCATAAGATCATCTTCTGTATCATCTGTCTCCTCTAAAGAAGATGATAATTGGGGTGGGAATCGTATGTATAATCTAAGGAGAAATGTTAATAGAAGACGTAACGACTATTACAAAAGAAAAGATAGGAGGAATGACATGACAACGCCCTCTAAATTACAGGTAATCAACCTATCTGACATTGAACTTACAAAACCTCAAAAGGAGGTTCTTAGTCTTGGTCTTTCATTTTCACCTACGGCCCCATTTAATTCTTTTTCAGCAGTGACAGACTTGCATTTGTTTGCACGCAAGCTCATACTTAAAAAACTGCACAAAAAAAAGTAAATTTGGAGAGGAGTGGAGTATAAAAGAACTTGAAGCAATTTCAACTTTGGAGGAATTAAATGAGGAGAGTGAAACACCAAATTATAGGGGTAAGTTTAGACCACCGATACCAAAAAAATTTCCCCCTTTAAATATCTCTCCAAACGTGGAATTGTTTGTTAAATTGGTATCAGATGAGTTGAAAAAAATCTCTCCACATATCACACATGGGAACCTACCCTTTGTCCAAAGGCAAGCACTGGATGAATTGCGCAACCTCAAAGAGGTAGTTATAAAGCCTGCGGACAAAGGGGGTAACGTGGTGATATGGCCAGTAAAAATGTATGAAAAGGAAGCCTTTAGACAGTTACGGGACAATGAATGCTATCATAAAATGACTTGTAACCCAACCACAGCATATTTGAATGAGATTAATGATATTTTGGAGGAAGCATTTAGAGAGGGTATTATCGCTAAAGAATTAAGGGATAACTTGGCACCAAAATATCCGAAGATAGCCTGCATATATTTTATTCCAAAAATACACAAAAACAGTACAATACCTCCAGGACGCCCCATTGTGTCGGGCAATGGGAGCTTGTGCGAAGTTATCTCTAAGTATCTAGACTTCTATCTAAAACCAATAGTCATGGATCTCCCCTCATATGTCAGGGATACTGGTGATGTCCTCAAAAAAATTGAGGGGATCCCTATGGATAAGGACATGTGGCTAGTTAGCTTTGACGTTGAATCATTGTACACTTGCATACAACATGGGGATGAATTACAAGCTGTGAAGATGTATTTAATGATGTCGGATCTTGATGCTGGTCTGACTAAGTTGTTATTAACATTACTTAAATTTGCATTGGAACATAATTATTTCCTGTTCAGGGAAAATATCTACCTATAAAAGCGGGGTACGGCTATGGGGGCGGCCTTTGCTCCCTCATACGCCAACCTCTTTTTGGGTATGTGGGATCGGGGTATTTTCCTCACCAATCCCATTGCATTTATCGAGAAGGTCCTGCTCTGGGTCCGTTATATAGATGATGTGTTTATGATATGGCAGGGGACAGAGCAGGACCTTCTCGATTTTTTAAATATCTTGAATGATAACTCCCTGAACATCAAATTGACATGCAAACACAGTCAGACCAGCATCGACTTTCTTGACATCTTCTTACAAAAAGCCATAATGGTTTTTTAGAAACCGATGTATACCGAAAGGAAACTGCAGTAAATTCAGTCCTACATGCTACCTCCTCTCATCCAAAGTCACTGATAGAGGGTATCCCTACAGGGCAATTTTTAAGGGCAAGACGAATTTGTTCGAGTGAGAAAGCCCTTTGAGGAACAAATAGGTGATCTATCTTCTAGATTCTCTGCAAGAGGATATTCCAATCGCAGCATCAAAAGGGGGTTAAAAAAGGCCAAACGGGCAACACGGAATGATCTATTAACTCCTAAAAATAAGAATAAAAATGTAGATCTACAAAAGGTGAGGTTTATATCCACCTATAATGACAAATGGTGGGAAGTTAAAAAAGCCCTAGAAAAATATTGGCCACTACTTCTAACTGATAAAACTCTAGAGAAATTTGTCCCAAAATTTCCCTCCAATACGTATAGAAGGTCTAGTAATCTGAGGGACACCCTGGTACATAGTTACCATGGAGGCCAAAAATCTGAAAGAATTTTTGGATCCACTGGTCAAAAATGGGGTTTTTTCCCATGTAATTCTTGCATTTCATGTCCCAATATGGTGCGTGCTTTCTCTTTTGACTCCAGTGACGGCAGTAAAACGTTCAGTATTACTCAACACATCAGTTGCAATTCGACTGGGGTGATTTATTATGCCCAGTGCCCATGCACTAAAATATATGTAGGCATGACTTCCAGACCCTTAAAAATTCGGGTCAGAGAACACTATAGGGACATAAAAAATGCCCGGGATGAAAATGATGTCACCCTCTTGAAACCTATACCTAAGCACTTCAAAATTTATCATGATTCTAATCCGAAAAAGCTGAAAGTGATGGGTATAGATAAAATCTTTGTGGACCATAGGGGGGGAATGTAAAAAGAAACTAGCTCAAGTAGAAACACAATGGATCTTCAGAATAGGATCTCTTCAACCAGAGGGACTCAATGAGGTTCTGAGTTTTGCCCCCTTTCTATAGTCTTTATTTTATTTTTATTTACAAGTAGTGTTTTATTCCTTGTCTTATATATGCTTTTCTTAGTTTATATTAGGTTATATGTATATGCGTGATTTCACTGGTGTGGATATGGTGGATGATTTTGACGTCTATGAAGTCCATGAGTTGGAGATGCCCAAGTTTACAGAGAAGAATGAGGAACTCCAATCAATCTATTTGAGGCATCTATTGGATCTATAACTCCTTAAGGAGCCGAAGATGAAGAAGAAATTATTACTGACGCGTCTTGGACTCCTGAACTTTGAAACACCTGCTTGGTAGTCATAGTTCTGCTGATACATTATTAAATCGTGATACATATAATGTTTTTAATTTATTATTTGTGTTTTTTTTCATTTTTTATTCATTTGTTTCAACTTCTGTTAAGTTTTTTATAGAATATATATATATATATATAATATTGGGGATTACAACCTGTTTTTGTATCTATATTGCATTTAGTTCCGGCATATTCGTTCACTTTTTCTATTGATGAACTGCATATTGGGTTCTGAATTATCTGGATGAGGATGTGTTACTTTGTTATCACACTTACCACTAACGTGTCTCACATGCGTGCTGGGCCGTTGAGTTCTCCCAGCAAAGCACCGCTGGAGTGCTTAGTCAGGCGTATGGCACCGCCTCTTCGTTCTGACACGTCGGACGGGGGCGTGGCCTGGCGGCTGGCGACGCATTCCCGCGATGCTGTGCGTTGCCGTGGTGACGCGTCCATTCGGATCCGTAGCAGCTCCCTCCCCGTCTTGACGTGTTGGATGGGGAGTGGCTGCACGACCGACGGGGACGCCTCCATGGTGCGTCACACGCTGGGGGCTGGATGGCTTCGCACACATGTGGGATTACTAGCCGGTAAATGCAATATCTGGGAAAGGTATATAAGGGCATATTAGACTTTATATCACATCTACTTACCCCCCTGAGACGAAGCTAACGCGAAACGCGCGTCGGGGAATCCAGGCTCCTATTAAAGTTGTATATGCTCTTTGGCTGTATCGGCATTACTTTGACTATGTACTATGGTGGTCTTTGGGATCCACATTTGTATTTGTGCTATATTGGCCATAGTGGACATTATTTTATATTACAAGCTATTTGACATCATGTCGCTTGTAACTATGGTCATGTTACAGCTACCATTGTGTATATCATTACATATGTTAAATTATTAGATATAGCACATTTGTGCAATATAATTCCTATATACACTTGTTAGCAGTAACCGATATTGGAAGTTTTGAACTACAGTCCATCTCCATTGGCCACTATATCTATCATCATATATGATATCACTATGAAATGTGGTCCAATATGCACTAGTTAATATTTTCAATACGGCTTCTTTAGCACTAATGGTACATGGCATTAATATTCTATTCTGACCTCTGATTATATTTGATATATTCGTCACAGTTTGCATATATACCAATGGGAGTATACTGGACATACATCCCTTTTTTATGTATTTTATTTGTCTATTGTCATTCATGTGTAGATTTTTCTAATAAAGAATTGTATTTGTGGCTATATGCTTCCAGCGCTTTTTGGATTTGTATTTGCAATGGGAAGTGCCATTTCATTAGGTCTGAATTTGTAGGATATTTTTTACCGGCTATGTAGATGCGGATTGGGCTGGTGATTCGCGTGATCATAAATCCACAAGCGGATACTTGTTTAAAGTTGGAGAAAGTTCAATCTCCTGGTCTAGTAGGAAACAAGTGTCTGTTGCCTTGTAATCCACAGAAGCAGAGTATGTGTCCGCAGCCTATGCAAGCCAGGAGGTCGTTTGGCTAAGACAATTGATGGACGATCTTGGCAAACCGTCAACTCAGCCGACGGTGATTTATGAGGACAACCAAGGATGCATTAAACTTGCATGCAGTGAAAAGATCAGTGCTAGAACCAAGCACATTGACGTCAGACACCATCATCTACGTCAGTGTTTCTCAACTCCAGTCCTCAGGACCCACCAACGGGTCATGTTTTCAGGATTTCCTTAGTATTGCACAGGTGATAATTTTATCACCTGCTCAAGCATTAATTCCATCACCTTTGCAATACTAATGAAATCCTGAAAACATGACCTGTTGGTGGGTCCTGAGGACTGGAGTTGAGAAACACTGATCTACGTGATTTGATAGATCATGGCATAATTCAGTTTGTCTATTGCGAAACTGATAAGATGCTAGCTGACATTATGACAAAGCCATTGCCATGAGCCAGGTTCCAAGAATTGAGAACCACAATGGGAATAAGAGGATAAGTAGTTGTTGAGTGGGGGTGTTGGAATAATGCATATTGATTTGTATGTATTGCAACAACTACTACTGTACTGTTTGATATGTTGTGCATATTGTGAGGTTGTTAACAAAGTTTTGTAAAAAAAAAAAAACCTCACTCACAGACAGGATGCCTCCTCCTTCTCTTCCTGTGTTGTTGTAATGCTTTTCATGCTGCAGCCTTAGCAGATATCAGGCTGATCACATTTCATGCTGTGTTGTAAGCTGTCTATACTGGATGTGAATAAATCTACATTCTCTGTTGCTGACTCCGGATGTTACGCTGGTTAATCCGCTGCTAACACTGATACTATGCAGGAGTATATACTGCAGGACTGGGGGTGAGTGTGTACACTGATACTATACTGGAGTATATAAACTGCAGGACCAGGAGTGAGTGTGTACACTGATAGTATATAGGGGTATATACTGCAGGACTGGGGTGAATGTTTACACTGATAGTATATAGGGGTATATACTGCATGACCGGGGGTGAGTGTGTACACTGATACTATACAGGAGTATATATACTGCAGCACCGTGGGTGAGTGTGTACACTCATACTATGCTGGAGTATATATACTGCAGGACCGTGGTTGAGTATGTACACTGATATTATATAGCGGTATATCCTGCAGGTCCGGGGGTGAGTGTGTACACTGATAGTATATAGATGTACAGTATATACTGCAGGACCTGGGGTGAGCGTGTACACTGATAGTATACAGATATAATGCAGGACAGGGAGTGAGTGTGTACACTGATAGTATACAGTATAGGGTATATACTGCAGGACAGGGGGTGAGTGTGTACACTGATACTATACAGGAGTATATATACTGCAGGACCGGGGTGAGTGTATACACTTATAGTATACAGGAGTGTATATACTGCAGGATCAGGGGTGAGTGTGTACACTGAAAGTATATAGTTATATGCTGCAGGACTGGGGGTAAGTTGGAAACTTGGGCTGAAAGGTGGCAGATGAGGTTTAACAATTATTAATGTAAGGTTATATATCCTTATGTATGGCAGTAGTTAAAAGCCGCCAGCCAATCGGAGGCTGGCAGCTGACGTCAGATCGCATGTCACCAGCGTATGACGTCATTGTCAGGAGTGCGGCCAGGTAAGGAGAAAGGTTTTTTATTTTTATTGAAAGCAGCCCGGGGCAGAATTGAAGACACAGGAGGAAGAATGGAGACACAGGAGGAAGAATGGAGACACAGGAGCAAGAATAGAGACACAGGGGGAAGGATGGAGATACAGGGGGCAGGATGAAGACACAGGGGGCAGGATGAAGACACAGGGGGCAGGATGGAAACACAGGGGGCAGGATGGAGACAGATGGGGCAGAATCATGGGGCAGGATGGAGACAGATGAGGCAGGATCATAGGCAGGATGGAGACAGATGGGGCAGGATCATGGGGCAGGATGGAGACAGATGGGGCAGGATCATGGCGCAGGATGGAGACAGATGGTGCAGGATCATGGGCAGGATGGATACAAAGGAGACAGATGGGACAGATGGAGCAGGATCACAGGGCAGATGGGGCAGGATCATGCGGCAGATGGGGCAGGATCACGCTGCAGATGGGGCAGGATCACGTGGAAGATGGGGCAGGATCACGGGGCAGATGGGACAGGATGGGACATCACATGGTGGCAGAATGGATCCTCATGAGGGCAGGATGGGAGAACATATGGGGTCAGGATGGGAGAACATATGGCTGGAGCCAGGAATGAGACATACGGGTGCCAGGATGGGGGATATTATTACCATAGGGGCTAATTAAGGGATATTATTACTATAGTCATGTATTTATTTTATTTTTTGAGGATACTGTTTTAAATGGGGGGCGTTCCTGTTACTACGCATAGCGACACTATGTCGCCTTTTTTGTTCATCTGGTGTAGTTTAGAAGTTGGGAAAAAATTAAGTAACGTGCTCTGGAAGCAGTGCTCTAGATAACTGTGTTATTTCCTGCAGAGACGAGCCCTGGCTGGAAGAAGTGATGGCGGTCTGTGCTGGATGAAGATGAAAAGCAAAGATAAAAAAGACTTCATCTAGAGATGTCACTGGTGAGTCAGTGTATTATCTGTACACTGGCATTATACACTGTATATCATATACAGAGGTCCTGTGTACAATGTCACCAATGATCACTTTATTACCTTTACACTGACACTATATACAGAGCTCCTGTGTATAATGTCATTGATCACTGTATAACCTGCACAATATATACAGCGCTCGTGTATATAATGTCACTGTTCATCACTGTATTACCTGTACACTGATACTGTATACAGACCTCCTGTGTATAATGTCACGGGTAATCACTGTATTACCTGTACATAGACACTGCATACTAAGTACAGTGTATCATGGCACTTATGGTGATATTAGTATTGTGTTTTTTATATTAATGATAAGTATTGTAGTATTCAGTCACTATGTGATGGTAATATGTTGTCCGGCCATGGTGTGGCAGTATTTGTTCCTTGTATGTGCTATTATTTGGTCACTACGTGGTGGTAATACGTAGTCTGGTCATGGTGTGGTGGAATTTGTTCCTTGTATGTGGTATTATTGGTCACCATGTGGTGGTAATATGTGGTCTGGTCATGGTGTGGTGGTATTTGTTCCTTGTATGTGGTATTATAGGTCACTATGTGGTTGTAATATGGTGTCTGGTCATGGTGCGGTTGTATTTGTCCCTTGTATGTGATATTATTTGTCATTTTAAAAATTGAAAAATAAATACAATTTAGGTATATTTTTATTGGATATTTTAACAAATGATTAATAGGATACAGTAGAGTAGAGCTCAGCCAAAAGAGTCCACCTTGTCGTGGTGGCGGCTTAAAAAATCTTTTGGCAAAAAACAAAATCTGCTGGCTATATGTGTGATCTGGTGATGGGAACTGTTAGGCTATGTGCACACGTTCAGGAATCTTTGCAGAAATTTCCTGGGAAAAACCGGACTTTTTCCCAAGAAATCTGCATGCGCTTTTATCGCGTTTTTTGCGCGTGTTTACCGTGTTTTTGCGCGTTTTTACCGTGATTTTTTTCAGAACATTCTAGGTCAATAATATAGCAGGAAATACGCAAATTTACCACGAAAATAATGAACATGCTGCGCTTTTTACCACGATGCGTTTTTTGCACAGAAAAAAACGCACCATGTGCACAAAACTTGCAGAATGCATTCTGAATAATAGGATGCTTACTGCATGCGCTTTTTAAGCGTTTTTGCCATGGAAAATAGCGAAAAAAACGCGAAAAATCTTGAACGTGTGCACATAGCCTTAATGTGTGATTGGTGAGAAGTGGAGTTTATCCAAGAGAGAGTGGTGTGGCTGTGGACAGTTCGAGGGGTGGAGCCTCGGCGGAGTCTCAAGGGGGACCTGAAAATTATACCAGTATGGGGCCCCGAAATTCCTAGAAGCAGCCCTGCCTGCGGGGACCTCGGATCCCACGCTGTCACCGCTGTGGAGAGCGAGGCACTGCTGAGGAGTAGTGAGGATGTCACATCAAGATCCAGCAGAGGCCCGGGCAGCTATATCGCCGCCGGTATGCTACTGTCTGTGCACAGTGCAGCAAGGCAGTGAGGCAGGGACTAAGGGTGTGTGCACAGTTTGGGGATGCAAGCTCCTGCAGTGCACTGTGACACAGCTGCTGTTTTGATGGGTACTGCCTCCCACCATCTTAGATTTTTGGCTTAAAGGTACTTTAAAGTTTCTGAATAGGGTTGAGATCAGGGGAGACTAATGACCACACCATGAATTTCTCTTAGGTTTTTCGTGAGATATCAATATATAGGTTACAGTTGCAGTAGTTCTTGTTGTATATTAATATTATTATTGTTATTTATTGTTAATTGCTATTTGGACAACCCCTTCTCATTCCCCATGTTTGCTCCATTAAAAGGAAAATGCCTATACTGACCCCTTGTGTTGGCTCTGTTTCACCAGTTCGGCACTTGCGGTGAGACAAAAAAAACACTGCTAGCAGCATTTTTTTCCGTTGCTGCAAGTACCGCATTTTCCGGATCGCGGCAAAACCCCAAGGGCCACACATGTCCGCAAGTCCCATTGGAAATGAATGAGGCCAAACGCAGTGTTGCTGTAAGTGATCCGTTACGCAGCACATGCGGAAAAACTGCCGGATCTGCTGCGAATGGCAAAAATCACTGATGTGAAAGTAGCGTAAGTCACTGCTGACAATGTCTGCATTAGTCATACTCAGTAATGGGGGAGGCAGCACTAAAAGTGCCTGGGGCAGCATAAACTCTAAATACGGCCCTGGTTCTAGGACCACTTCTTAAGCTTCTCTTCTCATCTGCAGTAGTACTGCTGCTTCTGCTGAACCTCTGTCCAGTCAGACTCCGAATGGCTGTGTAGCTTGCTTAACGTTACGGAGCTGACTGCCCCACACGGGCACTAGGCCCTAACTAACTAACAACCAGGAAAACTCCTATACTTATTCACGGTCAGCCCCTCCTATGTTTATCTATTTACAGTTCAGTCTCAGTTAACTAACATTCCTCATCTAGTGACCTATTAAGGGTACTTTGTTTTCCTATCTTAACATTATACACATTACATCAGTGTATACATAACAGTATTACAATTCACAAAAATGTATACATTAGAGGACACTATACATATATATACAGCATTTAGAAACATTAAACACTTTATACATAGCAACATGAAATCACATTTAACCGGGACGTGTGTTATGAATGTGCTAGAGATGGTTTCTGAGCAGAGGCTCCCTCTGGTGGTTACAGACAGTACTGAACCTTGCAGCGAGGAATGGCAATCTGGGATCGCTGATTGGACTGATATAAGGGAGGTTCCCTCCCATGATGGTCGCGGTGATCAATTGTTCTTGTCTCAATTGTGGTTCCTGGTTCGTTTGGAAGTGTGCTGAGTCTTGCCTGCATCTTCTGCTATCAGATAAGATATTTTCTGCTTTTATTTTTGTGCTTGCTTTTTGCATAATTTTCTACACTTTTGTGGAGGTCAGCCGGGTCCCCTCCTGGGGCCTGCGCTCCTCTCAGTTTATCTGTAGCCACTGTTATTTGTTCATTTGCTTTTTCCTGTTTTTTCAGTGGCTGCGGCTTAGTTTTGTTACACCAGAGATCTGATTTAGGTGGTGGAGATCGTGTGATCTCAGGTGTTTTTGCAATCAGAAGAGTTGGTATTTTTTAGGGTTTTTTGTTGGATTGCAGTCAGAATTCTTTCCTGTACTTTTCTGTCTAGACAGATTGGGCCCCAGCATTTGCTCATTCAATTTTCTGTCTGTGTCCGTGCTTCTTCTTGTCTAACCGCCATTACATGTTTGGGGGCTTCCTATTTTCTTTGGGGATCTGCTCCGGGGCAGATAGCTTTCATCTTTCTGCCTTTAGGTGTAGTTATCTCTCAGGCTGTGACGAGGCGTCTAGGATCAGCGTAGGAACGCTCCACGGCTACCTCTAGTTGTGTGGTTAGTTCAGGTTACTGCAATCCAATAGGTTCCAGCCTCTCTGGTGTATTGCCGTTTTTGCTTTTTCTCCTCAGCTACCTAAACATAACAGACGTGCCTAAAAGGGGTAGGAGCGTGGTACCCCCTTACATTCCCTTTCCCTTTAACAATGGTTGTCCCTGACCATTCACCCAGAAACTTTAATATGTACATTGAATACTCCACGCAGGGAGGTGTTATGATTTGGTAGCTGAGGAGGGCAGGAGTAAAAAAACACAAAGGCAGCCAAACACCAGAGAGGTTGGGATCTAATAGGTTGCAGACCCCTAAACTAACCGCAAAACTAGAAGCAGCCGTGGGACGTTCCTACGGTGCCCTAGACCCCTCGTCACAGCCGGAGAGATTAGCTACCCCTGAAGAGGGAAAGAGGAAAGCTAAATGCCCCGGAGAAGAGCCCCAAAGAAATTGGAAGCCCCCAAACATATAATGGCAGTTAGACAAGATGAAAACACGAACACAGACAGAAAATAGATTGAGCAAACGCTGGGGCCAAAACTGTCTAGATAAGACAGTACAGGAGAGAATACTGTCTGCAACCCAGCAAAACCCTAGGAAAAACACCAACACTTCTGATTCCAAAAATGCTGAGACCACACGGTCTCGACCACCTATATCAGATCTCTGGTGTGAACACGCAGCTACCCAGCAGTAAAAAATCACAGGAACAGAGAAAATGAACAAATACAAAAAAAGAACAGAGACCAGCACAAGCCCCCAAAGGGGACCCGGCTGAATTCAAAAGCAAGGCAGCAAAAACAAGGAAAATCAAACCACAGAAAAAAAACAGAAAGTAACTTATTTGAATGATAGCAGGAGACAGCAGAAAACCTAGCTGATTTCCAACCTAGACCAGGAAGTAACAATTGATCACCGGCGAGGATCATGGGAGGTCAGCTCACTTATATCAGGCCAGTCGGTCCCCCCTGATAACCATTCATCCATTGCAGGTGGTGGACTTTTGCTGTTCAACAGAGGTTCAATACCCACAGCAACCACCAGAGGGAGCCTCAGCTCTGAAGTCGTCTCCAACACGTTCACAACAGTACCCCCCCTTGAGGATGGGTCACCGAACCCTCACGTGCGCCACCTGGCCGATCAGGATGAGCTCGGTGATAGGCACGGACAAGTCTCTCAGCATGAATGTCAGAAGCAAACATCCAAGAATTGTCCTCCTGACCATAGCCTTTCCACTTCACCAAGTACTGGAGTCTCCGCCTAGCCAAACGAGAATCCAATATCTTCTCAACCTCATAGGTTGAGCCATAGGAACCAGTGGCTTGACAAACCTCTTCAATAAAGATTTGTGGAATACATTGTGAATCTTAAATGTTCCTGGAAGAAGCAAACGGAAGGAAACGGGATTAAGAATTTCCACGATCTTATAAGGTCCAATGAACCTTGGCTTAAATTTTGGAGATGCAACCTTCAAAGGGATATTTTTTGAAGACAACCAAACCAAGTCACCCACTTTAAACCGAGGACCATCAGTCCTATGCCGGTTGGCAAACCGCTGGGCCTTCTCCTGAGAGAGAGACAACTTATCCACAACTTGATCCCAAATCTGCTGCATTCTCTCCACAATAGAGTCAACCCCCGGACAGACAGAAGCCTCCACGTGCCCTGAAGAAAATCGAGGATGAAACCCGAAATTGCAGAAAAAAGGAGATATCAAGGTGGCAGAACTAGCCCTATTATTCAAAGCAAACTCAGCAAAGGCAAAAAAGAGACCCAGTCATCTTGATCAGCAGACACAAAACATCTCAAATAAGTCTCTAAGGTCTGGTTTGTTCTCTCAGTTTGTCCATTGGTCTGACGGTGGAACGCAGAGGAGAAAGACAGCTGAACTCCCAGTTTGGAACAAAATGTCCTCCAAAATCTGGAATCAAACTGGACTCCTCTGTCAGAACAATGTTCTCCGGAATGCCGTGCAACCGAACCACCTGTTGAAAAAATAAGGGCACCAACTCGGAGGAGGATGGCAACTTAGGTAGTGGCACAAGATGTATCATCTTGTAAAACCTATCACAGATCACAGAAAGATCACACTTTCTGCGGAAGCTCAGGTCGTTCAATGTGTGCAGTAAAATGCTGGAGATGTTCTACCAGTCCGTTGTAGCAAGCGCCATCTTTTTTGCTATCATTTGCTGGGGCAGTAGTGTGCGAGTAGCTGTCACGCTGTCTAATGATATGTATACAATGTCAGTAAACTATTAATACAGGAACAACACTCTATACAACAACTAGTATACAATCAGCATGTAAGTATAGAATAGATTTACCTGACACGATATCTGCTGAACTCAGGGTTAATCTTGAGGACTTGATGAGCTGAAACAGGAAAGAGGTGGACCGGGATCTAACCTGACCCTAAACTGGGGTCCTAACTAATCCCTCACCTTGGAGGTACTGATAATGGTTCAGAGGTCCAAGTCTCCAACCTAACCCTGTCTCCTATCAGACCCTGAACCCTGTAATCAGTCCTAAGAAGGATCCTGACTACCACCAAAGGGATATGGGCTGATCTCAGCTAAATACACAGATTAGACATATAAGACAGACAGGATAGCACTCTCTTGCATACACACTCAAACACCAAAGGAACATAAATGGTCTGGGAAATAAACTCTAACCAAGTTGAGCTTAGAACAACTAAGGAGCTCACAACTAAAGTCTATACAGATTCATTCCTATCTGTGGTCTGCATGAAGGTTTCACTGGCAACTCCCCAAGCAGACAACCAGGAATTTAAAGGAAACCAATCAACAAATAATCAATTGCAGCCGGGAGAAACTGCACCCAGTCCCAGCACCGAGCACAGACAGAATTAACTCCCTAGCTGCCAAACACAAAGAAACAGCAGATCAGCTGTGAGAAGTCAAAATGTGCAACCGCGACGATCTTCGTGGCAATGCACACATGACAGTAGCTGACGCAAATAAGCTCAACAAACTTATCAAGAAGGCAAGTGCAGCTGTTGGCCTCCATCTTTACTCTTTTGAGGAGGTATTGGAGGATAGAATTCAGAAGAAGTGTAGGGCTATAATGAAAAATAATACACACCCCCTATACGAGCTGTTCTTGAAGAAGAAGAGCACATTCAGCAGCCGTCTAATCCTATTAAGGTGCAAGAAGGAGAAATTCAGGAAATCGTTTGTACCTACTGCTATGGGGATGTATAATAATTTCCTAAGGGTGGTAGAAAATAATGACTGATGGCTGGTGTACTAATGTCAATTAACATTGTCTTATATACACCTGAACTACACACTTTTATTTATTATGTAATGTTGGTATACCTGTGCAAGATTTGTGTCCTAATATTTTATGTACTGCTGTTTGTATTGCTGCTGTAATACTGTAATTTCCCCCGGGATCAATAAAGTGTATCGTATCGTATCTAGTGTTGAGCGATACTGCTCGATATCTAAAAATATTCGTATCGAAATGGTATCGCCGATATCACTAAATATCGTCGATATCCGATTCCGATACCGGAAGTCCAATGTAAGTCTATGGGAACAAAAAATCGCAACAAAAAAAAAACCTTTCTTTCGTTGTAAACAAAATATACACACATAGAATACATATATATATATATATAATATATATACATGTCATTGTGACATATATATATACATATATTTATAGTTTATACACTTCTACATAGTAAAATAGACTCTGATTCAATTGCCGGGTAAAGCCGAGACATACCCCATAGAAGTCGACGGGCTCGGTGCCGAGTACCCCCAAAACCTCTTGCTCTGTGCGACTCAACTTGGGCGTCAGAACAGGATTCTGTAGCTCGCTATAAGCGAGTCCTGTGTGCCTGAATTGAACTGGTTTTGTGCTTGAGAATTGCTAAAATCATCAGAGAATGTATTTGCCATTTTTCCGCCATATCTGCGTCACGACGAGGCACTGGTGAAGAAGAAGGGCGGCTCTTCGTGGGTGTACACTCACTCAGTGGCCGACCACTCTAAATGGTACTGCAATGTAAGATCGTGCCCCACAGCTCTTGAGTTCCGCCTCCTCATCCTCCTCAGTGTGCGGAAACTAACACGAAGGTCCCGCCTCACTACAAAAGAGGGGCCCTCTCCAGATGCTAATGACACATGTGACTTGGCAGAGATGGCTAATGGACACGAGCAGAAGTGTGAAGGGATGGAGCAGTCAGAGCTCTCCCCCCACGGAAGCGACCCGATCGCCACGGAACCACCGTTGGGCACCCGGCCTGGAAACCCTCCTACGCTGCAAGAAGCGGAGGATACCCTGAGAGACCTGGCCCGGCACCGGGAGGAGGTCGCCAGGATGGAAGCCAGCTGGCGTGCCCTAAAACTAAACTTGAGCGGCGCCAATCCCTCTTACCTGAAGTGTCTGTACCGGAAGGTGAGGCACCCGTTCTAGTAGAGGAGTCCGTGCGGGCATCCCAGCCCTTGCAATGTGATCCGGTTGACGTTGTTGCAGTGGAGGCACCCGTTCCTGCAAAAACCTCTGCACCGGCAGCACCCCAGATCCCGCTGTCTGCCCCCGTCGCTGAGACAGAAGAAGCGACACCCGTCCTCATGGAGGAGGCCGCGCAGGCACCAGAGTTCGTCTGTACCGGAGCCCCGACTGTCATCTGTTCAGAGCCGGCTGCTTACTCCGCAGGTGAGCGCCGCCAGGACTGGGGGGCGCCAGGAGAGCTGCCGCAAACCGGACATCATAAGCTGCAGTTTGATGGTGGAGACGTGGAGATGCTGGAGGAGAATTACAACCGGCGTCAGGAGGAAGAGTGGAGACGTTGGGAGAAGGAAGCAGAGCGACAAAGGGAGCAGCGCGAATCCCAGAAACTTCGCCAACGTCACATCGAGAAGGACCGGGCAGATAAGGACCGGATGAGAAAAGATAAAGGTACCCTGAGGGAGCCGCGGCGTAAGGGTGCAGTACGGAGCTTTAAATTGAAAGGTGGTGGGGCTTCATCCAGGAGCCTGGACTTTATTTAGAAGTCTTTGTGACCCGGCGGGACGTGGAGACTCACCTCCCAGAAGGACACCCGGGGAGGGACCTGTTGCCAGGAGACTTGGTGACTTACACCCGACACTGGGGTTACAATGGATGGTACGCCCTAAATGTTACCAGGTGCGACCCCTACTCCCCAGAGTGTCAGGAAACTGACAGACCCTCCGAGCCTTCAGCCTCCCCCAACCAGGCCTCTGCACAAGTGCCCACCCCACGCCGTAAATCTCCCCAGCCTCCCTCAGTGGTCTCCTCAGCAGCCCCAGCTATGGACATGATAACTATAGCTGGCCCGTACCCGGCGCCTGTTAGGCCCCCTGGGGTTCGTTCAGTCCGGGACATAGGGGTCCAGACCCGGAGGGAGATGAAAGAGGTGGCCACACAGACCCAGATAGCGGGTCACGACTTGACTGTACAGGCCACACGACGTCATCAGGTCCTGGTGGTCCTTGGTGTCTCGGATGTTTGGCAAGCATCAGAAGAGTACCAGGTGGTACCTGGAACACCCCTGCCAAAGAATTATAAATAACCCGGACAGGGTCCCTGTATGTAAATAGTTAAATATGTAAATAGTTAAATTGTTGATGTACCCGGACGGGTGAATGTTCATAAAAAATTCTTTTAATTTAATAAAAAACACAACACAGTTTTCATTACTTTTATTACAGTCTCATCCTGCGACGCCATCGATCTCCTGTAAAAAAATGAAAAAAAAAAACAGCAGTATACCACCTGTCTGACGCAGTCCATAGTAACGAGTGTCCCACGACGATCCAGCTCTGCTACATCAGAATGACAGGCAGAGCCTGTCATCCCGGCGCAGCACAGCTGATTACCTGCTTCCCCGGCGGTGACGTCATCGGACTGACTGCTTTACGGCCGGGATTACCCAGCAGTCACTGCAGTTATCGCGAAAAACTGCATGTGACCGCCAGGGAGAAGATAATGGCGGCCATCAAGCAGTCCAGGACGTGACCGCCGGAGATCTTCTGCCAGGTAAGTGCCGCTGACTCCTGACAGACCCGACCGACGGACACTCACAGTGACAGTGACAAATCCGATTCCGGTATTCGATATGACGAAAATATCGTATTCGGAATCGAAAGGTCGATACAGCTAATGTCGGCCGATATCCGATATTTGCAGTATCGTATCGCTCAACACTAATCGTATCGTAAATAACGGTCATTCTCTGAGAGACAAGGAGGTCAGAAATAAAATCCATAGAGATATGGGTCCATGGCCTCTTGGGCACAGGCAACGGCATTAACAAAACACTAGAGCGAGAGCAAGGTTTGGACCAAGAACAAGTCCCACAGAACTGCACAAAGTCCCTGACGTCACGAGACAAAGTGGGTGACCAAAAGGACCAACTCACCAAATCTCTGGGACAAACAATTTCCCAACAGGAATATCAGGAGAACAAAAAGTCAAAAAAGTATCTCAAAAATTTGTTTTATTAAATAATTGTATATATCAATAAAAATGATCCATACATATTCAGAAATTGTATAAATAAATACGGATATTGTGATCCACCAAGCAAAGTAACATGTACGGACACCAAGGGTCTCTGGACAACTCGTGGCTGTGACAACCTTTTTCTTAAAATGGGTAATTTAACCTTTTATATTTAAGCTTATGCTTCTATCATCACCTATGTTATTGATAGCACTTGCACAGGGAATACAACACAGTTGTTTTTGATTGAATTAGTATGCCCAATATGGGTATGGGAAAACTCTGTATCTATACTATTATGTTCTTGTGCTCCTAATTCATGATGTGGCATTTTTAGTAGGTACCCTTGGTGTCCGTACATGTTACTTTGTTTGGTGGATCACAATATCCGTATTTATATATACAATTTCTGAATATGTATGGATCATTTTTGTACTTTTATTGATATATACAATTATTTAATAAAATATATTTTTGAGATACTTTTTTGACTTTTTGTTCTCCTGATATTCCTAGTTATTTAATAAGTCAGTATCCTTCTGTGTTATTTTGTTTTTTTTTTACAATCATCAATTTCCCAACAGGGCAGCGTTCAGGTTTATCCTCCTGAAATTCCTCCAAAGCCAGTCTCAAATTGAGCGAGATAGTGGAAAGAACCACACCCGTCCTTCAGAATAACAGCAGGCTCAGCTACCTCAGGAGAATCCGCAAAGAAACTCCTCGAGCGGGCATCCGCCTTAACATTCTTAGTGCCCGGGAGAAAAGAGACCACAAAATTAAAACGTGTGAAAAACAAGGCCCACCTGGCCAGTTTAGGATTAAGTCGCTTGGCTGATTCAAGATAAACCAGGTTCTTATGGTCCGTGAGGACCACCACCTGATGTTTGGCTCCTTCCAGCCAATGTCTCCACTCTTCAAAAGCCCACTTCATAGCCAATAACTCCCGATTTCCCACATCATAACTACGTTCAGCTGGGGAAAATTTTCGAGAGAAAAGGCACAAGGGTTACTCTTAGAGGTCTCCAGATCCCTTTGGGACAAAACGGCTCCTGCACCAATCTCAGAAGCATTAACCTCCACCTGAAATGGTAGAGAAACATCATGTTGCCGTAGAACAGGAGCAGAAGTGAATCTCCGCTTAAGCTCCTGAAACGCAGAAACTGCCTCAGGAGACCAATTCACTACATCAGAACCCTTTTTGGTCAAATCAGTCAGTGGTTTCACAATAGTAGAGAAATTACCTATAAATTTACGATAAAAATTAGCAAAACCCAAAAATCTCTGAAGAGCCTTCAATGTAGTGGGTTGAACCCAATCACAAATGGCCTGAACTTTGACTGGGTCCATTTCAATAACAGACGGAGACAGAATAAATCCCAGAAATGAAACCTTCTGTACGCCAAAAAGACATTTTGATCCCTTCACATACAATGCATTTTCTCTCAAAATCCGGAATACAGTCCGAACATGTTCCACATGAGAATCCCAGTCATTGGAAAAAAATCAAGATATCGTCCAAATAAACGATCAGAAATGTATCCACGAAATCCCGGAAAATATCGTTGATAAAGGATTGGAAGATGGAGGGGCATTAGTGAGCCCAAAAGGCATCACTAGGTACTCAAAATGCCCCTCTGGGGTATTAAACGCCGTCTTCCATTCATCACCGTGCTTGATGCGAATAAGATTATACGCCCCCCTGAGGTCAAGCTTGGTAAACCAACTAGCACCTTTCACTCTGGAAAATAGGTCAGAAATCAAGGGTAACGGGTATTGATATTTAACAGTGATCTTATTCAGGAGATGATAGTCAATACACGGTCTCAATGAACCATCCTTCTTGGCCACAAAGAAAAACCCAGTGCCCAAGGGTGAAGAGTAGAGTTGAGCATTCCGATACCGCAAGTATCGGGTATCGGCCGATATTCGCTGTATCGGACTTTAGATACTTAGTTCCGATATTTTCCATATATCGTATACCGGAATCGAAGTTCCCATAATTCTTTGAGAGGCAATGTGATTTTAGTCAGCCAATGAGTAATCCTAAGAAGTGTGGGCACATCCTGTAATGCTGCGGTCATGTTAACTAATGCATGGCTGTGATTGGATGCTGAAATGATGTCAGAATGCACTATAAAAGGCGCCGCCGCCATTTTAGCGTCACTGTGCTGTGATATTCAGTTAGGGACAGAACGCTGCTCTGCTGACTCTGAGAGACAGTTAGAGATTGCGATTTTGTGTACTGTGCTTTAGGCAGGCTAGTTTAACAACCGCTGTGTAAAGCTTCCTTTAGCCTTGCAGTGTTGTTTTCACAGCTCTGCAAGGTCTGTGTGTGAGTGCAGGTGACGCTGCAGTTTGCTCTGCATCCAACGCTGTTTGTAGGCATCTGCACGTGTCACTCACAGACTCTTTTTTTTTTTTCTTTAGTGTAATTCTTGCAGCTCCATTCAATTGAAATTATAGTGTGACGCGCTTCCATCCGTATCCAATACATTGGTTGCAAACACTATAGAAGTCCACAAAGGAGCCTTTCACAGATAGTGACCAGTTGTGTGCACTGCAGTGTTCACTCTAGTCTGTGATATATTTTTTTTTTGCTGAGTGCAGATCACGCTCCAGTTAGTTCTTAAACCACTGCTGGTTATAGTCTGCTGAACGTGTGTCACTGCCTCATCCTTGTGATTTTTCTAGAATTGTTGCTGCTCCATTCTATTTAAAATAACTCCAATCTATTAGTGTGACGCGCTTCCATCCGTATCCAATACATTGGTTGCAAACACTATAGAAGTCCACAAAGGAGCCTTTCACAGATAGTGACCAGTTGTGTGCACTGCAGTGTTCACTCTAGTCTGTGATATATTTATTTTTTGCTGAGTGCAGATCACGCTCCAGTTAGTTCTTAAACCACTGCTGGTTATAGTCTGCTGAACGTGTGTCACTGCCTCATCCTTGTCATTTTTCTAGAACTGTTGCTGCTCCATTCTATTTAAAATAACTCCAATCTATTAGTGTGACGCGCTTCCATCCGTATCCAATACATTGGTTGCAAACACTATAGAAGTACACAAAGGAGCCTTTCACAGATAGTGACCAGTTGTGTGCACTGCAGTATTCACTCTAGTCTGTGATATATTTTTTTTTTTGCTGAGTGCAGATCACGCTCCAGTTAGTTCTTAAACCACTGCTGGTTATAGTCTGCTGAACGTGTGTCACATGCCTCATCCTTGTCATTTTTCTAGAATTGTTGCTGCTCCATTCTATTTAAAATAACTCCAATCTATTAGTGTGACGCGCTTCCATCCGTATCCAATACATTGGTTGCAAACACTATAGAAGTCCACAAAGGAGCCTTTCACAGATAGTGACCAGTTGTGTGCACTGCAGTGTTCACTCTAGTCTGTGATGTATTTTTTTTTTTTGCTGAGTGCAGATCACGCTCCAGTTAGTTCTTAAACCACTGCTGGTTATAGTCTGCTGAACGTGTGTCACTGCCTCATCCTTGTCATTTTTCTAGAATTGTTGCTGCTCCATTCTATTTCAAATAACTCAAATCTATTAGTGTGACGCGCTTCCATCCGTATACAATACATTGGTTGCAAACACTATAGAAGTACACAAAGGGGCCTTTCACAGCTAGTGAACAGTTGTCTGCAGTGTTCACTGCAGTCTCTGCGGAATAACAACACTTAGGCCTTTTAACTTTTCTGACTTTCTTTATCAATCTACCAAGATGAAGAAGGCAGGGAGTAAGGCACGTGGTCGTGGCCGTGGAGTTTCAGCAGGGAGAGGACGTGGGGATTCTGTGGCTGCTGCCGCCCCCAGTGACACAGCATCCACCAGTTTTCCCCGTGAGCGTTCCTTTATGTGCAGTTTTGTAGGAGCTCGGCGTACCCCCCTGCTGCGGGAAGAACAAATTGAAGCCGTTGTTGGTTGGATGGCAGCCAATGCATCAACTTCAATTGCTTCCACCTCCTCTCAGGACCACAACACTGTTGAGCAACCATCTGTCTGTTCACCGCCTGTCAAATTGCCCAGGCAGTCAGAGAGTTCTGAACTGGAGCCAGCTGAGTCTCTGCTTCTGTTCTCAGAATCTGTTGGCTTGCAAACAGGGGCCCAGCCAAGCAGCATTCTGGAATGTGAAGAAGAGGGAGTATCAGTGATGCGCAACAGCTGTGTCTCTCTGAATCAGAAGAGGCGGGTGAGCCAGTGCCGATGGTCAGCACACCGCAGAACGCATCTGATGATGATGAGACTCAGGTGCCAGTTTCTGTTGAGCATGGTGCTGGCCAGACCACCCAACAGCAGCAGGTGTTGGAAGAAGGTAGTGGAGATGATGAGGTCCAAGACCCAACATGGCGTGAGGGACAGGAAGGTGGTGGGAGCAGCTCTGAGGATGAGATTGGCCCAACGGTACAAACAGGAGGGAGAGGTAGGCTGCAGACTCGGTTGCCTCTAGCCTCCAGTTTGGCACCTGTTGGGAGCAGTTCTCTTCCAAAAGTCAAAATGGGCGCTCCCAGGACTTGCACTGCGTGGTCTTTTTTTGACAGACTTGCAGATGATATTTGCTATGTTAAATGCAAGCTGTGTAAGCAAAAAGTAAAAAGAAGGTAAAAATTGCAGTAACCTCAATACCACAAATATGTGGAAACATGTGCGGACAAAGCACGTAGTTGAGTTACAAAGACACACTGGAGATGTAGGCCAACCTACAGCAGCACCTACATCTTCAAGTCGTGTTGGAGCCTCTACCTCCAGCTCACACACAGCTGGTTCTGCTTCCTCACAGGATCGCCATGGAAGAACCTCGGTCACTGTTGTCCAGAGACAAAGTGTTATTCCACCCACAGCAGCAAGTTCCCTGTCATCTTCACCCCTCCCAGGCCACAAAACAGCCATCGGTACCACAGGCATGGGATAAAAGACGGCCATACTCGGCAAATCATCCACGAGCACAGGCTCTGAATGCTGGCATTGCAAAACTCCTGTCCCTTGAAATGCTGTCATTCAGGCTGGTGGAGACTGACAGTTTCCGTAACTTAATGGCATTGGCAGTCCCACAATACAATGTGCCAAGCCGATTTTATTTCAGCAGGCAAGCCGTCCCTGGTCTGCAAAAACATGTCGAGGGAAACATTAAACATGCGCTACTAAACGCCGTCTGTAGCAAGGTCCACCTGACCACCGATGCGTGGACCAGTACCCATGGCCAGGGACGATACCTTTCCCTCACTGCCCATTGGGTCAATGTTGTGGAGCCGGTACAGATCTTGCGAGTGGCGCTGTACGTGTTCTGCCAACTCCAAGGATTGCAGGAATCCAGTCTGTACACATTGACTCCTCCTCCTACTCCAGTTCCTCAGAATCATCGCTGCAGGAGCCGTCTGTCTACCTCCACATGGACCCGTGAACGCTTACCTGTTGCGACCGATATGAGCACAGCAGTGGCCAAACGTCAACAGGCCGTCCTGAAATTAATTTCCATGGGGAATCGAAGCCACACAGCGCAGGAGCTCTGGGATGCCATCAAGCAGGAGAGCGACGTGTGGTTTTTGTCAGCTAATCTCCAGCCAGGCTTGGTAGTGTGTGACAATGGCCGAAATCTGGTGGCAGCTCTGGGCCTTGGCAACCTCACTCACATACCATGTCTGGCACATGTGCTCAACTTGGTCGTGCAGAGTTTTTTGAGGGAGTATCCGGATCTTGCTGAACTGCTGCAGAAGGTCCGCCTAGAGTGCGCTCACTTGCGATGTTCCAGCATGCCAGATCGCGCATTGCTGCTCTGCAACGCAGATTTCGCCTTCCTGAACATCGCATCATATGTGACGTACCCACCAGGTGGAATTCCACCTTACATATGTTGGAGCGGTTGTGTGAGCAACAGCCAGCAGTAATGGAGTATCAGCTGCATCAGGCGCAATCAACTCGCAATTTGCGCCGTTCACACTTCACCACTACTGAGTGGGCCTCTATGAAGGACATCTGCCACGTTTTGCGTGCGTTTGATGACTCAACGCGGATGGCGAGTGCAGATGATGCACTAGTCAGCATGACTGTCCCCCTTATCTGCCTGCTTCAAAAATCACTGCAAGCACTAAAGGATGAGGTTTTGGAAGAGGTGGAGGATGAGGAGTCACAAATTCACTCACCTTCTGGACAGTCAGCGCAACTTGGTTCCTCACAAAGGGCTGGGCAGGGCTCACTTTGTGAGGAGGATGAGGAGGAGTCAATGGAGGAGGAAGAAATCCCTACAGAGGGAGGTACACAACGCTCTAGTCAGTATGTAGAGCGAGGGTGGGGCGATGCAGAGCAGGCAGAGATGACGCCTCTTCCAGAGGACAGCGTTTGTTGGGCAGTTGGGAGTCTGCAGCACATGGTTGATTTCATGCTGCAGTGCCTGAGAAACGACCGCCGCATCGCCCACATTCTCACCACATCAGATTACTGGGTGTACACCCTCCTAGACCCTCGCTACCGGGACAACTTACAAAGCCTCATCACACCGTTGAACCGGGAGCGTAAAATGCGGGAGTACCAAGACAGACTGGTGCAATCCATAATATTCTCCATTCCAGCCGAGAGCACTGCTGCTGCTACTGCTTTACAAAGAATCTCTGTGCGTCGAGGCAGTGGAGACACCTCTGCAACAAGAGGGAGCACAAGCAGCGCCTCTGCACAGGGCAAGAGCAGTATGTTACAAATGTGGCGAAGTTTTGTGTCAGCACCACCAATGTCTACACCATCCGAGACGACTCCACTCACCATGAGGCAATGTGATGAACGGTGCCGCGGTCCGCCACAACGGTAGCCCGGGGGTCACGGCTTGTGATCCCACTGCTGCCACCAATGTGATGGAACGTGCACACACACGACGGCTGCTGCCGTCCGACCCAGTAAACTGCAGGGATTTATAACTATCCCACTTCCACTTAGGAACTTGCAGCTCTCTGGCTCCCCCCTTACCCTCAGGTCAGTCAGGGAACTGCACCTAGGATAATTGGTCGCCAGACGGGTCACTTGGATGTGTGCTGGCTATTGGGCACGCTGCAGTGAGGGAATTATAATTACTCCTGGCTGCAGCCAGGCAGTACCCTGATAAACCCCGCTGCGTCACTGCCAGCGTCACCCAATAGATTAACACTTTACACCCCTTTCTTTTAGCTGCCACCAGCTACGGCTTTTGATGAACAATTTATCAAGAGGGTCCGTAGCAACCCCAAAACAGTAGCGTAGTTACCTCAGGCACGTGCAGATTCGTTTATAGAGCAGGAGAAACAAACTAATAAATTTATAGGTTTATTCCTTAAAATCAGGCAGTGCTTATATAATATAAAAAGATGTAACAAACTGAGACAATATCGTTATGTACAGATGCAGTTATAAAATAAAATGGGATTAAGAATGAAAGATAACTCACATGGTTGTTAGATCATTACAGGCAAGCCAGGCTGGGGGAAGGAGCCACACGTCATAGTTCATTGGGAGATCTCTTACTCAGCAGAAAGAACTCTGGTAAGGAACTTCACTGTAAGACTTATGCATGTCAGCTTCTGACCTCACAAAAAGGGCTGGTCCTCTAGCCACCTCCCCTGGCTACAAGCTATGGTTTGAGCTCTGCGATATCATAAGGTTCATAACTCGTTCTGTGAACCTAGCAGAATAATGGCAGACCTATCAATGGTCTTGCTTTGAAATGACGGTTCCAATGAGCCCACACTTGGGTGGGCTAGTTCATGGGGCACCCGAGAATTCCATTTCTCGGGTTCTGTTGGAGTTACGGGTTTACCAGTACCACGGGAACGATGCCCATCGGCGCATGGTTCAACACAGTAACTTTCGTGTTTCTAGCGAATGCTCCCACCGTGTTATTAACCAAAAGAGAATGAATACTCCAACATGGCTGCTATAGGAAGAAAGCACGTGTTCGGACAATGCAGGACCCCTGCGGTGAAGCGGGAAAACTTCCAGCACTGGCAGCTCACATTACACTGCCTGAGTGCAGGCTGACAGGGGGGGGGAAGGGGGTTGTAGTTCTAGCAACAGCACAAGACATGACGCTTGCAATATCATCACACCTCCCCCCTTTAGAGGGCGCTACGGAGGCATGACCTGTCGGTAATCCGACATGCGCACCTCAGCGGGTTCGCCACGGCGTGATAACCCATCAGCATTCCCATGATCACTGCCTTTCTTGTGTTGTACGGCAAAATCATACTGCTGCAGGGCAAGGCTCCAGCGTAGCAACCTACCATTGGTTCCGGACACTGTGTGCAGCCAGCTCAGAGGGTTGTGGTCGGTGACCACCTGGAAGGTGCGCCCGTACAGGTAGGGCTGCAAACGTTGCAGTGCCCAGACCATGGCCAGGCACTCCTTCTCGATGGTGGAGTATGCCACTTCCCTTGGCAGAAGTTTCCGGCTCAGGTACAACACGGGGTGCTCCTGGTTCCCCGAATCAACCTGGCTGAGTACAGCACCGAGGCCAAATTCGCTGGCGTCAGTCTGTACCAGGAAGGGCCGACTGCTGTCGACGGCTCTCAACACTGGAGAGCTGCACAGGGCTGTTTTCAAAGATCGTAATGCCGCCTCACAGCCATCTGTCCAGTTGACTGTTTGGGGTAGACCGCCCTTGGTGAGGTCCGTCAAGGGTTTTGCAACGGCGCTATAGTTCGGTACGAAACGCCTATAGTACCCTGCAGTGCCCAGGAAGGACTTCACCTGCTTTTTGGTCCTGGGGGTGGGCCAGGACACGATCGCGTCCACTTTCTCGGGCTCTGGACTCATGGAACCCCCACCTACCCGGTGCCCCAGGTAGTGGACCTCCCTCATGCCCATCTGGCATTTTCCCGGCTTGATGGTCAGACCTGCCTGGTGAATACGCTTGAGCACCTCCTGGAGATGCTGAAGGTGTTCCTCCCAGGTGGAACTGAAGACGGCAATGTCATCCAGGTACGCCACAGCGTACTCCTCCAGTCCCTGAAGCAGGTGGTTGACCATCCGCTGAAAAGTGGCAGGGGCATTCTTCATGCCGAAAGGCATGACCGTGGACTCGTACAGTCCAAAAGGGGTGATAAAGGCAGATTTCTCCTGCGCCGCAGGGCTCAGGGGAATCTGCCAGTATCCCCGGCTCAGATCCATGATGGATATGTACTTGGCATTCGCCAACCGCTCCAGCAGATCCTCGATGCGTGGCATTGGGTGCGCATCAGAGGTAGTGATGGCGTTGATCCCCCTGTAGTCCACGCAGAACCGGGTGGTCCGATCCTTTTTTGGCACGAGAACTACAGGTGAGGCCCACGCGCTTTTGGACTGCCGGATCACCCCCAGCTGCAACATCTCATGGATCTCCTGGCGCATAATCTGCTGCACTTCCTCAGAGATCCGATAAGGTGTCCGCCGTAACGGGCGTGATTCCCGGTGTCCACCTCGTGGACTGCCAACTTGGTCCTTCCGGGTCGGTTAGTGAACACGGCCCGAAAGGATTCCAGAGTGGTCAGCAACTGCAACCGCTGGGAGGCGGTTAGCGAGGCACTTACCTCCATGTCCTCAATGGACCCATTGGCATTAGCTTGGGCCAGCATGTCTAGGAGGGGATCCTCTTCCCCGTCCTCGGGCAGATTGCAGACCGGTAGGACGCAGGCTTCACGTTCGTGATGGGCCTTCATCATGTTGACGTGAAAGGCCTTGCGCCTACCCCGAGTGTGGTCAAGCGTGACCACGTAGGTGGCTGGGTTGAGCTGTTGGTGCACGACGTACGGGCCTTCCCAGGCTGCCTGAAGCTTATCCTTTGGTACGGGGACCAGCACCCACACCTTTTGACCCACCTGGTAGGTCCGCTCCCGGGCGTTCTGGTCGTACCAGTGCTTCTGGTCAGCCTGAGCCTGCATAATGTTGTCATGCACCAACTGCGTCAAGGTCTGCATCTTGTCGCGGAAGCGCATGACATAATCCACGATGGACACTTCCGTGGGGTTTGGCTCATCTTCCCAGGATTCTCTTATCAACCCAAGGGGTCCCCGGACTCGCCTACCATACAGGAGCTCGAAGGGGGAGAACCCCGTCGAGGCCTGCGGGACTTCTCTGTAGGCAAATAGCAGGTGTGGGAGGTACCGCTCCCAATCGCGTCCCTGGGTCTCAACCAGCATGCGGAGCATCTGTTTGAGGGTACCGTTAAAGCGCTCACACAAACCATTGGTCTGTGGGTGATATGCACTCGATACCATACGCGTCACCTGCATTTTGCTGCAGAGAGCCTTCATTAGGCGAGACATAAATTGGGTCCCTTGATCGGTAAGCATCTCCCTGGGAAATCCTACCCGTGAAAAGATGGTCACCAGTGCATCTGCCACCTTATCTGCCCTAGTTGAGGACAGAGCTACTGCCTCCAGGTACCGGGTAGCGTAGTCTACCACAGTCAGGATGTATTGCTTTCCAGAGCTGCTGGGGACGGCCAGCAGGCCCACAATGTCCACCGCGATCCTCTGGAAAGGCTCCTCTATCACTGGCAACGGGATCAGGGGAGCCTTAAGAGCAGGCCCCGCCTTCCCCACTCTTTGGCAGGTGATACAGGAGCGGCAGTAGTTAGTCACATCTGTCCCCATCTTGGGCCAATAGAAGTGTTGAGACAGCCGTGCCTTAGTTTTGCTAATCCCCAAGTGTCCAGCAAGTGGAATCTCATGGGCAATCCTCAACAACTCACCTCGGAACTGGTGCGGGACGACCAGCTGTTTCCCCCTCAACCACTCCTTTTGGGAATCTCCGGGTACTGTCTCCCGGTACAACCTTCCTCGTTCCCAGAACACCCTCTCCTTATCAGTCACGGAGGTGGGCGTCTCGGCGAGGTGCCTCAAGTTCCCCAGGCTCGCATCTGAGTGCAGAGCGGCCTGGAACTCCTGGCTGGAGGCAGCCAGAAGTGACGTCAGGTTCCTTCCTCACTGGGACCCTCTGGGACCGGCTCTGGGTCCACCTCTGGTTCAGTCTCTCCTGTAGCGGAGGAGGGTCCAGATGGCAGGGCGCTACCTGCGATCCGGGCACTCTGACTGCGGGTGACAGCAGCTACATATGCAGTCTCCCCGGGGATTTCTATAGACCCATCAGCCTGCGCTGCCATGGGCTCTACCTCCCCATCCACCCCCAACACTTCAGGAGCAGTGCTACTTATGGGCCAGTTACCTTCCTCGGTGGCACTGGTCAGTGTCATGGCGTCACCTTCCTCCCGGTTCCCATGCACCTCCCCATTTCCTTGAGCACTGTCGCTTGCTCCTGCTAGGGGTTCCTCAGCCGTCTCACTCCGCAGAGCGACGGGACTGAACGCTCCTGTACCTGTGGACACATCTACCACTTCGGAGAAAGGGTTAACAGATTCAGATGGCACAGATACATCATTATCAACATCAGTCCTAGGGAAAGAAAGGTTATCAGTTGCATCCTCACTTCGCAAAGCATTAGCAGGTAACACAATCAGTTTCCCATCATCATCAACATCAACATCATGGTTAACGTTAACCTTATCATCAGATTGGGAAGGGGTGTCAGGGACATAGTACGCCACCATCCTCCCCAGATCAGTCCCCAATAAAACATCAGTGGGCAGGTTTTCGGACACCCCCACTTCCTTCACCCCGCTCCCGGTACCCCAGTCAATGAAAACTCGGGCTATCGGCAAGGGGTAGTGGACGCCCCCAATCCCTGTGACAGTTAGGGTTTTCCCCCGGAATCAAACTCTTCAGGGGCCGCCAGTTCGGGTCGGATGAGGGTTCGCTCAGCCCGGTGTCCTTGAGGCCTGTAGCAAGACGGGCCCCCACGCGGACGGGCTGCACGTTGTCATCAACCCTCCCCACCACACCACCCACCAAAAGAATGGAGGCGTTGGGCCCGGAGGCCTTGGCTGGGGGGGTTCTTCTGCCTCTCCGGACAGGTGGCGCTGATGTGACCAGTCCTTTTACAGGAGAAACACTGGCGGGGGTCTGATGTAGGCCTGGCGCTGGCAAAGGGGATAGTGCCTCCAGAGGGACGACTGGCAGGGGCACTGGGGTTGGTTGCAGGCTTACCCCCTCCCCAGCGGGTGGCGACGGGCTTCCGCACCTCGGGTTTCCGGTTGGCCTCATAGCTGTCGGCGATCCGGGCTGTTGTGACCGCGTCCTCTGGTTCTCGGTCCAGGATGAACTGTCGGACCTCAGCTGGGCACAGATGCAGGAACTGGTCTTTGATCATCAGGTCTTTCAGCTCCTCATAGGTGTCAACTGACAGTCCATGGATCCACTGGTCAAAGTGGTTCCTGAGTCCTTGCACCACATCGCTATAACTGTCGTGTGGGCCACGTTGGAGGTTCCGGAACTTCTTTCGGTATACCTCAGGGGTTAGCTGGTACTTGGCGATCAGGGCCTGCTTGATGGCCTCATAGTCACTGTCTTGATCTGGCGCGAGGGAAGCGAACGCCTCCAAAGCTTTGCCCTTTAGCCCGGGGTCAAGTACCTGGCCCATTGGTCGGCAGGCAGCCGGTACTGTCTGCAGACTTTCTCAAAGGCCCGCAGAAAAGTGTCCAAGTCTCCGTCCCTTTCCAGCACGGGAAAGTGCTCCAGCCGGGGCTTGGGACTCTGAGTGCTGCTGGGCACACTGCTCTGAGCTGTGGAGGGCATCGCCCCTCGCTGGACCATCTCCAGCTCATGGGCTCTCTGCGCTTGGGCTGCCCGCTCCCGCTCGGCTCTCTCAGCCTCTCGCTGGGCTTGGCGCTCGGCTCTCTCAGCCTCTCGCTGGGCTTGGCGCTCGGCTCGGGCCTCCTGCTGGTATTGCTGAATCAGCTTCAGGCGCTCCCCCCGGTCGTCGGTGGGGAGTTCCTCCAGGGCCGCCAGCAGGTAAGGGTCCATCCCGCCCTGGTTGTAAGCCTGCAGGGTTTGGGCCTCTGCTGCCGCCCCACCTTGGCTTGGGCCGGCTTCTGTGCCCTCCTCGCTCTCAGCGTGGTCCTGTGGCATCAGGGCCTTGATCAGTTGAGCTTTGGTTTGGCCCCTGGGGTCAAGGCCTCGGGAAATGCATATTCCAGCAAGAGTGTCCCTTTTCTGCAGTTTGTACCAGCTTGCTCCTATGGTAGCCATGTTTGCCAAATAAAAGATAGGATAGAAAAACAAAGAGAAGGGAGGGGTAACCGCAAGTACACACAATTGTCTCAGGACTAATAAACACTGAGTCTGTTCTCCAAAACTTTAGATGCAGGGTCGCTGAAGAACCGTGCAAGTTTTTTAGTGAATGGAATGATTGCTCAAACCAGATCACTAATGCTCTATAATCCCACCGCTCTGCCACCAATATGTGATGAACGGTGCCGCGGTCCGCCACACGGTAGCCCGGGGGTCACGGCTTGTGATCCCACCGCTGCCACCAATATGTGATGAACGGTGCCGCGGTCCGCCACACGGTAGCCCGGGGGTCACGGCTTGTGATCCCACTGCTGCCACCAATGTGATGGAACGTGCACACACACGACGGCTGCTGCCGTCCGACCCAGTAAACTGCAGGGATTTATAACTATCCCACTTCCACTTAGGAACTTGCAGCTCTCTGGCTCCCCCCTTACCCTCAGGTCAGTCAGGGAACTGCACCTAGGATAATTGGTCGCCAGACGGGTCACTTGGATGTGTGCTGGCTATTGGGCACGCTGCAGTGAGGGAATTATAATTACTCCTGGCTGCAGCCAGGCAGTACCCTGATAAACCCCGCTGCGTCACTGCCAGCGTCACCCAATAGATTAACACTTTACACCCCTTTCTTTTAGCTGCCACCAGCTACGGCTTTTGATGAACAATTTATCAAGAGGGTCCGTAGCAACCCCAAAACAGTAGCGTAGTTACCTCAGGCACGTGCAGATTCGTTTATAGAGCAGGAGAAACAAACTAATAAATTTATAGGTTTATTCCTTAAAATCAGGCAGTGCTTATATAATATAAAAAGATGTAACAAACTGAGACAATATCGTTATGTACAGATGCAGTTATAAAATAAAATGGGATTAAGAATGAAAGATAACTCACATGGTTGTTAGATCATTACAGGCAAGCCAGGCTGGGGGAAGGAGCCACACGTCATAGTTCATTGGGAGATCTCTTACTCAGCAGAAAGAACTCTGGTAAGGAACTTCACTGTAAGACTTATGCATGTCAGCTTCTGACCTCACAAAAAGGGCTGGTCCTCTAGCCACCTCCCCTGGCTACAAGCTATGGTTTGAGCTCTGCGATATCATAAGGTTCATAACTCGTTCTGTGAACCTAGCAGAATAATGGCAGACCTATCAATGGTCTTGCTTTGAAATGACGGTTCCAATGAGCCCACACTTGGGTGGGCTAGTTCATGGGGCACCCGAGAATTCCATTTCTCGGGTTCTGTTGGAGTTACGGGTTTACCAGTACCACGGGAACGATGCCCATCGGCGCATGGTTCAACACAGTAACTTTCGTGTTTCTAGCGAATGCTCCCACCGTGTTATTAACCAAAAGAGAATGAATACTCCAACATGGCTGCTATAGGAAGAAAGCACGTGTTCGGACAATGCAGGACCCCTGCGGTGAAGCGGGAAAACTTCCAGCACTGGCAGCTCACATTACACTGCCTGAGTGCAGGCTGACAGGGGGGGGGAAGGGGGTTGTAGTTCTAGCAACAGCACAAGACATGACGCTTGCAATATCATCACACCTCCCCCCTTTAGAGGGCGCTACGGAGGCATGACCTGTCGGTAATCCGACATGCGCACCTCAGCGGGTTCGCCACGGCGTGATAACCCATCAGCATTCCCATGATCACTGCCTTTCTTGTGTTGTACGGCAAAATCATACTGCTGCAGGGCAAGGCTCCAGCGTAGCAACCTACCATTGGTTCCGGACACTGTGTGCAGCCAGCTCAGAGGGTTGTGGTCGGTGACCACCTGGAAGGTGCGCCCGTACAGGTAGGGCTGCAAACGTTGCAGTGCCCAGACCATGGCCAGGCACTCCTTCTCGATGGTGGAGTATGCCACTTCCCTTGGCAGAAGTTTCCGGCTCAGGTACAACACGGGGTGCTCCTGGTTCCCCGAATCAACCTGGCTGAGTACAGCACCGAGGCCAAATTCGCTGGCGTCAGTCTGTACCAGGAAGGGCCGACTGCTGTCGACGGCTCTCAACACTGGAAGCTGCACAGGGCTGTTTTCAAAGATCGTAATGCCGCCTCACAGCCATCTGTCCAGTTGACTGTTTGGGGTAGACCGCCCTTGGTGAGGTCCGTCAAGGGTTTTGCAACGGCGCTATAGTTCGGTACGAAACGCCTATAGTACCCTGCAGTGCCCAGGAAGGACTTCACCTGCTTTTTGGTCCTGGGGGTGGGCCAGGACACGATCGCGTCCACTTTCTCGGGCTCTGGACTCATGGAACCCCCACCTACCCGGTGCCCCAGGTAGTGGACCTCCCTCATGCCCATCTGGCATTTTCCCGGCTTGATGGTCAGACCTGCCTGGTGAATACGCTTGAGCACCTCCTGGAGATGCTGAAGGTGTTCCTCCCAGGTGGAACTGAAGACGGCAATGTCATCCAGGTACGCCACAGCGTACTCCTCCAGTCCCTGAAGCAGGTGGTTGACCATCCGCTGAAAAGTGGCAGGGGCATTCTTCATGCCGAAAGGCATGACCGTGGACTCGTACAGTCCAAAAGGGGTGATAAAGGCAGATTTCTCCTGCGCCGCAGGGCTCAGGGGAATCTGCCAGTATCCCCGGCTCAGATCCATGATGGATATTTACTTGGCATTCGCCAACCGCTCCAGCAGATCCTCGATGCGTGGCATTGGGTGCGCATCAGAGGTAGTGATGGCGTTGATCCCCCTGTAGTCCACGCAGAACCGGGTGGTCCGATCCTTTTTTGGCACGAGAACTACAGGTGAGGCCCACGCGCTTTTGGACTGCCGGATCACCCCCAGCTGCAACATCTCATGGATCTCCTGGCGCATAATCTGCTGCACTTCCTCAGAGATCCGATAAGGTGTCCGCCGTAACGGGGCGTAATTCCCGGTGTCCACCTCGTGGACTGCCAACTTGGTCCTTCCGGGTCGGTTAGTGAACACGGCCCGAAAGGATTCCAGAGTGGTCAGCAACTGCAACCGCTGGGAGGCGGTTAGCGAGGCACTTACCTCCATGTCCTCAATGGACCCATTGGCATTAGCTTGGGCCAGCATGTCTAGGAGGGGATCCTCTTCCCCGTCCTCGGGCAGATTGCAGACCGGTAGGACGCAGGCTTCACGTTCGTGATGGGCCTTCATCATGTTGACGTGAAAGGCCTTGCGCCTACCCCGAGTGTGGTCAAGCGTGACCACGTAGGTGGCTGGGTTGAGCTGTTGGTGCACGACGTACGGGCCTTCCCAGGCTGCCTGAAGCTTATCCTTTGGTACGGGGACCAGCACCCACACCTTTTGACCCACCTGGTAGGTCCGCTCCCGGGCGTTCTGGTCGTACCAGTGCTTCTGGTCAGCCTGAGCCTGCGTAATGTTGTCATGCACCAACTGCGTCAAGGTCTGCATCTTGTCGCGGAAGCGCATGACATAATCCACGATGGACACTTCCGTGGGGTTTGGCTCATCTTCCCAGGATTCTCTTATCAACCCAAGGGGTCCCCGGACTCGCCTACCATACAGGAGCTCGAAGGGGGAGAACCCCGTCGAGGCCTGCGGGACTTCTCTGTAGGCAAATAGCAGGTGTGGGAGGTACCGCTCCCAATCGCGTCCCTGGGTCTCAACCAGCATGCGGAGCATCTGTTTGAGGGTACCGTTAAAGCGCTCACACAAACCATTGGTCTGTGGGTGATATGCACTCGATACCATACGCGTCACCTGCATTTTGCTGCAGAGAGCCTTCATTAGGCGAGACATAAATTGGGTCCCTTGATCGGTAAGCATCTCCCTGGGAAATCCTACCCGTGAAAAGATGGTCACCAGTGCATCTGCCACCTTATCTGCCCTAGTTGAGGACAGAGCTACTGCCTCCGGGTACCGGGTAGCGTAGTCTACCACAGTCAGGATGTATTGCTTTCCAGAGCTGCTGGGGACGGCCAGCGGGCCCACAATGTCCACCGCGATCCTCTGGAAAGGCTCCTCTATCACTGGCAACGGGATCAGGGGAGCCTTAAGAGCAGGCCCCGCCTTCCCCACTCTTTGGCAGGTGATACAGGAGCGGCAGTAGTTAGTCACATCTGTCCCCATCTTGGGCCAATAGAAGTGTTGAGACAGCCGTGCCTTAGTTTTGCTAATCCCCAAGTGTCCAGCAAGTGGAATCTCATGGGCAATCCTCAACAACTCACCTCGGAACTGGTGCGGGACGACCAGCTGTTTCCCCCTCAACCACTCCTTTTGGGAATCTCCGGGTACTGTCTCCCGGTACAACCTTCCTCGTTCCCAGAACACCCTCTCCTTATCAGTCACGGAGGTGGGCGTCTCGGCGAGGTGCCTCAAGTTCCCCAGGCTCGCATCTGAGTGCAGAGCGGCCTGGAACTCCTGGCTGGAGGCAGCCAGAAGTGACATCAGGGTTCCTTCCTCACTGGGACCCTCTGGGACCGGCTCTGGGTCCACCTCTGGTTCAGTCTCTCCTGTAGCGGAGGAGGGTCCAGATGGCAGGGCGCTACCTGCGATCCGGGCACTCTGACTGCGGGTGACAGCAGCTACATATGCAGTCTCCCCGGGGATTTCTATAGACCCATCAGCCTGCGCTGCCATGGGCTCTACCTCCCCATCCACCCCCAACACTTCAGGAGCAGTGCTACTTATGGGCCAGTTACCTTCCTCGGTGGCACTGGTCAGTGTCATGGCGTCACCTTCCTCCCGGTTCCCATGCACCTCCCCATTTCCTTGAGCACTGTCGCTTGCTCCTGCTAGGGGTTCCTCAGCCGTCTCACTCCGCAGAGCGACGGGACTGAACGCTCCTGTACCTGTGGACACATCTACCACTTCGGAGAAAGGGTTAACAGATTCAGATGGCACAGATACATCATTATCAACATCAGTCCTAGGGAAAGAAAGGTTATCAGTTGCATCCTCACTTCACAAAGCATTAGCAGGTAACACAATCAGTTTCCCATCATCATCAACATCAACATCATGGTTAACGTTAACCTTATCATCAGATTGGGAAGGGGTGTCAGGGACATAGTACGCCACCATCCTCCCCAGATCAGTCCCCAATAAAACATCAGTGGGCAGGTTTTCGGACACCCCCACTTCCTTCACCCCGCTCCCGGTACCCCAGTCAATGAAAACTCGGGCTATCGGCAAGGGGTAGTGGACGCCCCCAATCCCTGTGACAGTTAGGGTTTTCCCCGGAATCAACTCTTCAGGGGCCGCCAGTTCGGGTCGGATGAGGGTTCGCTCAGCCCCGGTGTCCTTGAGGCCTGTAGCAAGACGGGCCCCCACGCGGACGGGCTGCACGTTGTCATCAACCCTCCCCACCACACCACCCACCAAAAGAACGGAGGCGTTGGGCCCGGAGGCCTTGGCTGGGGGTTCTTCTGCCTCTCCGGACAGGTGGCGCTGATGTGACCAGTCCTTTTACAGGAGAAACACTGGCGGGGGTCTGATGTAGGCCTGGCGCTGGCAAAGGGGATAGTGCCTCCAGAGGGACGACTGGCAGGGGCACTGGGGTTGGTTGCAGGCTTACCCCCTCCCCAGCGGGTGGCGACGGGCTTCCGCACCTCGGGTTTCCGGTTGGCCTCATAGCTGTCGGCGATCCGGGCTGTTGTGACCGCGTCCTCTGGTTCTCGGTCCAGGATGAACTGTCGGACCTCAGCTGGGCACAGATGCAGGAACTGGTCTTTGATCATCAGGTCTTTCAGCTCCTCATAGGTGTCAACTGACAGTCCATGGATCCACTGGTCAAAGTGGTTCCTGAGTCCTTGCACCACATCGCTATAACTGTCGTGTGGGCCACGTTGGAGGTTCCGGAACTTCTTTCGGTATACCTCAGGGGTTAGCTGGTACTTGGCGATCAGGGCCTGCTTGATGGCCTCATAGTCACTGTCTTGATCTGGCGCGAGGGAAGCGAACGCCTCCAAAGCTTTGCCCTTTAGCCCGGGGGTCAAGTACCTGGCCCATTGGTCGGCAGGCAGCCGGTACTGTCTGCAGACTTTCTCAAAGGCCCGCAGAAAAGTGTCCAAGTCTCCGTCCCTTTCCAGCACGGGAAAGTGCTCCAGCCGGGGCTTGGGACTCTGAGTGCTGCTGGGCACACTGCTCTGAGCTGTGGAGGGCATCGCCCCTCGCTGGACCATCTCCAGCTCATGGGCTCTCTGCGCTTGGGCTGCCCGCTCTCGCTCGGCTCTCTCAGCCTCTCGCTGGGCTTGGCGCTCGGCTCTCTCAGCCTCTCGCTGGGCTTGGCGCTCGGCTCGGGCCTCCTGCTGGTATTGCTGAATCAGCTTCAGGCGCTCCCCCCGGTCGTCGGTGGGGAGTTCCTCCAGGGCCGCCAGCAGGTAAGGGTCCATCCCGTCCTGGTTGTAAGCCTGCAGGGTTTGGGCCTCTGCTGCCGCCCCACCTTGGCTTGGGCCGGCTTCTGTGCCCTCCTCGCTCTCAGCGTGGTCCTGTGGCATCAGGGCCTTGATCAGTTGAGCTTTGGTTTGGCCCCTGGGGTCAAGGCCTCGGGAAATGCATATTCCAGCAAGAGTGTCCCTTTTCTGCAGTTTGTACCAACTTGCTCCTATGGTAGCCATGTTTGCCAAATAAAAGATAGGATAGAAAAACAAAGAGAAGGGAGGGGGAACCGCAAGTACACACAATTGTCTCAGGACTAATAAACACTGAGTCTGTTCTCCAAAACTTTAGATGCAGGGTCGCTGAAGAACCGTGCAAGTTTTTTAGTGAATGGAATGATTGCTCAAACCAGATCACTAATGCTCTATAATCCCACCGCTCTGCCACCAATATGTGATGAACGGTGCCGCGGTCCGCCACACGGTAGCCCGGGGGTCACGGCTTGTGATCCCACCGCTGCCACCAATATGTGATGAACGGTGCCGCGGTCCGCCACACGGTAGCCCGGGGGTCACGGCTTGTGATCCCACTGCTGCCACCAATGTGATGGAACGTGCACACACACGACGGCTGCTGCCGTCCGACCCAGTAAACTGCAGGGATTTATAACTATCCCACTTCCACTTAGGAACTTGCAGCTCTCTGGCTCCCCCCTTACCCTCAGGTCAGTCAGGGAACTGCACCTAGGATAATTGGTCGCCAGACGGGTCACTTGGATGTGTGCTGGCTATTGGGCACGCTGCAGTGAGGGAATTATAATTACCCCTGGCTGCAGCCAGGCAGTACCCTGATAAACCCCGCTGCGTCACTGCCAGCGTCACCCAATAGATTAACACTTTACACCCCTTTCTTTTAGCTGCCACCAGCTACGGCTTTTGATGAACAATTTATCAAGAGGGTCCGTAGCAACCCCAAAACAGTAGCGTAGTTACCTCAGGCACGTGCAGATTCGTTTATAGAGCAGGAGAAACAAACTAATAAATTTATAGGTTTATTCCTTAAAATCAGGCAGTGCTTATATAATATAAAAAGATGTAACAAATTGAGACAATATCGTTATGTACAGATGCAGTTATAAAATAAAATGGGATTAAGAATGTAAGATAACTCACATGGTTGTTAGATCATTACAGGCAAGCCAGGCTGGGGGAAGGAGCCACACGTCATAGTTCATTGGGAGATCTCTTACTCAGCAGAAAGAACTCTGGTAAGGAACTTCACTGTAAGACTTATGCATGTCAGCTTCTGACCTCACAAAAAGGGCTGGTCCTCTAGCCACCTCCCCTGGCTACAAGCTATGGTTTGAGCTCTGCGATATCATAAGGTTCATAACTCGTTCTGTGAACCTAGCAGAATAATGGCAGACCTATCAATGGTCTTGCTTTGAAATGACGGTTCCAATGAGCCCACACTTGGGTGGGCTAGTTCATGGGGCACCCGAGAATTCCATTTCTCGGGTTCTGTTGGAGTTACGGGTTTACCAGTACCACGGGAACGATGCCCATCGGCGCATGGTTCAACACAGTAACTTTCGTGTTTCTAGCGAATGCTCCCACCGTGTTATTAACCAAAAGAGAATGAATACTCCAACATGGCTGCTATAGGAAGAAAGCACGTGTTCGGACAATGCAGGACCCCTGCGGTGAAGCGGGAAAACTTCCAGCACTGGCAGCTCACATTACACTGCCTGAGTGCAGGCTGACAGGGGGGGGAAGGGGGTTGTAGTTCTAGCAACAGCACAAGACATGACGCTTGCAATATCATCACAGGCAACGTTTACGTAAGATGGTGACAGACTACATGTCTTTCCCTCTCAGTGTACTCCCAGATGGCTCTTCCCCTTTCAAGTTTTGGGTCTCTAAGCTGGATACATGGCCAGAGCTTAGCCAGTATGCATTGGAGGTGCTGGCTTGCCCTGCTGCCAGTGTATTATCTGAGCGCGTCTTTAGTGCTGCAGGTGGTGTACTAACAGACCGTCGCATGCGACTATCCTCAGAGAATGTAGACCGGCTTACTTTTCTGAAAATGAACAAGGCATGGATCTCACCTGAATTTGCCTGCCCGTTTTCAGATTAAATAACTGTTTGCCAACGTTTTCCATGTCTCCTGTTATGTTCATCTTTCTACCACATGAACTCTACTCCCTGGGCTACAACACTGCCAGTCACTGCCTTGCTACACTCATCAGGAGAGCTTTAAACTAGAACAATGTGGGAAGGGAAGCAAAGCGCCAGCAAAAGCCATACACCTGACAAATGCTATTGAGAACTCTGCTATTAGAAGTGAAGGGGAAGAACAAAGACAAAAAAATTTACATAATAAAAATATTGAAGGAAGAGAAACCAATCACAAACTAAAGTGTTTCTATACGAATGCACAAAGCATGGGCAACAAACAAGGAGAACTGGAGCTACTAACGCAGGAGAAGAAATATGATGTCATTGGAATCACTGAGACTTGGTGGGACGATACACATGATTGGAATACAAGGCTAGAAGGATACAACTTATTTGCAAGAAACAGACTTGATAAACGAGGAGGAGGTGTTGCATTGTATGTTAGAAAAGCGTATATCTGCACAGAGATTGACGCTTCAGAGACTGGGAGTTCTGTGGAAACTGTTTGGGTAAGAATACAAGGACAGAACAATGGAAAGGACACCATTGTAGGCATTTACTACAGGCCGCCTGTGCAAGCTGAAGATATGGATGAACTCTTTATGCATCAAATGGCCAAGTTCTCCAAAAAATATGACATAGTGGTCATGGGAGATTTCAACTATCCAGACATTTGTTGGGAATCTCTCTCAGGCAAAACTAACAGGTCAAGGAAATTCTTATCCTCTCTTGCTGACAACTTTATCTTCCAAAAGGTAATGGAGAAAACAAGGGGATCTGCTACCTTGGATCTAATCCTCATAAACAGGGAGGAAATGGTGGAGGAGGTAAGAGTGGCTGGGACTCTAGGAGGTAGTGACCATGCTATTTTAGAATTTTGGATAACAAGAGGAGGAAGACCTGTGAAGACTCAGACGTCAAGGTTAGATTTCAGAAAGGCAGATTTTAAGGAACTCAGAAAGAGAATTGGAGGGATCCAATGGCTGGATATCCTTAAGGACAAAAATGTCCAGGAAGGATGGAAAATCTTGAAAAATGAGATTCTCAAAGCACAATCGTTAACAATTCCAAAAAGAGGGAAGAATGGGAAGCATTTAAGGAAACCAGGATGGATGAACATAGAACTTAAACACATGCTAAAAAGGAAGAAAGAAATGTTTATCAAATGGAAAGAGGGAGGCATATCTAAAGAAGAATATAATGCCGTCTGCAGAACCTGCAGGGCACAAATCAGATTATCTAAAGCTGACAATGAATTAAGGCTTGCAAGTGACGTCAAAAGCAACAAAAAAGGATTTTGGGGATACGTCAAAAGTAAAAGAAAACTCAAAGATGCTATAGGATTTTTACAGGATGAAAATGATGAAATGGTAAGTCAGGATGTTGAGAAGGCTGAACTTTTAAATTCCTATTTTGCATCTGTTTTCTCTCAGAAAGGAAATGTAACATCAACTGATCTTCACTGTCCTATTAAAGGAATAGAAGAATCCAGGATATCTATAAACAGAAAGACAGTGAGGCAACACTTAGCTAACATAAATGAATTCAAGTCTCCAGGTCCAGATGAATTACACCCCAGGGTACTAAAGGAGATAGCAGAAGAAATTCTTGAACCACTGTCCATAATCTTTGAAAATTCTTGGAGAACAGGAGAAGTCCCAGAAGACTGGAGAAGAGCAAATGTTGTTCCTATCTTCAAAAAGGGGAAGAAGGTGGACCCAGGGAACTACAGGCCGGTGAGTCTGACTTCTATACCAGGAAAGATCTTTGAACAAATTATTAAAGAACATGTATGCAAGTACCTGGATAAGAATGAAGTGATTAAACAGAGTCAGCATGGGTTTGTAACTAATAAGTCATGTCAGACTAACTTAATTTCCTTCTATGACAGAATCACTGACTGGGTGGATCAGGGAAATGCTGTAGATATAGTATATCTTGACTTCAGCAAAGCATTTGACAAAGTATCTCACACAATCCTTATTGAAAAAATGACTAAGTATGGAATGGACAAGGCAACTGTTAGGTGGATTCATAACTGGCTTAGTGATCGGACCCAAAGAGTGGTTGTAAATGGCTGCACATCCAGTTGGAAGAATGTCTCAAGTGGGGTACCACAAGGCTCTGTTTTGGGCCCTGTATTGTTCAACATCTTTATCAATGATTTAGATGAAGGAATTGAGGGTAAACTGATCAAATTTGCTGATGACACAAAGCTAGGAGGGGTAGCTAATACTAGAGAAGAGAGAGAGAGGATTCAAAAAGATATACATAAACTGGAGCAGTGGGCTGCAACTAAGAGAATGGATTTTAACAGGGAAAAATGCAAAGTACTACATCTGGGCAATAAAAATGAAAAAAGCATATACAAAATGGGAGGAATAGGGCTAAGTAACAGCACATGTGAAAAAGACTTGGGTATACTAATTGATCACAGACTTAACATGAGTCAACAGTGTGATGCAGCAGCAAAAAAGGCAAATGCAATTCTAGGATGTATCAACAGAAGCATACAGTCTAGATCACGTGAGGTCATTATTGCCCTCTACTCCTCTTTGGTCAGACCTCATCTGGAATACTGTGTCCAGTTTTGGGCACCACATTTTAAAAAAGACATCAACAAACTGGAGCAAGTTCAGAGAAGAGCCACCAGAATGGTGACCGGTCTGCAAACCATGTCCTATGAGGAACGGTTGCAGGATTTGGGAATGTTTAGCTTGCAAAAAAGAAGACTGAGAGGAGACTTAATAGCTGTCTACAAATATCTCAAGGGCTGTCACATTGTAGAAGGATCATCTTTATTCTCATTTGCACAAGGAAAGACTAGAAGCAATGGATGAAACTGAATGGGAGGAGACACAGATTAGATATTAGAAAAAACTTTTTGACAGTTAGGGTGATCAATGAGTGGAACAGGCTGCCACGAGAGGTGGTGAGTTCTCCTTCAATGGAAGTCTTCAAACAGAGGCTGGACAGACATCTGTCTGGGATGATTTAGAGAATCCTGCTTTGAGCAGGGGGTTGGACCAGAAGGCCCAGGAGGTCCCTTCCAACTCTACCATTCTATGATTCTATGATTCTATGATTCTATGAATGATCAGTTACAAAACAAAATGTTATCCCCAACAAATAGACTCAACGTAGGGTCACGGAGTTGCGCCGTACCAAAATTGTCACCTTACACATTTAAGTATTACAATTCTGTTCCCAGTGGCAAATCTTCCATCTCCCCAACTAACACTTCTATAGGAGAGGTGTTTTCCTCCTCCACCGAAGGCAAAGGTAATACTGACCACTGCACACATGTGTTATGCATAGTGAGACTGATAGTAGCCAAAGTTGTTGTCCATGGGCTCAGTCAGGTGGGGGCAATCAGCTCTCACATGTCATGGTTCTTGGCACCACCAACAGATTATGGGGCCCCTTTCGTTCCCCGACCCTTCCTGGGCGGCCCTCAGAGTCTCTGCTCGCCGAGCTGTGGGTGAAGGTTTGGTGAATTTAATTGGTAGCTTCCGGGTAGTCTCTCCCTGTATCTCCTTGGTAGGCCCATATCTTTCAATGAGGTCTACCATTTGGAGACCATCAGTAGGGGCTGCCTGTCCAACCCATGTTTGAAGGGTGTGGGGCAAAGTTCGCCCGAATTTATCAGTCACTATACGATCCAGCATATCGCAGGGTGACAACACCTCAGGCTGAAAGCACTTTTCTATCAGGTGTATCAAGTCATAATACTGGGACCGAGCTGGCTCGGAAGGGGAAAACTTCCATTGTTGTACACGCTGGGCCAGGAAAAAAACATTTACCCCAAGACGTGCAAGTATCTCACCATTCACGCTCTCATAGTCCTCCTGTTGCTGGGGGGGTAGGTCCCTATAGGCTTTAGCGGGTCCTGAAGTCAAAAACGGAGCCACGATCTCGGCCCACTGGTCCCGGGGCAGTCTCTCCCTTTTAGCCACGCCTTCAAACATCTCCAGCTACACCTCAACGTCATCCGATTGCTCCATCTTTCGGATCGCTCTACGCACCGCTTTCCGGACATCATGGCATCCCCGGGCAGCTCTTACTGTCTGCGGCGCTGTGATGTGCTGCATCAGTAAACTATTGGTTTCCTGTTGCTGTCGATTAAATATCTGCTGCTACATAGCCTGCTGCTGTATAGCCTGCTGCCGCTACATAGCCTGCTGTTGTATAGCCTGCTGCTGCTGCATAGCCTGCTGTTGCTGCTGTGTAGCCTGCTGTTGCTGTCGCATGGCCTCCACTAGCATTTTTACTTTGTTCTCCATCTTCGGACAGTTATACAGCCGGTTTTGGTGCACTTTCTAAAACCAGGACATTTACTGTCATGCATGAAAAACAGCCTGACCTCACTGCGTTGCCCGCATTCTCCACCAATTGTAGGGAACCGCTGTGGTAGGCAGGGCTGGGCCGCAGTAATGAGGCAAACACACAGCCTTTTATTTCAAAGTTCAGTGATTTTAATCATGAGTTCAACAAAAAGTCCATATAACAAAATGAAAACACAACATAAATCACTCCAGTTTGGAGAACCACTGGTCACAGACTCACCCTTGCTTGTGACGGGCTTAACTAAGCGGCTGCAGGTCAGCTGAGACCGCCAGGTCACATTCCGGGTGGTCTGTTACTCGCTTCCTGGTGCACACTGCCACACAGTAACAAAACAATGTTCCAGGCTTACTCCAGCCAAACTCCTTCCTCCACACAACAACTACAACAGCTCCTTGTTTTATAGGCCTACAAAACACCATCAGGTGACGTACACATCAGCTGACCAGATCACGTGATTATGACCTCATCACAGGTCGTAGTAATCATGGAAAATCATGAGCATACTTCAGTCTGGTTGAAGAAATATATCTCCCATCTTGTCAAATCAATTGTCTACCACCTCTTTCTGTAGAAATAATGCACTTGTAGAGTTTCAATAAAGTGAGAAGGGGGCTAATTGAATTTTTCCATAATCTCCTTGGATGTCAGCCACCTACACTCTTTTAGGTGCATGAGATGGAATACTGTATGTATACCTTTAGTATGCCACGTCTCAAAAACGCGGTCTGTCACTCCCACTGGGAATTCTGGGTGAGCCCATAAAGGCATGTGTTTAGATAACTGAGAAGACAACCCATGCGCTCGTCTGGTTGCCTTACAGGCAATTACTGTATCGCGTAGTAGCGCTGATCACTATGACCGGGAGTTTACAAATCACAGTGTCAACACATGAGGCCAAAATACAACCCTCTGTCAGTCCAGATTCCAGCAATACATCTGAGTAGGACTAAGTCCCCTTAAACCAATCTCTCCCCACTCTGATCAAGCACGAAAAGTTATAACTCCTAACGTTTGGCACGGCCAGGCCCCCATCTTTTTCGTATTGCTATTCCGGGCCGTTTTCCCCTCAAGATGAATCTGGTCAATGCTTTTTTTATCCGTGAAACATCATCTTTACGTAACAGGATTGGAATAGTCTGAAGCAGGTATAATAGCCTTCCAAAAATAATCATCTTAAGAAGGTGACAACGGCCCAGAAGAGACAGGGGCAAATCATGCCACCGCTCCAATTGACGTACAACCTTGTCCAATTAGGGTTCATAGTTAAGTTTGTATTGAGAACTAGAATCTCGTCCTATTTTGATTCACAGATATGTTATAAATAAATGTTTTAATTACTTCTGTCCCCCATCAGTAAGCACACCAAAGCTCACGAGGATTAGGCTTTAACAATTGAAAAATTTCACTCTTGTAGTCTTTGAAGTGAAACCACAGAATTAGTTAAAAATTTTTTATCCAGTCTAATAGCCCTTTGAGATGGTCTTGGGGATGTGCCATATAAATGAGTATATCGTCTGCAAACAATGTGAGTTTGATCTGCCGACCCCCTACCTTTATACTGTCATATACTGTGTTATCCTCCATGTGTGTAACTAATGGCTCAAGGGCTATATCAAAGAGCAAAGGTGATAATGGACATCCCTGAGGAGTTCCCCTCTGTATTGTGAAAGTAGCCGAAAGGTGACCTGTGTTGTGTATTTGTGCCTGTGGGTTGGCGTAGACACCTGATAGGAAAGTCATAAACGTGCCTCTCATGGCAATTTTGTCCAGGACCATTGGCAACCAACTTCAGCTCACCCTATCAAATGCCTTATCGCCATCTAAGGATAGCATGACAGGACTCGATGTTGTCAGACAACGATATTTATCTACAACTGCTATTACTTTCCTAATGTTATTCATGGGCGATCTTGGTCTAACAAAGGCCACTTGTGATGGCCCTATCAGCGTAGAAAGAATGCTACTCAAACGATCTGCCATGATCCTGGACAAAAGCTTGATATCCTGGTCAATGAGTGAGAATGGACGATAGGATCCAGCCAGATGTGAAGGTTTGTTGGGTTTTAGTAGCACCTTCATGTATGCCATGTTTGAATGGATGGGCAACCCTCCTGTCTCCAATATATGATTGAAGGTGCCTACCAATGTGGACGGGATATCCTCACTCAATAATTTTAATAATTTGGCTGTAAACCCGTCAGGTCCTGGAGCTTTCCCGGATTTAAAGTCACTTATCGCCGCTGTCACTTCCGTCACCTCAATTGGTTTTTTTAAAAGGAGAAGCTGATAGTTTGTGAAGGATGGTAACCGTATTCCATCTAGAAAGGTTTGACCCTCCGCACTATCCGTATGTTCCACCTTATATAAGTCTGAGTAGTATTCTTGTAGAATCGTGATTATGCTTCGAGGGTCTGTGTTCATGATCCCATGTTTATTCGTTAACGCAGTAATATGTTGATGACGAATGTGATTTCCTTTCGCTAGTCGTGCTAATAGTCTCCCTGATTTGCTACCATAACGATATACATCGGCTCTATAATTCATATTACTGCTTCTCTCGCGTCGATATACCCATACGTGTAAGTCAGCCTTAGCCTGCTTACATCTATTTTTATCCTGTGTTGATGAAGTTGTCTTATTTGCCGTGTAGCTATCGCGTAATATCCTGCTAGCCTGCGAGTAGTTTGTCGCTATCTTCTTTTTTAGCGTTGTCTGATAACCTATTAGTTTCACGCGCATTAATGCCTTCCCTGCTGCCCATAAAAGTTACGGCCTATCCCTACTATCTCCATTATCACTTACATATTCCAAACACCATTGCTTCACCTGATGTCGAAACTTCTCATCCATTAACAAATAGGTAGGGAAGCGCCAAGTTTGGTCTGGCCCCATCTGAACCAAATCTGGCAGGGTCACTGATACGGGCACGTGGTCAGATATAGCTACGTTGTGCACATCTGCCTCTTCCACTCCCCTTACTAGCTCCTGTGATAGCAATATATTATCTCTTCTGGACCAAGAGTCATGTGGCGCCGAATAGAAGGAATATTCACTGCCATCTGGGTTCAGGTGTCTCCAAAATTCTACAAAGTTATTCGTGTCTAGCAAGGGTTATAAACATGTGTCATGTGATCGCACATTCGTTCGCATCGACCTACAGTTCTTCACTGGTTCGATTCACCGTATTTAAGTCACGACCGGGGGTGGTTTTAATGCTCTCCTATCGGCCCGATATGCTTGGACACCTGGGAGAAATTCAGGAGCGTCTCCAAACTCCCTCCTCACATGTCAGCGCAGGAACCGGAAGAGGGAACGTGCTTGTTTTGTTGCTCATAGGTGGAGTTTTATACAGTAAATGATTACTGCTGTCTTATTTTTTGCGTCCCTAGGGCAGAATAAGGCTGCATAAAGTCACATTTTACAGACACTCATATAATAGACACACGCTACCCTACCCGTCACACAAGGAAGGTATTGTTACAGGATAAAGCCTTGCGCAACCAGACATGCTTTTACCCTCTTCAACATTCTACAAGCCAAAAATGCATGATTGCAGCCGCAGCCTTTATTGACGTACAGTATAACATCGACATTACCCATCAGAGGCTGCCCACTGTCTACAACAGACATAGTATATACCTTTGCTATCCGTAGCCTTTGTTTCACCTCCACTTGCAGGCACCCACTTAAATTGTGTCAATGTTTTTTTTTTATAAAAATTTTTTTTTTTTTTTATCGTACATTAGTGCGTCATCTCATCACTTTGATGAGTCCATGCTGGACATGTAATAAATGCTGTCCGAAATAACAATTTTCGTGAGTGAAATAATTGAAATCTGTGTGACTGTCACAGATTTCTTGTAATGATGATGATGAGTGACTATTACAAAATCCATTGTCTTCATTATGTTATGGTTTAACATAGCGTTCCTTACGCATCATTTCTAAATACAAAAATGGACTTTTATTCATAAATTTACATCACTATATTTTGTAAAAAAATTTTGGGTGGTGTGTTGTTCCATTTCTTGTTGCCATGTGCTTATATGCGTTTATATTTTAAGGGTGTTTATTTTTATTCTTGGAATTGAAATTCATCATTTTATTGTCCTAGTAAAACTTCATTTTTTATAGTTTGAAGTACATACATTTGCAATGGCCACGTAACAAGGCAATAACTCAATATTTAAATTTAAAACCCTTCTTGACCCTGGGCTTCAACAACGCCAGTTGCTGATCAGAAGTGTTGGATGCACAGATCAAAACAATCGCTGATGTGTTTGTGGGGTTCAGTAACGCCTGCTGTTCCCCTGCTGGGTGTCTGGCAAAAATTTTTGCTGCTAACTCCAAATTTAACTTCAAACATCTCATATTAGGCCTCTGCCTACACCCTCCTTGACCCTGGGCTCCAACACCGCCAGTTGTTGCTCGGAAGTTCTGTTAGCACAGTCAACACTTGCTCCTGTGTTACTGGGGTTCACTAATGTCAGCTGTTCCCTTGCTGTGTGTACGGCAAAAAGTCCTGCTGCCTCCACCCTGTTCTCTTCTCATCCCTGAATTATTTAAGAAATTAAATGAAATTAAATGGAAATTAAATTCAGGGAAATTAAATTCATAGAAAGAGGTTATACTTTACACTTTATGGGTTAATATGAAGAAGAATAATAGTTTAATAAGAACAATCTGAGTAATGTTAACAAAAAGATGAATAGCAAGAAGTTTAAGAAGAAGATAAAGAAGGTGAAGATGAAGAATAATTTGATGACAAAGATGATGCTGCTGAAGATTATGAAGGAGAAATTGTGGCAAAAGTTAAAAAGGTGAAGAGCATGGAAGTTTTGAAACATACATATTTGCCAAAATAGAAAAAAGGTTAACAACATTGTCAATTTCTTCGTCAATCCGAACGTATTTAAAAAAAATATATATTAATGCTATTCCATTGGATTGGGTTAAACATCTATGCCTTTAATGTCTCCTCAACCTCCCCCAATACATTCTACATTACTCTTTGTTGTTTTCCTTCATGTACAATTATCCAACAAGGCAAGAATGGTTTTTTTTTAATTCCGATATTTTGTTCCCATAGACTTACATTGGATTTCCGGTATCGGTATCGGTATCGCCGATATTTTGTGTGTATCGGCGATACCATTCCGATCCGATACTTTTGGATATCGGAAAGTATCGCTCAACTCTAGTGAAGAGTCTCTAAAGACTCTTTGATATAAGATCACATAGCATCATGCTCAGGTACAGATAGATTATAGAGTCGACCCTTGGGAAATTTACAACCAAGTACTAAGTCAATAGCGCAATCATAACTCCTATGAGGAGGTAAGGATGCAGACTTACTCTCACTAAACACATCAGAAAAATCAGTCAAATAGTCAGAGACATCTTGAGACTGGAGAGAGGCAGAAAAGATAGGAGTGTCAGTACGAACACATTGACAACCCCAACTGGTCACAGACACAGATTTCCAATCCAAAACAGGATTATGAGTCTGTAACCAAGGAAAACCCAGTACAATAATGTCATGTAAATTATGTAACACCAAAAATTTGCAATTCTCTTGGTGGTCCGGCTCAACCCGCATTATCACCTGGGTAGAAAACTGGGGTTTATTCTCCGCCAAAGGGGTAGAATCAATGCCCAGCAAAGGAATAGACTTCTGCAGGGGTATCATGGGAAAACCACAACGATTGGCAAAATCAAAATCCGTCAGGTTTATAACTGCACCTGAATCAACAAAAGCCTGAGCCGAAAATGTGGACATGGAGCAAATATTTCTACGCTCACGCAAACGTCTGTCAATTTGAATAGCTAATGACATAGAGTCATTGAGACCAGAGGGGACAGGGAATCCCACCATAACATCCTTTACAGTCTCTGCCAGACCCTTCCAAATAAGAGCTGTCAGAGCATCATCATTCCATTTAGTAAGGACTGCCCACTTTCTGAATTTCTGACAATACAGCTCTGCGGTTTCTTGACCCTGATTTAATGCCAACAAGGTTTTCTCAGCTTGATCAGTAACATTAGGTTCATCGTACAACAACCTCAGAGCCTGAAAAAATACATCAACATCATTCAAAACAGGATCCCCAGGTGTCACGGAAAAGGCCTAATCCTGAGGGTCGCCGCACAACAGGGAGATGACAATTTGAACCTGCTGTGCCGCGTTCCCTGAGGACTTAGGCTTCAAGGCAAAAAACAACTTACAGTTATTTTTAAAATTCAAAAATTTAGAGCGATCCCCCAAAACTAAATCCGGCATAAGGATCCTAGGTTCCACAACAGGCAACCCAGCAAGATAGATAGCAATACTCCGAACTTCAGCAGCAAGCTGCTCCACACGATCGGACAAATGCTTGACTTCCATTAGGGAAAAAATTCCTCCTCAGCCCCTAGAGAAAAAAGAGGGAAAAAATGTAACAAAAAAAAAATTACTGACAACTCTGACAACTTTTTTTTTTGTTACTATTTTTTCCCCTCTGTTGATTACCATAGAATTTCAGTATGGCCGGTGATTCTGTTATGATTTGGTAGCTGAGGAGGGCAGGAGCAAAAAAACGCAAAGGCAGCCAAACACCAGAGAGGTTGGGATCTAATAGGTTGCAGACCCCTAAACTAAACGCACAACTAGAAGCAGCCGTGGGATGTTCCTACGGTGCCCTAGACGCCTCGTCACAGCCGGAGAGATTAGCTACCCCTGAAGAGGGAAAGAGGAAAGCTAACTGCCCCGGAGAAGAGCCCCAAAGGAATTGGAAGCCCACAAACATATAATGGCGGTTAGACAAGATGAAAACACGAACGCAGACAGAAAATAGATTGAGCAAACGCTGGGGTCAAAACTGTCTAGATAGGACAGTACAGGAGAGAATACTGTCTGCAACCCAGCAAAACCCTAGTAAAAACACCAACACTTCTGATTCCAAAAATGCTGAGACCACACGGTCTCGACCACCTATATCAGATCTCTGGTGTGAACACGCAGCTACCCAGCAGTAAAAAATCACAGGAACAGAGCAAATCAACAAATGCAAAAAGAGAACAGAGACCAGCACAAGCCCCCAAAGGGGACCCGGCTGAACTCAAAAGCAAGGCAGCAAAAACAAGGAAAATCAAACCACAGAAAAAAAAAACAGAAAGTAACTTATCTGAATGATAGCAGGAGACAGCAGAAAAGCTAGCTGATTTCTAACCTAGACAAGGAAGCAACAATTGATTACTGGCCAGGATCATGGGAGGTCAGCTCACTTATATCAGGCCAGTCGGTCCCCCCTGATAACCATTCATCCATTGCAGGTGGTGGACTTTTGCTGTTCAACATAGGTTCAATACCCTCAGCAACCACCAGAGGGATCCTCAGCTCCGAAGTCGTCTCCAACACGTTCAGAACAGGGAGGTTAAGGAGGTAGATCATATACAACGCACAAGAGTCCCGTCTCTCTTGAGAGGTACCTGGCTCACAGTCCTCCAGATTACACCTCCAGTCCGTGGCGGGAAACAAAAGTTCATCCTAGCCCAGTAGTTGTAAGTGTGAGCCCGGAGACAGTCCTTCCGCTAGCACCGCCCATCTTGACTTAAACACTTCGGACCCGTTCACCAGAATCCAACGCATTTACAGGGGTATGACCTTTCCGTAAGGTCAACAGTCCTTTAAGGGAGGCATCCCCCTCCCTTTGTGAACGGCACGGTCCTGTGTGCCTTGTGCGTGTTGCCTGGTCCTGGAACACAGTCTGTTGCTGCAGCCGCGCCCGGTCCATTAGTCCAAAGACCTGATACTTCACAAAAGAAGATTCCGCTTTCCAGCGGAAAGAGCGCAACAGGTGCAACTAAACTAATGTTCAACGTAAACATCCACTTCTGGCAGTCCGGCCACATTACTCCCGACTCTGGGAGCGGTTCAGGGCTCCTTTGCCCCAGGGATGCAGAACAGTCCCGTGTACTTTTTGTTATGTAGCAATGGTGCAACGAGCACAACTATTTTACATCAATACGGTTTTACAGTTCAACAGCATGCATTCCATGCCGCTTTGTCAGATTGGTTCCATGCCCGCGTTCGGGCTGAAGAGGACTCTACAGCCCCAGAATCTGTAGGCTGTCCAGGCGCAGAAGAGGCAGTGGATACGTGGAGGAAGATGAAGCACGGGGTACTGGCTGTTCACGACTTGGGCCCGTATACAATTCGGGGTCAACATCCTCTGAACATAGATCTACTGCCACTGCAAAATAATCCCTGGGACAGACCTCCTTGAAAAACGAGACCCATTCCCCTTCCACTAAGGGTTTCCTGTACTTAACAGAGGCAGCGTTGACACAAACTTTGTCGTTTGTTCCTGCCACTCGGATAAAGCCGTACCCCTGGCCGACTTTAGTATGAACTATCTGCCCTTGAGTGCGATGCCTGGCCATAGTGCCCCCTCCATATCTCCACAACTCAGCCCATATCTCCTTCTCTCATTGTTTTTTCCTATCAATAATGCCTACTATCCAGGCGGCCTGTCCAGGGGATTTAAACGGCCTTCCTCAGCTTGATGACAATGTGAGGCTCCTAGCGCCGAGCCTGCCCTGTACATGGGCCCGGCCCTCTGGTCATTATGGCCACGTGGACAAATTGAGAGGCACTAATTTGCTCTCAGGCAGCTGAGGTACAGTTTGGGTCAACGGGATACGGTGACATGGCAAAGGCCGGGGTCAAGGGCTTGGGTGTACTCACCACTACCGGTCTTGGTATTCCGGCCGCACCCGTCCCGCAACAGTTGGTTCCCCCACAGACGCGCTGTGTACTCCGTTCCCCAAGGCTTGAGTACTGGCCTGGCCTTCACTTCCGGTGAAGACTCCACTGAGGCAGTTACCATTTCCGGTCCGCCGGCCTCCAATTCTCGATGAGTTGGTTCTGGCTCCCGATATAGGGGTTCCCCGTGGTGATGTTCCGACTCCGACAGCCGTCGAGAGTCTGGCTTCGGACGGAGGGGTTCCAGCTTCTGCAGATGACATTCCAACTTGGACTTTGCTACTGGTGTGGGTCTTTCCAGGATGGTTGCTGTTTCCAGCTCCCGCTGGGAAGGCACTCCCTCCCGTTGGAAACACTGCTCCAGATGACGTTGAAGCTCTGCCACACATGACTCCGGTTCCCGTGGATGCTGCTCTAGCTCTGGCAACTGCCGGCGACTTTCATCCACAGGAAACGGGTTCCTCATATCAGCATCTTCTCTCAGTAATCCGGGTCGAGTTTTTCCTCCTCCTGCTGCCATTTCCACTCTACGCGGCCTACTCCCCTGCAGTATCGGGAACAGAAGTGGTGCATCACTGCCTGCGCCGTATCCTGTAATGGCGCCATGCATTTACACACGAGGTTTTCTTCTGGGTCCCACCTGTTCCAGCCTCTCCACCCATTTTTTAGCAATCTGTTGTAGGGGCGTGTTCTTCTTTTTCCTCGATGCACCCACCAGTGGCGGGCACCTTTATTAGGCCACAGACTCTGCCAGACAGCTTCTCTCGCCATTTCCAAGTCAGGACACCCACGAAGGGCGGGATCATAGTTGTCGTTTTCTTCTTTGGCGCCATTCTCCGCCATTTTTAAAGCCACCATCTTTGCCATCACAGTGTCAGTCACAATCACGGATTTAGTCAAGTCCAATACGTCAGTCACATCCAGTATTTCAGTTGAATCCACAATATCTTCATCTTTATTCTTTCCTGTCATATAAATGGCATCTTTCACGACAGTCCCATGCTGCATGGTTGCGGAATCCAGCCGCACTACGCCAAATGTGAGAGGCAAGGCCAGGGCAGTAGTCTTGGCTGCAGTTAGTGGCTTTGGCATGCCCTGGTCCCCAATCACAGGAAAATGCTGTCCTCTGTAGCATATCTTCCGTATCACCCTGTGTACCATCAGGTTCCCATCAGGCTTGCTGAAGCTCCGCTGCTTGCATTGTGGCGCATAAAGAGACAGAGTCCTTTGCAAACTTCAAACAATGAACTTTACTCTACTTGTCGCTGCACATCCTTGTCAGTAACAACATCAGCATACAGTTCCACACAGTTCACATTAATCACCTCTTCTGCACTCCACTCTACATGCTACAGTACATTACTGGGTCTTACTGCCACTTGCGGCAACTCAGCGTCCTCCCTGTCCAGACTCACTGCTTTTGGGAGCTCTCTTGCCCGTTTTGCCCCAGATACAAGGGCATTAGCCCATGCGATGACCTGCCACATGATGAGCGACCTGAGTCTATTGTATTGTTCTAGGACCACTTCTTAAGCTAAACTTCTGTCCAGCCGGACTCCGAATGGCTGTGTAGCTTGCTTAACGTTATGGAGCTGACCGCCCCACACGGGCACTAGGCCCTAACTAACTAACAACCAGGAAAACTTCCAGCAAGTGAAAAATTTTGCAGAAATATAGTCAATCTGTATTCTATGGGAGTGTACTCTTTTTTCCTGCGGCAACGCTTTGCCTGCTCCATGTCATCCAAATACTTTTTGAAATCAAACTCCTCATCTGATGAGGATGAAGAAACGGCAGCAGCAGCACTGGCAGGACCTCTTGCTCTTGGTCGTCCTGTAGCCCACTCATCCTAACTGCTACCTCAATCAGAGCTTCTTTTCCTTTAATAAGCTGTTGATCATCCAGCAATATACGATGACACGGGTCCACATAAACAGCTGCCAGAAGAATTTTATTTTCTAATAGCAGTGTCTCTCTCCACTTCAGTGAAGCAGCAATGCCATCTGCGATTAAACCTCCTCTTTGGGATGGGCAAAACAACAAGTTCTTCCACTCCTTTATAAAAATGCCAGGAGTTAAATCCTCAGCTTGTAACTTTTTGTCACTGTAAATGGGTGATGAAGCAATTCCTTCAATTCAGCCACCTGTGTCCATTGACCTTCATGTAGTGTTACTTGAGGGTTGGCCATATCTACAAGGAAGGGTTTCAGCTCAAGCACTCGCTCAATCATTAAAAAGATGCTGCCCCACCGAGTGGCTTGATCTAAAATTGCCCCTTTTCCAGCATGTATCTTCAAGATGGAATCAATTTAGGGGTTCTGGCAGCAATTTCTTCACTTTGCTAATCAGAGTTTTAGCATGTCCCTCTTGCAGATTATCTCTTATTGCCAGCTGCAGCGTGTGCTCAACACAGCGCATGTGATGAATAGAAAAGAGGTGTGAAGCAGCTTCAACAAGATCATCTAATTGTAAAGAATCATTTTGCTGTTCTTCTGTAGTAATATCCGTTGTTCAACCGTTATGGCAACAGGACTGTGGCCTTCCATCTCCAACATACTGAATGTGAAATGTTCTTCTAGCTGCTGTTCACCTTCATTATTCTCATTCATCAGTTTAATTGTAGTTATCATGTTTGAAGCATTATCAGTTACAATAGCAAGAACCTGTTCTTTTTTGAGTTCATAATCTTGCAGAACTTTTTCCACTAAGGTCTGGAGAAACTGGCTGCTGTGACGAGCTTTAGTATCTTTTACTGCCAGTGTCTTAGTAACAATTTTTTTGTTGTCACAAACATATCGAACGTTGATAGTAAAATAGTTCACCCTGTGACAAGTGCAGGCATCCATTTTAAGAAACACAAAGCGTCTCTTGAGAGTCTTTTTAAGATTTTCCTTTTGCTTAAGGGTTTCTTCAATCACTAATTTTCTTTTATTTTCGCTTTCCAAAGAAACACCAAGTTTGCGGGCCATTTTTACAATAAAAGCTGTAAAAGCTCATCGTGCAAATAATGATAATGGTACACTGTCCTTCACAACAAGCTCGATGAGCTGTATTTTAAACACATCTGCTGTCATTGTTACAGTAACTTTGTCACTTACAAAATATCTTGTAACTCTCCTCCAGGCCCTGGGTACCATATCCCTATTAAAAATAGAATTAAAACAAAAATAGGGATATACTTACCGTCTATCGGCCCCCTGAGTCATAGTAACATAGTAACATAGTTATTAAGGTTGAAGGAAGACTTTAAGTCCATCTAGTTCAACCCATATCCTATCCTAACCTGCCCTAACATGTTGATCCAGAGGAAGGCAAAAAAAACCCAAGTGGCAAACAGTAAGCTTCACATTGGGGAAAAAAATTCCTTCCCGAATCCACATATGGCAAGCTCCCTGGATCAACGCAATATCTAGGAAACTAGTGAATATAGCCTGTAATATTATACTTTTCAAGAAAAGCATCCAGTGCCTTCTTAAATTTTAGTAGGGAATCACTCATTACAACATTAGACGGCAGAGTTCCATAGTCTCACTGCTCTTACAGTAAAGAATCTGCATCTGTGATTATGACTAAACCTTCTTTCCTCCAAGCGTAGAGGATGTCCCCTTGTCCCCGTCACAGGTCTAAGAGTAAAAAGATCCCGGTCCTCAGCGGTGCACGCGGCAGCTTTGTTCCCAGGAGTGCTTCGCGCCAAAATGACCTTTGTGACGTCACGGTCGAGTGACCACTACGTCATCAGAGGTCATTCTCGCAATGACTCACTGGAAACGGAACTTGCCGGCAGCGCTTCTGAGGACGGGAACGCTGCTGAGATCGGGGGCCGACAGGAGGTGAGTATATCCATATTTTTTATCATTTTAACATTCTATCTTTGGCTATTGATGCTGCATAGGCAGCATCCATAGTAAAAAGTTGGTCACACTTGTCAAGCACTATGCTTGACTAGTGTGACCAACTTGTCAATCACTTTTCCAAGCGATGCTTCAAATCTTTTGGAAAAGCTCTTGAATTCCGCCAGCTAAAAACACTTGTATAATGCTTGTGTTTTGCAGGAAAACGCATGCGAATTACCCATGGCGGGGAGTTGCAGAAATGCTGCGGACATTTCCGCAGCATTTCTACAACGTGGGCACATAGCCTTACTCTGAACTTTCAGTGTCAAGCTTGTCTCAGGGTACAGCTCACTAAATGCTTCACATCATATTTCTTAACAATCTATGAAGAGGGGAGGAGGGGACATGTTTTATGCTGAATCATATTCCAGAACACACATATACACATTCAAATTGATATGACCTCATTGATCCTGTTACTGTATTTCCGAATTCGAGATGTTAGAAAACAGTTTTTCCCCTTATATTCTATGTATAGTGTATATAAGTCATCAGAGCAGCTAATTTCTCAAAACATGAGCTAAGAGGAAAAACAAACTAAAACATCAAGCATACAGAGACAGCATATACTGGACTATTGATTTATGCACAGTTTATTGAAAGTTTACATATGCTTTAAGAAGTACTTTCCTTAAACCTGCTTTCCTGTTCACTCCAGAAGCTCGGAGATGAATGTAGGCTTTCCTTCCCTGTGTGTTTGTTATTTTTTCCCCTTATCTGTAGAGGAGGAGCTTCACTACTTATCATGAACATAAACTGCAGCACAGATTCATCTCAGCTAAAAGTCTAGACCTTAGATCAGGAATAGTACAGACATTTATAGGCCATTTCATAACTTTGCCAAATTTTTATGAAAAAAAATATTCCCCACAAACTGCATTGAACTACTGTACCCAATGTATTATATATTTTAGGAGTTGGTCCATTTTATACCGACTCCGACCCCACAGCCCTGGGTTTGGTTGTTGATTTCGAGTCCATATTGAACCCAAAAAAGTCCAACTAACTCATATTTAATAATACCAGCCCATAGCAGTACTCTCCTCCACCTTGCTGGCGTACTAATTCGAAGTACAGATCTTTGCCTATTACTGATCCAGTCATGTGCCCATCCATCTGGTCCATTAAGAGTCACTCTCATCTCATCAGTCCATAAAACCCTGGCATTTCAGTTTCTGTGTCTTGTTCCCTGGTGTTCGCATTTCAGTCTCCTTTACTTTGGCTTCCATTCCTGTGTGTTATTTCGTGGTGGTCAGGTCCAGCCTTCCTTACCTTGGACATGTTTTGCGCACTGAACACCTTATATTTCTGTGTCTTATTCAGTGGTGGTCTGATTAAGCCTTCTTTCAGTGCTCATGTCTCTGAGCTCTGAACACCTTGTATTTTTGGTCCTCCAGGGAGGTTACAGTTCTGGAATATGATGGCACTGAAGGATAGTGGCTTACTAGTCACTTCATGTTTGATTCTTCCCAAAACTCTGAAATTTAATTTGACTTTTTTTTCTAAACACGTTTTTTGCAAACCTGTTGACCATTCCCAATAAAACTTTTGATGGTTCTTGGATCGCGCTCCAATATCTTAAAAATTCCAGGAGTTATGCATCCCTCTGTAAGACTTGTAAGATTTTTTTTACTTTTTATGAAGTCAGTTAAATCGCTTTTTTGCCCTAATTTTACCAAGGAAAAAAGCTACCGAAGAATTCTTGATAAAGGGTGTTGTATCCTTAGGCCTCACCCCCCTTACACAAATGCATATCACCAAAATGCTGAAATCCCATGCCCACTGTGCTTCTATTTAATTCTGCGTAAACTCACCCGCTGTGCGGATTTACGAGCTGCAGCATGTCAACTATCTGTAAAGGAGACGCTAGCTCCTTACAAAACGCTGCTATTTTCCTGATCATGGGCACATATCCTAAGGCTCTTTAATTCAGAGCAAATTAGTGCTGGTCTGCGCCCTGAGACTCCCACTGACCATTTACTCAGAATTAAAGTGCCTAAAACATAAAAAAAATCTATCAAAAATTTAAATTCTCTTAAAATTGCACATTTACTTTCCGATATTAGGTCAATAATCTGTTCCCTATCTAAACAGGCTGATCAGCTCTACAGTGCAGTTCCTTCTCTACTGCTCTGCTATGTCTACAGGGAATCAATACCAACATCATGTTGATTGATGGCAGGATCCCATCAGTTAGGCAACGGAGGGGGAAGTTGTAAATCAAGATAATGTTGGCAGTGATGCCCCATCCACAGTACAGAGAAGAATAGAAGAAACTGCTCTGTTTATGTGACATCACAGGAAGCAGGAGAATTGCTGTCTGGACCAGTCCGTGACGGTTTGAGGCAGGAGAGAACGTTGCAAGGCAGAACAGACAGGTAGTTCACAACTACCTGCCTGTAAGTGCTTGGCACGAAGGGGAAAAAAAGTCCTGTATAACCCCTTTAGGCCGGCGTCACACACAACGTATAAAAATACGGATCGTATTGTACGGCCGTAATACGCAGAAATGTTCCCAGCACAGTGATCCGTATTTCATCCGTTGTCAAGGTGTGGCTGCGTATTTTGCGCATGTAAGCATCCGTACTGCATGATTTTCTCGCAGCCTTGCAAAATGGACATTTAACGGTTTTTAGGCCTGAAAATCATTTAAACCATCATCAGCAACCCTATTTATTGCCTCTGCATCAGGTGGCAGCTCCCAATCTGGCCATTTTGTTGCTGTGCTTGTGTTGGAGTACTGCTGCTTGTTTGCCAAAATGTCTGACACTCTTCAGTTCACCCCGACTGATCGAGTTCTGTACAACTGGGTTTTGTCCCGCCGCTTTGGGCAGCGATTGTTGCTCCGCGGAGGACCAGACAAATGTGGGTGCATCCTCATTTGAGGCAACGCCTCACTAAAGGCCACTTTTATGCATCTCTGCGGACACACCCCGACAAGTTTTTTCTCTATTGTCGGATGAGTATTGCCACATTTGATGTTTTGTTGGAGATCGTGCGCCCAGGGATCACCTACCAGGACACCAGGATGCGCAAAGCTATCTCTGCAGAGGAGTGACTTCTCCTTACGTTATGGTATGTATTCCTCACCTACATACTGTATGTTGATGATGTGTTTTCCCACAAGTTTTCCTTTAGATGTATGGCTTTTGCTTAATTATCTTTATCATATATCCCAAATATCAGCTCAAAGTACCAGAACTATGATCTATATGTGAAATTCACATAGACCTTTAACTTGTGTATAATTTTAGTTAGGCTTGTTTGTAAATTACATCCTTTTATGGTTATCTATAGTGCATTTGTGAAACCTTTGGCCTGGTGTAATGTTTTTTCTCTCTACATTTGTTTCATTGTAGGTTCCTGACAGCTAGCATTTCATATGCCGCACTTTTGATTGGAGATCAACTATATCTGGCATTGTTCGTGATACATGTTCCCAAATCTGGAACAGACTTCAACAAGTGGTCATGGCTGATCTCAAGATGGAAGACTGGATGAGGATTGCTGGGGGATTTGAGGAGCAATGCCAGTTTCCAAATTGTATAGGAGCCCTGGATGGGAAGCACATCCGTGTGCATAAGCCACCGAACTCAGGGTCCCAATTCTATAATTATAAACAATATTTTTCTGTAGTGCTGTTGGCTCTGGTTGACAGTAACTACAGGTTTATAATTGTAGACATTGGGGCCTATGGAAGAACTGGAGACTCTAGAGTCTTCAATTCTTCCATTATGGGTCGGCGGCTGCGCAATAACGAGTTGCACCAACCACCACCATGTCAACTTCCTGGCTCCAATCTGGAACCTGTGCTATATGTTGTAGTTGTGGATGAGGCCTTCCAACTATCAAGGAATGTAATGAGGCCATATCCACGACGAAACCTTGACCACAGGCGTAGGATCTTTAACTTGCGCCTATCACGGGCCCGGCGCCTGGTGGAGTGTGCCTTTGGCATTCTTCGTGCAAAATGGCGGGTCCTCCAGTCTGCTATTCAGCTGAGTGAAGCCAACGTCAATGAGGTCATCAAAGCATGTGTTGTCCTACATAATTTCACAGGAATGCATGATTGTGGCCCATCTGATGTTGGTGAAAGTGTGGTGACAAATGGGGATATGCCTAGGCCACATGTCATCCCTTTACGTCGTCCACTCTCAGGACTGCAAACCCGTGATATATTTACCCATTATTTTGTGTCACCTCAAGGTACAGTACTACAACCTGGCAAGATGAGGCATCAATGCTGCAATGTAGTTCTGTGTTTATAGATAAATATGTTTTTTCACTGACATAGTCTTTGTGTCTGGTGTTAATGTTCATAACAGATGTGTTGGTGGGTTTCTATAAAGAAGTTATGAAAGAAGAGTCCAAACTTGCCATACAAATTCTTTTTATATTGGCAAACTCTCACTTGAGGTAGTGACTACCATATTTTTGTCATATGGTATATGTCTTAAAAGCACAATACTGTACGTCTGCATAATTACACAAGTACCAAAATAAGTCATAAAAAAATAACAAACATTGGTATAAATAATAATACATAATCAAAATAACAAACTTTCACTATGCCTAGTGAAGACCATATGTGACCCATATGTTTGGTTTTTAAGATTAGACTAGTGCAAATATGCATTAGCCAACATGGAGTAAAAGTTAATATAAAAAAATAACAAGCATTGGTATAAATAATAATAGATAATGAAAATAACAAACTGTCACATAGCCTACTGAAGACCATATCTATACCATATGGTTTTTTGAGACAATCAGATTAGTGCAAATCTGCTTTACACAACATGTTGTAAAAATAAATATAAAAAAATAACAAACTGGGTTTGAAATAATAATAATATATAATAAAAATAACAAATCAGAGTTGGTGGTATGTTGGTGGTGGGGTTGGCGGGTGACCAGCGTCTCTGTGTTGCTGGCTTGGGTGACCACCTTGACCATCACCCTGTTGGGGTGGATTTTCTGGGCCCTGAGCTAACATCTGCCCATGGTCAGGTTGATGTGTGGGCACATTGCCATAAATATAAGGGAGATTATACTCCTGGGGAAGCTGGTACCCACGAGAATCATACCCCCCAATATGACCATGTTGACCAAATCCAGGTTGGGACCAGCCTCCAACACTGGATCTGTACAAGTGGCCATATTGGGAAGTTGGGTTATAGCCTGCCATTTGACAATGTTGTTGCCAAGGTTGGTTTTGTGGGGGAATGGGTTGAGGTGTAGGCGCACGTGCAGGAGGATCCTCAGATCCTAAATGAGCGTGCACATTTTGGTGGGGGGTAAGGTGCAGAAGGTTACGGGGTGAGTGCTGCCACCTCTCAAGGAATTCAAACACCTCATATGGGGTATTGGGGGGTGTGCATGCGTCAATTAGGATCAGAATTGATCCTCGCACACGGAGCCTGACCACACGGGGTAGGGGACGTAGGTAGCAGGCAAGGCTGCGTGAATACGCCTCTTCACCGTCATCCACAGCTGCCCTTGAAAGATAATTGAGGACCCCTGTGTCCACATGCCTCCGGGTATCAGAGGCAGTGTTGTCTCGCCATCTTCTCCCACGGCGGGATATTGCAGCAGGCTGGGGGGAGACCCCCAGTGGTACAGTAGGGCTGCTGCTGTTTGCTGCTTTCTCAATGCTGGCGGCTGCTGCTGCAGCTGGTGGGTCAGGTACTGGTAGAGGTGCAGCTGGTTGGTCAGGTCCTGGTGCTGGGGAAGCTTTGGGGATGCAGCTGGGAGGGTCAGAAGATGGACCAGCCACCTCTTCACCTCCCCCCACCGGGTCTATAATGGCCTCTGAGTCAGAGCCTGTCTCCCTCTCAGTGAGGTTGGACTGAGTTCTGTTAGGAAATTAAATGGGATTAGAACATGTTGGAGATGTCAGCCTAAACAGCATATGTGTTATGTGGTGTGATGTATGTACTTACGGTCTCAGATCCAGAATAGGAGCCAAAAACCCAAGGCGGTCAAAGTACACATATTTCCGCTTGGTTGGTGCTGCAGAACCGCTCCTGGCCCTCTGCTGACGTTCCCGCTGGTACTTGTCGTGGATGCTTCGCCAGCGTCTCATTACATTTTCCACTGCAATGTGACATATAATTTCATCATTTACCTAGCTGCACAATGCCAAATTGTTCCACATGCATTTCACATAGTCATGAGGGCCTAGTCGGATGTCAGTATACTAACATTTATTATAATAATATTATATTTTAGGGAATCTCTGCTCAATTATTGCATTGTGCCCTTTAAGATTTTTGGGAAAACATCTGGTAACTTACTCATTCGGTGCAGCTCCTCGCATGGGCTATCACTGTGAGGAAAGGGACGCCGCCATCTTGTATAGGGCCTATACCAGCCTCCATTTTGTCGGTTCACAGAGCCACAGACTGCTAACTACACAGGGCCTGTTAGCATATTCAATACGACAGGGTTTGATGTCCACTGGTAAGCAAAAGGGCTTTAGTATGCTAAGCAATTCAGGTCCCTGTTTGAATAAGAAGGTCATTAGTATGCTAAGTAATTCATGTCAAGCCAGAATTTCCTGCTCAATATGAATAGCCAGGCCGATTAGTATGCGTGCTTCAAAGTAGAGGCTTCAATTTGATTGTACCTGCCAGCCTACATAAACACACGGAGGGGAGGGACCTAGCATAAAATTAATCTTGGGCTGATGCTTTTACTCTGATCACGAATCTTAGAATACCCAGTGGGTAACAGGACACCCTCCCCGGTGGCCATTTGCTCTAGGTGCAGTTCCCTTACTGACCTGAGAGACAAAGGGGGCACCGGAGAGCTGTACCTGTGGAGTTACGTCCCATTGGTGACGTGGGAGGAAAGGGGTCGTCCTTCACATTTGGTAGCGGCGGTGGGATCAGAAGCTGTGATACCCGGGCTACCGTGTGGCGGTCGGCTTAGTTCCTCACAATTGGTGGCAGCGGTGGGATCAGAAGCTGTGATACCCGGGCTACCGTGTGGCGGTCGGCTTAGCTCCTCACAATTGGTGACAGCGGTGGGATCAGAGTATTAGTGTGCGTGGGTCCCCTACTCCCAGACACTAAAGACTACCGGCGGTAACTTTCACTGCTGGGGTCTTAAGGTCAGCCCAGCACTAGACGGTCAGAGTGTAAATATAATAAGTTGTGTGCAAGGTCGGGGTTGCAGCTGTGTCAGTAACCAAAGGTTCCCAAGATGGCGGAAGGCACCAGGAGTAAGGCAAAGGGGGAGGCCAATGCTATGGTCTATGAGGGGTTCGATACCGACGAAGGCGAGGGGGAGCTCAGCCAGGGCTCCCCAAGGAGCCCGATCCCCGTGCTCAGTCCCGCAGTGGACTGTCCACCCCCTTCCCGTCCCAGCCTGTCCAGATCGGAGGCCCTTTTCCAAGCGGCTATGGCACAGCTCGAGGCTGGTAATGACGCCGCCTATGACAGACTCCTGGTGGCGGCAGAGAAAGCAGCGGAGCGGGAGCATACAGAATGTGTGTTGCAGGCTACAGAACGCCGTGAAGCTGCGGAGCGCCGGCACCGACTGGAGATGGCTCAGCACGGGCCCCCGCTGGACGCACCAGGCCCACCGGAGACAAGGGCTTCCAAGGTCCGGGCGGAGGACTTTCCCTTACTTGAAAAGGATGGAGACCTGGATTCCTTTCTGCTGGCCTTTGAGAGGACCTGCCTCCAACATCATCTGGCCCTGGATCAGTGGGCAAGGTACCTGACCCCCCGTTTGAGGGGTAAGTCCCTGGAAGTTTTGGGGGACTTACCTGCCAGGGAGGAGCAGGACTACAACAGCATCAAGCGGGCCCTGATCCAGCACTACAACCTCACCCCAGAGTCGTACCGCAGGAAGTTCAGGAGCCTGCAGCGGGGCTCAAAGGACACCTGGACCGACCACATGCGGGCCCTGCTGAGAGCTGCGGAGCACTGGACCTCGGGTCTAGAGCTCACTACCTGCCAGGAGGTCCAGGAACTGTTTGTCATGGAGCAATTCTTGTGGAACTGCCCAGAGGACCTCCAGCAGTTCCTCCGTGACTGGAAACCAAAGGGGGCTTCTGCTACAGCCGCCCTGGCAGACGAGTATGCCAACAACAGGGCGCCGGAGCCAAAGAAGCCTGCCAGCAGCACTTGGAGAGGGGGTAAGCCCAACCCTGCCCCGGCCCCATATCCAGCCCCCAGAGTGCAAGGGGTGTACCCCCCGGCTGCCCTCTCCAGGCCATAAACAGAACCCAGACGTCATAATTGCAATCAGCCAGGACACTTTAAGGCTGCGTGTCCCCAGCGCCAGAAGGCCCCATCCCTGCCCCAGAAACCGTCCACTGTTTGGTGTGTGGGAGGGGGTGGTGGGAGGTCCCTGGACAATTACCAACCCGTCACCATCGGCCGCTCAGCGGTCATGGGACTGCGGGACACAGGCGCTGAACGAACCCTGGTACGTCCTGAGGTGGTGTCCCCTCAAGACTTGGTGCCTGGAAAACCCTTTCCGTCTCCGGAATTGGAGGCGTTAAACCGGCGCTGCCCATTGCCAAGGTGTATTTGGACTGGGGCGCCGGGAGGGGGATGCGGGAGGTGGGAGTAATGCCAAATATTCCTGCAAATGTGTTGCTTGGGACCGATTTGGGGCGGCTAGTGTCCCAGTATGTGGCCACTGAACCCCCAAGTTCGGCTCCCCAAGAATGTCATGACTCTACTGTGAATGCTAATGTTACTGTATTGAATGTGCCTCCAACAGTGGAGGAGGGAGTGAAACCTGATGGTAAGCCATGCACTGACACTACACACACAGGGCTCACGGTGTAGACTGGTGAGGAGGCTGTAGGGGAGAGCTCAGAGGTGGAGGGAGGGGCTGCTAATGGCAGTGTAGGGCCCCTAAGTGAACCCAGCCTGCTGAGTCTAGGGCCCCTGCAGGAAGAGGAACAGGCCATGGGGGGAGGGGGCGTCCGGGGAGAGGATCCACCAGGTAAGACCCCAGGGCAGGAGTTCCCCACATGCGGGATGTCAGGAGGTCAGGGAAGTCTGCCTGACCCGGCGACTTGGTCAGTGGACAAGGGAAAGCAGGCGCTACCCGTGGTCTCAGCGGTCGTGGCCGCTGTTACCAGGAGTGGGAGCGCCGAAGCCCAAGGGGCCTCGCGGAGGTCCGACGGTTTTCCCCCTCTCCGACCAAGAGGCTGCCGAGTCAGACAGCGGCCAGGAGACAGATCCCGGGAAACTGACAGAGGACATGGCTATTACATCAATTCTTGCCACATCAAGTCAGGGATTTCAGGCAGCGTTGGAAGCTGACGCTAGCCTGAGGACTCTCAAGGAGCAGGCGGCACAGCCTCCCCTGGAGTCCGACCGCGACCAGGGACGGCTGTACCAGGTAACGTCCAGCAGGGTTCACGGAGGCATGGCCCAGGGACCGACAGTTAGTGGTACCCCATCCGTTCAGGGCGGAATTGTTGCGGATCGCACATGAGATTCCAATGGCCGGACACCTAGGGATCACTAAAACCAGGGCCAGGCTAGCTCAGCATTTCTACTGGCCTGGAATGAGGACCGAGGTGATAGCCTACTGCCGTTCGTGTGGCACCTGTCAGAGGGTGGGGAAGGCGGGGCCGCGCCCCAAAGCCCCACTGGTAACTCTGCCCATCATCGAAGAGCCTTTCTCGAGAGTGGCTGTGGATCTCATTGGACCTCTGTCCACTCCCAGCCGTCCGGGAAATGCTTCATACTAACGGTAGTGGACTATGCCACCCGGTACCTGGAGGCGGTAGCTTTGTCGTCCATTCGGGCCGACAAAGTGGCCACTGCCTTACTGGAGATTTTCTCCAGAGTGGGGTCCCCCCAGGAAATGCTCACCGACCGAGGGACCCAGTTCATGTCGCAGCTGATGGAGTCTCTCTGTAAGCAGGTACACGTGCAACATCTGGTGGCCAGCCCGTATCACCCACAGACCAATGGCCTGTGTGAGCGGTTCAATGGCACCTTAAAGCAGATGCTGAAGATGTTGGTCAACTCCCACAGGAGAGACTGGGAGCGGTATCTCCCACACCTGCTGTTTGCCTACCGGGAGGTCCCACAGGCCTCAACGGGGTTCTCCCCCTTTGAGCTCCTGTACGGGCAATGTGTACAGGGGACCCTTGCTCTGGTGAAGGAAGCATGGGAAGGGGATTTAGCCACCCCTGGAGTGTCGGTCATTGAGTATGTTGTGCGCTTCCGGGACCGAATGATGGCCTTGACACGGCTGGTGCATGACAATATGGTCCCAAGCCCAGGCTGACTAGAAGCGGTGGTACAACCAGAATGCTTGTGGGCGGACCTACCAGGTGGGTCAAAAGGTGTGGGCACTGGTCCCTGTACCTCAAAACAAGCTTCAGGCGGCCTGGGAGGGTCCATACCTCGTGCACGAGCAGCTCAACGCCGTCACCTACCTGGTCACCCTGGACCACGCCCGTGGAAGGAGGAAGGCCTTCCATGTGAACATGATGAAGGCCCATCATGAGCGGGAGGCTTATGCCCACCCAGTGTGCAACCTTCCAGAGGAAGGAGAGGCAGAAGCCCTCCTGGATCTGCCACCCTAGCCAGGGAGAGGGTGCGGTAGGGCGCATGGGGGAACACAGGAATGTGATACTCCCTAGCGCCCTCAAAAGCAGGGAGGTGTGAGGAAAGGGACGCCGCCATCTTGTATAGGGCCTATACCAGCCTCCATTTTGTTGGTTCACAGAGCCACAGACTGCTAACTACACAGGGCCTGTACATATTCAATACGACAGGGTTTGATGTCCACTGGTAAGCAAAAGGGCTTTAGTATGCTAAGCAATTCAGGCCCCTGTTTGAATAAGAAGGTCATTAGTATGCTAAGTAATTCATGTCAAGCCAGAATTTCCTGCTCAATATGAATAGCCAGGCCGATTAGTATGCGTGCTTCAAAGTAGAGGCTTCAATTAGATTATACCTGCCAGCCTACCATAAACACACGGAGGGGAGGGACCTAGCAGGTTTAAGAACTGTGAGCTATGGGCAGACTGGATCCATTTTCACACAGAAGCCAAAAAGATGGTCTAAGAAGGACCAAGGGAACAGATTTGCCAAGGGAGCAGCAGCACATGTTTTGGGAGACTGTCCAGCAACTAAAGACTGTTACCTGGGGATCTCAGAGCTCCCTGCCTCCCCATGTCCCTACAACCCGGTGATATTGATCTCTAGCTAATACCTTTAAGCCTTGTACATTATTGTTGTATTTTACTCTGACTGCAAATCCATTGTCATTCCGTTGTATAGCTTTACTGTATATTTCTGTAATTATCTAGTGCGCCCTTAAGGCAATTAAACCATAAAATTAATCTTGGGCTGATGCTTTTACTCTGATCACGAATCTTAGAATACCCAGTGGGTAACAGGACACCCTCCCCGGCGGCCATTTGCTCTTGGTGCAGTTCCCTTACTGACCTGAGAGACAAAGGGGGCGCCGGAGAGCTGTACCTGTGGAGTTACGTCCCATTGGTGACGTGGGAGGAAAGGGGTCGTCCTTCACATTTGGTAGCGGTGGTGGGATCAGAAGCTGTGATACCCGGGCTACCGTGTGGCGGTCGGCTTAGTTCCTCACAATTGGTGGCAGCGGTGGGATCAGAAGCTGTGATACCCGGGCTACCGTGTGGCGATTGGCTTAGTTCCTCACAGTCACCAAAGTGGGGAAACTTCTGCCCACAGATGCGCCTCCATGCCGCCTCTTTTCTTGAGTGGTCTGCATAGTTGCATCCCGTTGGTCCCAAATTTCGGGCCTCTCCTGGACCAAAACGATAAACATCTCCACTTTTATGTGTGTAGACATGATGGTGGACTCCGTGGAGGCGTTCTTCCGGGATGTATGGCGCTCTTTTTGAGCTAATTTGCATGTGTAAGCTTCCTGATTCATGGCTTGCACCATTTCCTGTGAGCTGCAGAAGTCTTGCATATTTCTCGCAAGTCACACGTGTGGTCCGTATGTAATCCATATTTTTCGCGCACCCATAGACTTTCATTGGCGTACAACGGGCGTAATACGATGACAATCGCAGCATGCTGTGAGTGTCTCGCACCGTAAAATACGGCCGAGAAATATACGCATGATCAGAGCTGCCCCATAGAGAAATATGGGTCCGAGTGTAATGCGTGATTTTCACGCCTCTCACTCGTCCGTATTCCTCTTTAGTGTGACGCCGGCCTTACCAATCATTCTGTGCACATGAAAGAGCGATCTGCCTGTCGAAACATGCTGTTAAACAACTGCTGATCGTCTCCACATTTTTATTTTTTGCACTTTCATTTTTCCCTCACCTTCTTCCAAGAGCCATAACTTATTTATTTTTCTATTGACATAAATGTGATTCAACACAAGCATATTTTTTTTCTATTAGAGCAGTAAAAAATTTTTTTGCTTTGTGTTGCCATTTTCCGAGACCTGCAATATTTTTGTGTTGATGGGGCTAAATGATGGCTTGCTTTTTGCACATGAGCTGATGTTTTTAATTACATCAATTTTCTGTCTATGCGATCCTTTGCTTATTACATTTTTTTTTTTAGGAGGGTGAGGTGATAAAAAAAAAACGCAAGTCTAGTGTGTTGATTTTTTTTCGCTTTACACAGTTTACCTTTCAGGTTAATTAATTTTAAATTTTAATAGATTTTAATAGATCAGACATTTACGAATGCGAAAATACTAAATGTTTTTTTTTCATTTTAAAGGGGAAAAAGGGGATGATTATAATCCATATATAAAAGAGGCATCGTGATTACTTGCTAATCCCGCCCCCTGCACAGTAGCTCCGCCCCCACCACATTACCACACATAATCCCGCCCCACCACATTACCACAGACAATCCGCTCCCCCACCACATCACACACACAATCCCGCCCCCACCACATCACCACACACAATCCTGCCCCCCCACCACATCACCCCCACACAATCCTGCCCCCACCACATCACCACACACAATCCCGGCCCCCCACCACATTACCGCACATAATCCCGCCCCCCCACCACATTACCACACATTATCCTGCACCCCTACCACATTACCACACATAAACCCGCCCGCCACCACATTACCACACATAATCCCGCCCCCCACCACATTACCACACATAATCCCGCCCCCCACCACATTACAACACATAATCCCGCCCCCCCACCACATTACCACACATAATCCCGCCCCCTCAACACATTACCACACATAATCCTGCCCCCCGCCACATTACCGCTCATAATCCCGCACCCCACCACATTACTGCTCATAGTCCCGCACCCCCACCACATTACCCTCATAATCCGGCCCCCCCACCACATTACCACACATAATCCTGCCCGCCACCACATTACCACACATAATCCCGCCCCCACCACATTACCACACATAATCCCGCCCCCCAACACATTACCACACATAATCCTGCCCCCCACCACATTATCACACATAATCCCGCCCCCACCACATTACCACACATAATCCCGCCCCCCCACATCACCAACATAATCCCGCCCCCACCACATTACCACACATAATCCCACCCCCAACACATTACAACACATAATCCCGCCCAACCACCACATTACTGCACATAATCCTGCACCCCCATCACATTACCGCTCATAATCCTGCCCCCCATCACATTACCGCTCTTAATCCCGCCCCCCACCACATTACCACACATAATCCCGCTCGCCACCACATCACCACACATAATCCCACCCCCCACCACATCATCAACATAATCCCGCTCCCCACCACATTACCACACATAATCCCACCCCCCAACACATTACCAACATAATCCCGCCCAACCACCACATTACCGCACATAATCCTGCACCCCCACCACATTACCGCTCATAATCCTGCCCCCACCACATTACCGCTCTTAATCCCGCCCCCCACCACATTACCACACATAATCCCGCTCGCCACCACATTACCACACATAATCCCGCCCCACCACCACATTACCACACATAATCCCGCCCCCCCAACACATTATCACACCTAATCCCGCCCCCCCACCACATTACTTCTCATAATCCCACCCCACCACATTACCGCTCATAATCCTGCACCCCCACCACATTACTGCTCATAATCCCGCCCCCACCACATTACCGCTCATAATCCGCCCGCCACCACATTACCATACATAATCCCGCACCCTCACCACATTACCACACATAATCCCGCCCATTACCACATTACCACACATAATCCCACCATCCCACCACAATACAACACATAATCCCGCCCCCTCACCACATTACCACACATAATCCCGCCCCCTCAACACATTACCACACATAATCCACCCCCCACCACATTACTGCTCATAATCCTGCCCCCCACCACATTACCGCTCATAATCCTGCCCCCACCACATTACCACACATAATCCTGCCCGCCACCACATTACCACACATAATCCCACCCCCCACCACATTACTGCTCATAATCCTGCCCCCACCACATTACCGCTCATAATCCTGCCCCCACCACATTACCACACATAATCCTGCCCGCCACCACATTACCACACATAATCCCACCCCCCACCACATAACCACACATAATCCCGCCCCCACCACATTACCACATATAATCCCGCCCCTCACCACATTATCACACATAATCCCGCCCGCCACCACATTACCACACATAATCCCGCCCCCCACCACATCACCAACATAATTCCACCCCCACCACATTACCACACATAATCCCGCCCCCCCACCACATTACCACACATTATCCCACCCCCCACCACATTACCACACATTATCCCGCTCCCCCACCACATTACCACTCATAATCCCGCCCGCCACCACATTACCACACATAATCCCACCATCCCACCACATTACAACACATAATCCCGCCCCTCACCACATTACCACACATAATCCCGCCCCTCAACACATTACCACACATAATCCCACCCCCACGACATTACTGCTCATAATCCTGCCCCCACCACATTACCGCTCATAATCCTGCCCCCCACCACATTACCACACATAATCCGGCCCCCCACCACATTACCACACATAATCCGGCCCCCCACCACATTACCACACATTATCCCACCCCCCCACCACATTACCACACATTATCCCGCTCCCCCACCACATTACCGCTCATAATCCCGCCCGCCACCACATTACCACACATAATCCCACCATCCCACCACATTACAACACATAATCCCGCCCCCTCACCACATTACCACACATAATCCTGCCCCCTCAACACATTACCACACATAATCCCACCCCCCCACCACATTACTGCTCATAATCCTGCCCCCCACCACATTACCGCTCATAATCCTGCCCCCCACCACATTACCACACATAATCCGGCCCCCCACCACATCACCACACACAATTCCAGCCCCCCACCACATTACCTCACATAATCCCGCCCCCCACCACATTACCACACATAATCCCGCCCACCACCACATTACCACACATAATCCCGCCCCCCACCACATTACCACACATTATCCCACCCCCCCACCACATTACCACACATTATCCCGTCCCCCCACCACATTACCACACATTATCCCGCTCCCCCACCACATTACCACACATAATCCCGCCCCCCACCAAGGTCTTTCAGTTCAAATTGTACCTGGTAGAAGTCAAGGAAAGATCTTTGAAAATGACAAAAATGACTATACATTTAATTGTGTTTACAGAGAAATTTTAACTTAATTTATGTTTCATTATGAAATTTGTTTAGATGCTGGAATGAATAAAAAATGCACATCTTACTGAATCCAGTTTGTTTTCGATTTTACACTTTGAATGAGATGTATCATTAGTATTATTCAGATTTTTGATGATTATTATTATTAACTTCATTTTAATTTAATTTACCACCTGCGTAAACGCTATTGAATGTTGTCATTATTTACTTTAGTTTAATCACCAGCAGCGTTAATAGCAATGAGCGTGCCGAGCATTAGCTGGCTGGAAACAGATAGTTTTTATATAGTTTTAAAACTTTTTTTTATTGTTACTTTATTTTTAGTCCTTATAGGGACCTCCATACTGCACCTCCTACTGATGATGACCGTCCAAAGAATAGAGGATGTAGTTGGGGTTCATCTACTGGTAAGACATTCAAGCTGCACGTTTCGATACCGAGTTGCTATCTTCATCAGCCCAAATACAGTAAAAGTGCACATACATGTTCCTGGCTCCTTTTTTCTCTTTCTCCATCCAACTTTCCTGTAGCCCCTTTTTCCCCTTTCCCCACTCATTGTTCCATAACTGCCCTTTCCCCTTCTCCACCAACGTTTCTACTTGCTCCTTTTCCCTACCTACACTCATCTTTCCCTGGCTCCTTCTGCCCTTTCTACACCCACCTTTCCCTAATTTTTCCCTCTTCTCCACCCATGTTTTCATAGCTCCTTTTTTTCTCTCTACATCTATCTTTCCCTGGCTCCTTTTTCCTTTTTTACACCCATCATTCCCTGACTCTTTCTTCTTCTATACACCACCTTTGCATAGCTTCCTTTCTCCATCCTTCTTTCCCTAGCGTTCCTTTTATATTCTCTAAACCCATTTTTCCCTCTACCCACCCATCATTCCCTGGATACTTTTCTTCCCCTAGCTGTCACACATCTCCACTCTCCTGTGCATGCCCACTCCTTTCATGAGGCCTGATCTCCTCCTTCATGCTTTAGTTTCAGGCGTTATTCTTTCCCATTGGACCAATGCCCACTTCGTCCGCAGTTCTTGTTTGTTCAAGAGGCAAGAAAAAAAATAGCTTTAGCACAAAAGATGCCAGTGTGTCCTGACGCGTCTTCTGCCTGAAAAACTAATGTAATTCACAGATGCCTAAAAGACATCATGTGAACATGCCCTGTAATTGTCCATACCCTTTAGATTAGACTAAAGTTGTCTGACTAAAGGTACTGCCACACTAAACAATCCCGCTAGCGATCTCGTTAGCGTTGCATACTAATGAGATCGCTAGCGGGATTGTTTCTATATCGCTAAATGCTGCCGCATTTAGCGATATAGTTAACGACGCTATCGCCGTTAGCGATCTTCTTAACGACTTTAGCGGTACAAAAGTACCGCTAAATCGCTAAGAAAAGGTGCCACACAGCGATAAGATACTTACCCAGCGGGAGCGCCGACGAGAAAATAGGGTCCAGAGCGATTCCAGCGACGAGCGAGATCACAGCAGGAAGCTCGTCGCTGGAAGCTGCCGCACTGAACAATATCGCTAACAGGATCGCTAAATAGTGACGTTTTTTAGCGATCCCGTTAGCGATATTGTTTAGTGTGGCATACCCTTAAGCCAATATTGACAGGCTCAGCCGACAGTCAAATGTCTATGGGTGGCTCTGACTGATGATGTCAGGGGAGATAAGGATCCAGAATGTCAGATTTAGGACTGAAGATCCTTTTGCTCTCTAAATGATAAGCCACAACCAGGGATGTCTGGTAGTGTCTCTCTCTCTCTCTCTCTCTCTCTCTCTCTCTCGTATAGTGAGTGGACCTGTAGATGGAGAGTTGGGCGAGATAGTTGTCAGATGAAAGGTGAAACAGCCATCTATAATTATGGGGTTTTAGTCAAACACTTGGCTAACAAATACTGCCTAATTCAGATGGCTGTATTTAGCTTAGCACACTGAGCCTATAATGATCAAGTATCCTGTCTACATTGATCAATGACCAGAACTACCATCAGTATAAGAATACATCACCAGAACTGCTATCAGTACATTGAATACACCACCAGAAACATCCACAGTACAAAAATACAGCATATAAATATAAAAAGGAGGTGAGGACTGACATAGACATATAATGTACAACACACAATAATGCAAATATACGCACAGTGCATAAAAGACATTGGTGCAAGATAAAAAAAAAATGGTTCAGTCTCACCCTTATGATGACCAGAGTAAGCAGTCCATGGGTAAGGAATGAGCAAGGATCACTGGGGCACTATAGGACTCCCTGTCGTGTCCCATGTAAAGTCCCCCGTCCTGACAAGGGCAGTACCCAATTGTGGTACTGTCCCACTAAAAAGTCCCCTGGAGAGGGAAATTAGGGACATTTTGTTGAGACAGAACCACTAAATGTGGACCTGTCTCCCCCCCTGCATGTTGGTCAGATGTATGGGTCTTTGTGGAATTCTAAATCTTTTAAAGACATACAGCACAGACCAAAAGTTTGGACATATTCTCATTTAAAGATTTTTCTTTATTTTCATGACTATGAAAATTGTAAATTCACTCTGAAGGCATCAAAACTATGAATTAACACATGTGGAATTATACATTACACTTTACAAAAAAGTTTGAAACAACTGAAAATATGTCTTATATTCTAGGTTCTTCAAAGTAGCCACCATTTGCTTTGATGAGTGCTTTGCACACTCTGGGCATTCTCTTGATGAGCTTCAATAGGTAGTCACCGGAAATGGTTTTCACTTCACAGGTGTGCCCTGTCAGGTTTAATAAGTGGGATTTCTGGCCTTACAAATGGGGTTGGGACCATCAGTTGTGTTGTGCAGAAGTCTGGTGGATACACAGCTGATAGTCCTGTGTAGCCCTGGTGGTAGGCACACGCAGTACCCTGGAGAGTGTATGGCGAGACGGCAGTTTAATGCTCAATATTCATTCACTCAACACACACTAGACACACCCCTAGGGTAGTGGAGTATACTCTAGAGGGAGTGGTCAAGGTAGTAGGTGTTGAGGTGATTTTAGTCAGTCTAGTTCCTGTCTTCGGACAGTGAGGACGTGTGGAGTAGAGTCTAGACTTCTGAGAGAAGACGTTTGGAGGGAGGAAAGAGTCTAGCCTGCTTCATCACCAGTTCATATAGTGGAGTCTGGTATAGGTGTTTGGAATACACCTTAGTCTAGTCAGAGCTGTATCACCTTCTCAGCACACACTGAAGAAAGAAGAAGTATTAGCACGGAAAGTCTTCAGCATCCCTGTCTAGAGGACGGTATCAGGTTCAGAGACGTGCTCCTGCCTGTGATAACTGAGCATCTGTGGCTAACTTCATAGGAAGGGAAAAGGAAAGAAGTGACTGCTCGACCCTTGGCTAGTTTGAGTGCTTATGTTACCAGCGTGGACAAGGCGAAAGGCAAGTGGATTTATAGAATTAGTGCTTCAGGATTGCAGAAGTCCAGCACATTGCTACCGGTCACTGGGGACCGAAGGGTCACTGTTGTTTCAGGCACGGTGATAGGAAAACCAGGAATCTACCGGACCCTAGGTCGCGGCAGACAAGCCCCTTATAGTCAGTACGTAACTGGGGTCAGGGGGAGTGAAGACTTTGGAGTTCTGCAGGACAAAATAAGAATTCAGCTCCTTCATAGGAAGGCCCCTAACACTAAGCTGACTGGGCAGGTACAGCTAAAGATTAGCTGGAGATTTGAGGGAACTACGCTTCAGGCTGGTTGTACTCGTTTTATTGGAGTTAAAGGAGGCCCCTAACTTGTCCAGCTGCCGTCTCAAGATACACTCTCCTTGGATCAGCCTCCCTGGGACCTGCCTTATCATCTTGCAAGTAAAGGTATGGAAAGACGCTGACCGTGTGAGACTGTGTTCTTTATCTGCACTCGACTTCACAACTCACATAGACTTTGAGGGACCAGTCCCACCTGTAGGGGACCCGACATCTAGCTGCATCACCATCCCCTCAGAGATCTACAGCAGCGCTGGTACTAATTACCAGAACACTACAGGTGGCGTCACGAACTGTACATAAATCAATCCCCTGTAAATATATCCCCAACATACGCCAGACCGCCCGGGCCACAGACCGAGCCACAGCTACCTGTGACAAAATCCCCATAGACTTCTACGGGCTCGGCTCTGAGTACCCCATTGCCCTGGTAACCCACAATTGTGGTGGCGGGTCGATACAGTCCTACTAAATAGACTGTTAGAATTTGTATTATGGCAAGAAAAAAGCAGCTAAGTAAAGAAAAACGAGTCGCCATCATTACTTTAAGAAATGAAGGTCAGTCAGTCCGAAAAATTGGGAAAACTTTGAAAGTGTCCCCAAGTGCAGTTGCAAAAACCATCAAGCGCTACAAAGAAACTGGCTCACATGAGGACCGCCCCAGGAAAGGAAGACCAAGAGTCACCTCTGCTTCTGAGGATAAGTTTATCCGAGTCACCAGGCTCAGAAATCGCAGGTTTACAGCAACTCAGATTAGAGACCAGGTCAATGCCACACAGAGTTCTAGCAGCAGACACATCTCTACAACAACTGTTAAGAGGAGACTTTGTGCTGCATGCCTTCATGGTAAAATAGCTGCTAGGAAACCACTGCTAAGGACAGGCAACAAGCAGAAGAGACTTGTTTGGCTAAAGAACACAAGGAATGGACATTAGACCAGTGGAAATCTGTGCTTTGGTCTTATGAGTCCAAATTTGAGATCTTTGGTTCCAACCACCGTGTCTTTGTGCAATGCAGGAAAGGTGAACGGATGGACTCTACATGCCAGGTTCCCACCGTGAAGCATGAGGAGGAGGTGTGATGGTGTGGGGGTGCTTTGCTGGTGACACTGTTGGGTATTTATTCAAAATTGAAGGCATATTGAACCAGCATGGCTACCACAGCATCTTGCAATGGCATGCTATTCCATCCGGTTTGCGTTTAGTTGGACCATCATTTATTTTTCAACAGGACAATGACCCCAAACACACCTCCAGGTTGTGTAAGGGCTATTTGACCAAGAAGGAGAGTGATGGGGTGCTACGCCAGATGACCAGGCCTCCACAGTCACCAGACCTGAACCCAATCAAGATGGTTTGGGGTGAGCTGGACCGCAGAGTGAAGGCAAAAGGGCCAACAAGTGCTAAGCATCTCTGGGAACTCCTTCAAGATTGTTGGAAGACCATTTCCGGTGACTACCTCTTGAAGCTCATCAAGAGAATGCCAAGAGTGTGCAAAGCACTCATCCAAGCACAAGGTGGCTACTTTGAAGAACCTAGAATATAAGACATAATTTCAGTTGTTACACACTTTTTTGTTAAGTATATAATTACACATGTGTTAATTCATAGTTTTGATGCCTTCAGTGTGAATTTACAATTTTCATAGTCATAAAAAAATACAGAAAAATCTTTAAATGAGAAGGTGTGTCCTAACTTTTGGTCTGTACTGTACATGTTCACTCCCTTTTAGTATGTAATAATGTCAACCACCCAGGTATATATGTCCCCCCATCCTGGATGCCTTCCTGGTATATATATATATATACCCACATCCTGGTATATGTGCCCCATCCTGGGCCCCTTCTTGGTATATATCCTCATTCAGGATTCTCTCCAAGCATGTGACAACAGAGTTTCTTTATTCAGAATCGGGAACAATATATGATAAGCTTAATAGATCAGGAATAAATCATTTGTGTGTCTCTCTGTGCATCATCTACAGCAAGCTGCTTCTCTCATACACAGACACAGGAAAAACAGGAAATACAGTCACCTGCTATCCCTGTCTGAGCCTCTGGGAGTTGTTTTGTTCTAAATTTATGAACAGTATACAAATCTAGCAACTATACACTCATAGATAGGAATGGAGTTGTTGCACCAAACATATTCCAACAGCGTCCTCGGATGCACATCCAGCTGAAGTAGGTACTTGGGTCAATGGCCCTCCCCGCATGGGTCCGTGGCTGTCACACCCTCGGCAACTGTGATCATTACTCTCCTATAATGCATCCTTCGATCTAGGTAACTTATAAGTCCTGGTGACATGATGACTTTTCATAGCTACAGATTGTCTCTGCAAACCTCCACCTTCTCTGGTTTTCTGCAACACATCCCAACATTGTGACCTTAAAAATAACAGTGTTAGAGCAGATGCATGCTGTCCTAGGTGTAGGGTGGAGCCAGCTACTCTACTTCATATGATGTGGTCATATCCTAAACTGGAGGGATACTGGAGGAAAGTACTAGGATTAATTAGACGAGTGTTTAAGGTAGTATTGGAAACTACACCCTTAGCTTGTGTGCTGGGGTATGCGGAAGATCTACAGACAACTGAGCCGGGTAAAATAGCTATAGCACGAATGCTGTATTTATCAAGGAAACTAACAGTGCAATACTGGTTGGATACTGAGCGCCCAAAAAAAAGGAATATATAAACAAAATAAACTGGTTGATAAGTTAGGAAAAATGTGAGTACAAAAAAAGAGGCAATATTAATAAATTTGAACAGCTTTGGGCTGCCTGTATGGATGAACCAGGGCTTCCGTCGAGGGAATTAGTGAGATATAGATTGGGCTTGATTTAATAAAGAGGATTACAAGATATATGATCCATGTTTACCCCATGAGCAATAATAATGATTGCACGGCTAGAAGCTCCAAAAGGAGATGTTTTCTTTCTAGGCATTACAGTGGTGATGACTACAGTATATGTTTTATGTTTTGTCCTTTTTTTTTTTTTTGTAGAATGGGAATTTTTGTTTTTAATTCAATTTGGTCTTTCCCTTTCAATTTTCTGTGTTTACCCAAGCGGGTAATATATTCATGCAAAAATTATTGGAAAACTTCAATAAAGATACTTTATTAGAAAAAAAAATACCAGTGTAACAATGCTGCCTGAATAAAAAAATCCGGATTACTTACTGGTAATGCCCTTTTAATGAGTCCACGACAGCACCCACATGAGAGAGGGATCCGCCCATAGGAACAGGAAACCTACAGAAATAAAAGGGGCAGTCCCCCTCTCCTCCTCAGTTGTTTTTCAGAATACGAGAGGAACCGCCAGGTGTTAGTTTAAATACTTATCCACAGTTTCTATATATATATGCTTCATCCTATTTACATATGTCCATCAGTGAGAAAACCATTATTCTATTCATACTATATCTGACTAGGGAGGGTAGTGAGTGGGTGCTGTCGTGGACTCATTAAAAGGGCATTACCGCTAAGTAATCCAGCTTTTTACCCTTCGCCACGACAGCACCCACATGAGAGATTTGCAGAGAACCGTCACTTGGGTGGGATCACCGTGTTGAGAACAGCTCTACCAAGAGTCAAGTCAGATGATGAAGATAGATCAAGCCTATAATGTTTGTAGAAAGTTGAAGGTGTCGACCAGGTTGCGGCCTTACATATAAGGTCAATAGAGACGTCTGCCTTCTCCGCCCTGGAGGATGCCATAGCCCGAGCAGAATGTGCCTTTACTCCTTCTGGAGGATTCTCGCCTTTTGCCGAGTAGGCCAGACAGATGGCATCTTTGATCCATTGGAACAAGGTAGCCTTTGTGATCCCGTAACCTGTCCTGTGGCCCTGAAAGGATATAAACAGAGACCTACTCTTTCTCCAGGACCGGGTTCTATCTATGTAACTCAAGACTGCTCTCCTTACATCCAACATATGAAGTTTCTCTTCCTCTGGACCTGACGGATCGTCATGAAAGGAAGGAAAAAAAATCTCCTGTGATCTATGATAACTTGTCGCCACTTTAAGGAGGTATGATGGATCTGACTTGAGAATTATCCTATCCTAAAATACTAATAGGAAGGGAGGGTCTACCGAAAGGGCCTGGATATCCCCAACTCTTCTCGCAGATGTTAAGGCCACCAATAGAGCTACCTTATATGAGATGTTTTTTAGAAAGATAGATTCTAATGGCTCGAAAGGGGGGCCAGTTAGGGCATCCAGGACCAGGTTTAGATTCCAAGGTAAAAGCGGGATGTGGTCTGGGTTACTTCTTTCACATGCCTTAATGAATCGTGCCACCCAACTATCTCCTGCTATATTAGCACCAAAAAGGGCTCCTAAAGAGGACACCTAGACTTTTAATGTATTGACTGACAGTCCCAGCTCCCGAGCTTTCTGTAAGAATTCTAGGATGGCTTTAATCGGAACTACCTCAGAGAAGGGTTCCGTATAGTAGTCCAGAAACTTCTCCACACTCTGCCATATATTGTGGTTGTAGATACCTTCCTACTTAGCAGCAGTGTGTTGATAAGGTCATTGGAGAAGCCTCTTGATCTTAGTATCTGCCTCTCAAGTTCCATGCCGTCAAGTGGAAGCCTTTCACTTGAGGGTGACAGAATAGTCCTTGAGATAGCAGATCCGGGTCTGCTGGGAGTATCCAGGGGTCACATACTGACATGGCTCGGAGGCATGAGAACCAAGGTCTTTTTGGCCTGAAGGGCGCTATGAGAATCACCCTTGCTCTTTCCTCCTTTATCTTCCTGATGACTAACGGAATTAACATCATCGGTGGAAAAGCGTATGCTAGGTCGAATTGCCAGGGAAACTGGAGCGAATCTATCACGTCTGGCCGATCCTCTGTGTTTAGGGAGGCGAACCTCTGCACCTGTCTGTTCTCCCTGGTAGCCAATAGATCTATTTGTGGAAGCCCCCAAATTCCACTATCCTCCTGAATATGCGACCACTGAGAGTCCATTACCTCTGGCGTAGCGTGTGGCGACTGAGATTGTATTTTCTTCGCCTCTGATGTGAAGAGCCGTGAGGGATAAAAAGTTCACTTCTGCCAAGTCAAAAATATCCCATGTAGTAGACATTAGACTTTCTGATCTGGTTCCGCCTTGATGATTTAAATAAGCGACCACTGTCATATTGTCTGATAGGATTCTTATGTGAGATTCCTGTAGCTGGGAAGGAAATAATTCAAAGCATGATTAATGGCTTTTAATTCCTTCCAATTGGAGGAATGTTCTATCTCCACAGTGTTCCAGAGGCCCTGAGCTAGATTCTCTCCCAAATGAGCACCCCACCCATTTGGACTAGCATCAGTGGTATTATCTTAGAGGGTCTTATTGTCCATGGAACTCCCCTAGACAGATGAGTTGTATTTAACCACTAAGGTAAAGATGAAATGGTGTTAGCCAGGCGCTCTTTACATTGGGAGACCGATCTTCCTATCACTAGAAAATCATCTAGGTAGGGTACAATTAGTGTATCTTGTTGACATAGATAAGCCATCACCTCCAGAATTAGTTTCGTGAACACTCGAGGAGCCAACGAGAGGCCGAAAGGCATTGCTGCAAATTGGAAGTGTCGGGTTTGACGTGCCAGGTTGACAGCCACTCTGAGGTACTGCTGGTACTTGGTGTGTACCGGAAGATGATAATATGCATCCTTCAAGTCCAGCCCGGCCATAAAACATCTGGGGAACAAAAGTTTGATAGTAGACCTGATTGACTCCATCTTAAAGGTACGCTCATACAGAAAGGTATTCAATTTCCTAAGATTTATTATAGTATGGAACAAACCATCAGGTTTGGGAACCAGGAATAAAGGGGAATAGAATCCCCTTCCTTCTTGATCCTTTGGCACCTCTACCAGAACTTTTTTGGCCAAAAGACTGAAGATTTCGAATTGGATCGCCTCCTGTTCTTTTGGCGCTCTAAGGGATGTCACTATGAAAGTATCCTGTGGAATCCGAAAAAATTCCAATTTTAACCCTGATTTAATCAGGTCCAGGATCCACTGACTTGATGTTATACTGGGTTCTTATACTATCTGTATCTATTACGTTTAGTCGTAGAGGATCCACTAAACAAGGCACCTCTCTGCATTGTTTCCTTCGAATCCCAGCGGTCTTTTTGTGGCTCATATGGCTTCCTTCTATTAAATGGCAGTCATCTAAACACCCTCCTGTAGGAAGGAAGAGACTGATTAGGGAATCTCTTCCTTCTCTCTCCCGCTTTGGTGAGTAAATCATCTAGTACTTTTCCAAACAGGAACTCACCCTGGCATGGGATTGTACACAGCTTAGATTTTGACTGTGCATCCCCTTTTCAGCCCTTCAGCCATAGGGCTCGTCGAGCCGCGTTAACCAGGCCGCCAACCTAGCCGCCAGACGTAAAGAGTCTGCTGATGCGTCAGATAAGAACGCCGCGGCACCTCTGATCAATGGAATTGTTTAAAGGACCTTTTCTCTTGCCACCTTTCCTTTGACCTGTTGCTCCAGCTGATCTATCCAGACTAATAGCGATCTTGCCGTGCATGTGCCGGAGATGGCAGGTTTGAAAGCTCCAGTATTTGTCTTCCATGATTTCTTAAGTAAAGCTTTGGTCTTGTGGTCCAGTGGGTCCGACAAGACCCCTGCATCCTCCACTGGCAGAAACGACTGTTTTGAGGTGGATGTCACAGACTCATCGACTTTTGGGATTTTAGACCATGTGGCCAGCTCCTCGTCACTAAAGGGGTAACGCCTTTTAAAAGAGGATGGGAGGAATCCTTTACCTTGTTTGTCCCATTCCTTTTAAACAAGGTCCTTAATAGCGGAGATCACTGGAAAGGCCCGCCGCTTTTTCTGTGCTATTCCAGCAAGCATTACATCTTGTGCGGCCCTGAACTCTTTCGTGTCCGGGCACCCCATCGTATTTCTGACAGATTTCACAAGATTATCTATGCTGTCGATAGGGAAGCATGTTTCGGCCCTCGTCATCTGATGAAATAGATGATGAACCAGAGGGACCAGATGATTGGATCAAGCCCCCTTCAGATCCTGAACTAGAGACGGGAAAGGGACTCTGCTCCCCTGTTTCTTTAACCCCCTGGACTCCAGAGCCTGAATTTCCTGCCTGATCATGGCTCTGACATTCGTGGTTGCTACTGCAGCCTCCTCCTGCAAGGTCTGATTAATGCAACCTGGGCATAAGGCTAGGTTCACACTGGGTTTTAGCAGCCCGTTCAACACATAGCGTTGACGGGCTGGTAACGGTATAGCATAACGCGATCGCGTTATGCTATACCCGCTAGCGCAGTGTGCTAGCACAGATGCTAGCGGTGACGGAGCCCATACGCTGCAGCCCGCGTCCGAGTCTCCGTCACTGAATGACGGCACGTCGCGAACGCATGCCGCTTTACGACATGCAACGCGATGCGCCCAACAATGGGGGTCAATGGCAGCGTTAACGAACTGCGTTACACCGCGCAGGGCCGGCTCCAGGTTTTTATGGGCCCCGGGCGAAAGAGTCTCAGTGGGCCCCTTTAACACAGACTACAATTCATGATGCACAGATACTGCAGAGAAATATGGGTATAGTACAATGCCAAACACTTCATTTCTTCCATTACATGAGTGATATCTATTGTAAATTCTACAATAGCTCAGAAACCGCCGAATTCTCACAACGCACAGTACAGACTGGACAGTACAGTCCTCCATACAATATTATGGGCACCACATAGTCCTCCATACAGTATTATGGACCAAATATAATGCTCCATAAAGAATATTGGACCCCAAATAATGCTCCATACAGGATACTGGTCCCCATATAATGCTCAATACAAAATATGGAGCTCTCCTCTGCACTGTGCTGTGTTCTGCGCTGTTACGGCTCAGGAAAAGGCGCTGTGGAAAGACTCCCCATCATCATTATCATTGCCTCCCCATCATCATCATCATTGCCCCCCTTATCATCATCATCATTGCCTCCCCATCATCATTGCCTCCCCTGTTATGTTTTGGTAGCTGAGGAGAGCAGGCAAAAACGGCAATACACCAGAGAGGTTGGAATCTACTGGATTGCAGTACCCTGACTAACCACCACAACTAAAGGCAGCCATGGAGCGTTCCTACGTTGGTCCTAGATGCCTCGTCACAGCCTGAGAGGCTAACTACACCTAAAGATAGAAAGAGGAAAGCTATCTGCCCCGGAGCAGATCCCCAAAGAACATAGGAAGCCCCCAAACATGTAATGGCGGTTAGACAAGAGGAAATACAGACACAGACAGAAAATAGTATGAGCAAACGTTGGGGCCAAATCTGCCTAGACATAAAAGGATAGGAAGGATACTTACTGCAATCCAAAAAAACCCTAAAAAAGCCAACGCTACTAATTGCAAAAACACCTGAGATCACACGACCTCTACCACCTAAATTAGTTCTCTGGTGTAACAAAACTAAGCCGCAGCCACTGAAAAAACTGGAAAAGGCAAATGAACAAATAACAGTGGCTCCAGAGGAACTGAGAGGAGCCCAAGCCCCCCCGGGGAGGGGGACCTGGCTAACTTCACAGAAATGCAGAGAAATATGCAACTGGTAAGCACAAAACAAAAAACAGAAAATATCTTATCTGAGAGCAGGAGAAGAGGCAAGACTCAGCAAGCTTCCAAGTGAACCAGGAAACAACGTTGAGACAAGAACAATTGATCACCGGCAACCATGATGGGAGGGAACCTCCCTTATATCCAGCCAGTCTGTAATTCCTGATTGCCAATCCTCATTGAATGGTTCAGTACTGTTTGTAACCACCAGAGGGAGCTTCTGCTCAGAATTCATTTCTAAAACTGTTGTGAATGTGCTAGAAATGAATTCTGAGCAGAGGCTCCCTCTGGTGGTTACAAGCAGTACTGAACTATCCAATGAAGATTGTGAGGATTGGCGATCAGGTGTTACTGACTGGTCTTATATAAGGGAGGTTACCTCCCATCAGGGTTGCCGGTGATCAAATGTTCTGGTCTCATCTTTGATTCCTGTTCACTTTGTAGTTTGCTGTTTCGTGCCTGCATCTTCTGCTAACAGATAAGACATTTTCTTCTTTTAGTTTTTTGTGCTTGCTTTTTGCAATTTGTCCTGCACTTCTGTGGGGGTCTGCCGGGTCCCCTCCGGGGGCTTGTGCTCCTCTCAGTTTAGTTCAGCCACTGTTGTTTGTTCATTTGCCTTTTCCAGTTTTTTCAGTGGCTGCTGTTTAGTTTTTGTTACACCAGAAAACTAATTTAGGTGGTAGAGGTCGTGTGATCTCAGGTGTTTTTGTAATTAGTAGAGTTGGTACTTTTCAGGGTTTTTTGGGATTGCAGTAAGTGTCCTTCCTTTCCTTTTCTATTTAGGAAGTTTGGGCCCCAACGTTTGCTCATACTATTTTCTGTCTGTGTTTATATTTCCTCTAGTCTAACCGCCATTATATGTTTGGGGGCTTTCTATGTTCTTTGGGGATCTGCTCCGGGGCAGATAGTTTTCCTCTTTCTGTCTTTAGGTGTAGTTAGCTTCTCAGGCTGTGACGAGGCGTCTAGGACCAACGTAGGTACGCTCCACGGCTGCCTATAGTTGTGGTGGTTAGTCAGGGTACTGCAATCCCATAGATTCCAACCTCTCTGGTGTATTTCCTTTTTTGCCTGCTCTCCTCAGCTACCAAATCATAACAGTATCACCGGCCAAAACTGAAATTATATGGTACTCACAGAAGGGAAAAATATTGTGGAAAGAAATAAGTTGTCAGAGATTTTTTTTTTTTTTCCCTCTGTATCTCTGAGTGCTGAGGAGGATTTTTTTTTCTCTCAATGGAGCTTGCACAGTTGTCTGGCCGTGTGGATCAGCTTGCCACTGAGGTTGGAGTATTGCTACCTATCTTGCGAGGTTGCCTGTTGTGGAACCTAGGATTCCCAAGCCAGATTTGTTTTTAGGGGATCAAGCTAAATTTCTGAATTTCAAAAATAACTGTAAGTTGTTTTTTGCCTTGAAATCTAAGTCCTCAGGGAACGCAGCACAGCAGGTTCAAATTGTCATCTCTCTCCTGCGCGGCGATCCTCAGGATTGGCTTTTTCCCTGACACCTGGGGATCCTGTTTTGAGTAATGTTGATGCATTTTTTCAGGCTCTGGGGTTATTGTACGATGAGCCTAATGTCACTGATCAAGCTGAAAAAGCCTTGTTGGCATTAAATCAGGGGCTTGAGGACGCTGAGTTATACTGTCAGAGATTCCGTAGTGGGCAGTCCTGACCAAATGGAATGACGATGCTTTGGCAGCCCTTTTTCGGAAGGGTCTGTCAGAGAATGTAAAGGAAGTTATGGTGGGATTCCCTGTCCCCTCTGGTCTCAATGATTCTATGTCATTAGCGATTCAAATTGACAGACGTTTGCGTGAGCGTAGAGGTATGCGTGGAATAGTGTTGCCTTGTGAACCAGCTTCTGAACCCATGCAGTGTGATAGAGTGGCTTCTGGGGCACAGCGTTATGAGTTTCGAAAAGGCAATGGGTTATGTTTCTACTGTGGTGATGCCTCTCATGCTATTTCAGTCTGCCCTAAGCGGGGAAGACGTTTTGCACGCTCAGTTGTCTTGGGTAGTGTTCAGACTAAATTTTTGCTGACTGTTACCCTGATTTGCTCCCTGTCCACATTTTCTGCTCAGGCTTTCGTTGATTCGGGAGCAGCTATTAACCTGATGGATTTTGATTTTGCTAAACGTTGTGGGTTTCCCTTGATACCCCTACGGAAGTCTATTCCCCTACTGGGGATCGATTCTACCCCTTTGGCTGAGAATAAACCTCAGTTCTCTACTCAGGTGATAATGAGGGTTGAACCTGATCATCAGGAGAGTTGCAAATTTTTGGTGCTGTATAATCTGCATGACATTATCGTACTGGGTTTCCCTTGGTTACAGTCTCATAATCCTGTTTTGGATTGGAAATCTGTGTCTGTAACCAGTTGGGGCTGCCAATGTTTTAATACTAACACTCCTGTTTTTTCTGCCTCCCCCCAGGCTCAGGATGTTCCTGACTTTTGACTGATTTTCTGATGTGTTTAGCGAAAGTAAATCTGCATCCTTGCCCCCCCATAGGAGCTATGACTGCACTATTGAATTAGTGCTGGTATAAATTCCCTAAAGGTCGCCTTTTTAACTTGTCTGTACCTGAACAGACGCTATGCGGTCTTATATCAAGGAGTCATTGGAGAAGGGTCATATCAGACCATCCTCTTCACCCTTGGTGCCGGTTTTTTCTTTGTGGCCAAAAAGGATGGTTCATTAAGGCCGTGTATTGATTATCGTCTCTTGAACAATATCACTGTGAAATATCAATATCCGTTACCCTTGATTCTGACCTGTTTTCAAGGGTGAAAAGTGCTACTTGGTTTACCAAGCTTGACCTCAGGGGGGCATATAACCTTATTCGCATTAAGCATGGGGGTGAATGGAAGATGGCATTTAATACCCCAGAGGGGCATTTTGAGTACCTAGTGATGCCCTTTGGGCTCACTAATGCTCCTTCTGTCTTCCAGTCATTCATGAATGACATTTTCAGGGATTTTGTGGATAAATTTCTGATTGTTTATTTGGATGATATCTTGATTTTTTCCAATGACTGGGACTCTCATGTGAAACATGATCGGACTGTGTTCCAGATTTTGAGAGAGAATGCTCTGTATGTGAAGGGATCAAAGTGTCTTTTTGGCGTACAGAGGATCTCATTTCTGGGATTCATTTTGTCCCCATCTGTTATTGAAATGGACCCGGTCAAGGTTCAGGCCATCTGTGATTGGGTCCAACCTACTTCATTAAAGGCTCTTCAGAGATTCTTGGGTTTTGCCAATTTTTATCGTAAATTTATTGGTAATTTCTCTGTTATTGTTAAACCATTGACTGATTTGACCAAGAAGGGTTCTGATGTGGTGAATTGGCCTCCTGAGGCAGTCTCTGCGTTTCAGGAACTTAAGCAGAGATTCACTTCTGCTCCTGTTCTACGGCAGCCTGATGTTTCTCTGCCATTTCAGGTGGAGGTTGATGCCTCTGAAATTGGAGCAGGTGCCGTTTTGTCCCAAAGAGATCCAGAGACCTCTAAAAGTAACCCTTGTGCCTTTTTCTCTCGAAAATTTTCTCCAACTGAACGTAATTATGACGTGGGTAATCGGGAGTTATTGGCCATGAAGTGGGCTTTTGAAGAGTGGAGACAATGGCTGGAGGGAGCCAAACATCAGGTGGTGGTCCTCACGGACCATAAGAATCTGGTTTATCTGGAATCAGCCAAGCGACTTAATCCTAGACAGGCCAGGTGGGCCTTGTTTTTCACACGTTTTAATTTTGTGGTTTCCTTTCTTCCTGGCACTAAGAATGTTAAGGCGGATGTCCTCTCGAGGAGTTTCCTTGCGGACTCTCCTGAGTTATCTGATCCTGCTGTTATTTTGAAAGAGGGTGTAGTTCTTTCCGCCATCTCGCCCAATTTGAGACTGGCTCTGGAAGGGTGTCAGGAGGATAAACCTGAGCGCTGCCCTATTGGGAAATTGTTTGTCCCAGACCGGTGGAAAAAGAGTGTGATGTCTGAGATTCATTGTTCCGCGTTGGCCGGTCATCCCGGAATTTTTGGTACCAGAGACTTGGTTAGTCGGTCCTTTTGGTGGCCTACTTTGTCTCGTGACGTCAGGGAATTTGTACAGTCCTGCGGGACTTGCTCTCGCTCCAAGCCTTGCTCTCGCTCTAGTGGTTTGTTGATGCCATTGCCTGTGCCCAGGGCCGTATTAACGTAGGGGCTGATGGAGCTGCAGCTCCAGGCCCCTTGTTAGAAATAGGCCCATCCGCGGCCCAGCCGGCCGCGCCGATGTCTCGGCTGCCGGGCCGTGCTAGTCAGGGCCGCCATCAGGGCATTACAGCCCTGACTGGCGTATGGGGCCCGATCAGCAGAGGGGGCCTGCACCGGGCCCCGTCACCTACCGATCGGGCCCCACAGCCCGCCCCCAGCGGCAGGATTCTGCCGCTCAAGTAACTGAACCTGCGTCCAGGACGCAGGTTCAGTTACTCTATTACCGTGCGGGCCCGCACAGTAATAGTTAACGCTGCCAGCCAATCGGAGGCTGGCAGCTCACGTCAGCACGCACGTCGCCGGCACCTGACGTCATTGTCAGTTGCCGGCGAGTGCGCGCTTTCTCTTCAGTGTGGATCCCTCGCCGCTGGAACACGGCAAGGTAAGGAGAAAGGTTTTTTTTTTTTTTTTAATGTTGCAAGCGGCAAAGCTGGAGCCCCGGCAGAATGAAGACGGGGCAGGACTGGGGCAGAATGAAGACGGGGCAGGACTGGGGGCAGAATGAACACGGGGCAGGACTGGGGGTAGAATGAAGACGGGGCAGGACTGGGGGCAGAATGAAGACGGGGCAGGACTGGGGGCAGAATGAACACGGGGCAGGACTGGGGGCAGAATGAACACGGGGCAGGACTGGGGGCAGAATGAACACGGGGCAGGACTGGGGGCAGAATGAGGACGGGGCAGGACTGGGGGCAGAATGGACACGGGGCAGGACTGGGGCAGAATGAAGACGAGGCAGGACTGGGGGCAGAATGAAGACGGGCAGGACTAAAGGCAGAATGAAGACGGGCAGGACTGGGGGCAGAATGAAGACGGGGCAGGACTGGGGGCAGAATGAAGACGGGGCAGGACTGGGGGCAGAATGAACACGGAGCAGGACTGGGGGTAGAATGAAGACGGGGCAGGACTGGGGCAGAATGAAGACGGGGCAGGACTGGGGGCAGAATGAACACGGGGCAGGACTGGGGGCAGAATGAAGACGAGGCAGGACTGGGGGCAGAATGAAGACGGGGCAGGACTGGGGACAGAATGAAGACGGGGCAGGACTGGGGGCAGAATGAACACGGGGCAGGACTGGGGGCAGAATGAAGACGGGGCAGGACTGGGGCAGAATGAACACGGGGCAGGACTGGGGCAGAATGAAGACGAGGCAGGACTGGGGGCAGAATGAAGACGGGGCAGGACTGGGGGCAGAATGAACAAGGGGCAGGACTGGGGGCAGAATGAACACGGGGCAGGACTGGGGCAGAATGAACACGGGGCAGGACTGGGGGCAGAATGAAGACGGGGCAGGACTGGGGGCAGAATGAATACGGGGCAGGACTGGGGGCAGAATGAAGACGCGGCAGGACTGGGGGCAGCAGAATGGAGACGGGGCAGAATGAAGACCGGGCTGGACTGGGGGCAGAATGGAGATGGGCAGGACTGGGGCAGAATGGAGACGGGGCAGGACTGGGGCTGACTGAAGATGGGGCAGGACTGGGTAGAATGGAGATGGGCAGGATGAAGACGAGGCAGGACTGGGGGCAGAATGGAGATGGGGCAGGACTGGGGGCAGAATGGAGACTGGATGGGGAAGGATGGAGACTGGGCATGAATCAGAATGGAGACTGGGCAGGAATCAGCATAGAGACGGGGCAGGATAGAGACGGGGCAGGACTGGGGCAGAATGGAGATGGGGCAGGACTGGGGGCAGAATGGAGACTGGATGGGGAAGGATGGAGACTGGGCATGAATCAGAATGGAGACTGGGCAGGAATCAGCATAGAGACGGGGCAGGATAGAGACGGGGCAGGACTGGGGCAGAATGGAGATGGGCAGGACTGGGGGCAGAATGGAGACTGGATGGGGAAGGATGGAGACTGGGCATGAATCAGAATGGAGACTGGGCAGGAATCAGCATGGAGACGGGGCAGGAATCAGGATGGAGACAGGGCAGAATGGAGACTGGGCAGGAATCAGGATGGAGATGGGGCAGAATGGAAACTGGGCAGGAATCAGAATGGACATGGGGCAGAATGGAGACTGGGCAGGAATCAGCACAGAGACGGGGCAGGATGGAGATGGGGCAGGATTGGAGACACTGGGGGCAGGATGGAGACGGGGCAGGATTGGAGACACTGGGGGCAGGATTGGACATACAGACAGGGGGCTGAATGAAAGACATGAGGCCAGAATGGAGACACTGAGGGCAGAATGAAAGTCATGGAGGCATTATTGGAGACACTGGGGGCAGGATGGAGAAGGAGCAGGATTGGAGACACTGGGGCAGGATGGAAAAGGGGCAGGATTGGAGACACTGGGGGCATGATTGGAGACACTGGGGGCATGATTGGAGACACTGGAGGGCATGATTGGAGACACTGGGGGCATGATTGGAGACACTGGGGGCATGATTGGAAACACTGGGGGCATGATTGGAGACACTGGTGGCAGAATTGGAGACGCTGGGGGCAGGATAAAAGACATGGAGGCAGGGTTGGAGACAGATGGGGCAGGATGGGGAGATCATATGGGGCAGAATGGATACTCATGAGGGCGGGATGGGAGAACATATGGCTGAAGCCAGGAATGAGACACACAGGGCCAGGATGGGGGATATTATTACAATACGGGCTAATTAAGGGATATTATTACTGCAGTGATGTATTTTATTTTTTTTGAGTATACTGTTTTAAATGGGGGAAGGTCCTGTTACTGTGCAGAGTGACACTATGTCACCTTTTTTTTCATCTGGTGTAGTTTAGAAGTTGGGAAAAAAATAAGTAATGTGTTCTGCAATCGGAGCTCTAGATAACTGTGTTATTTCCTGCAGAGACGAGCCCTGGCAGGAAGAAGTGATGGCGGTCTATGCTGGATGAAAGATGAAAAGCAAAGATGAAGGACTTCACCTAGAGACGTCACTGGTGAGTCAGTGTTACTTGTACACTGACACTATACACTGTATACAGAGCTCCTGTGTACAAGGTCACCGGTGATTACTGTATTACCTGTACACAGACACTGCATACTAAGTACAGATCTCCTGTGTAGAATGGCACTTATGGTGATAGTATTGTGGTTTTTTTTTTATTACTGATCAGTATTGTAGTATTCAGTCACTATGTGATGGTAATATATGGTCTGGTCATGGTGTGGCGGTATTTGTTCCTTGTATGTGCTATTATTCGGTCACTGTGTGGTGGCAATATGTGGTCTGGTCATGGTGTTGCGGTATTTGTTCCTTGTATGTGATATTATTTGGTCACTTTGTGGTGGTATTATATGGTCTGGTGGTATTTGTTCCTTGTAGGTGATATTATTCGATCACTGTATCACATGTATCATATATTTACTTTGTTTATATCTTTTACGTTACATTTTTGGCCTTTGTGAATTGCCGTGTTTGGCCCCACCCCTTGCCCCGCCCCTTCAACTCCAAGCCCATCATGTTCTTAATCCGGCCCTGCCTGTGCCCAAGAGACCATGGACCCATATCTCTATGGATTTCATTTCCGACCTCCCTGTTTCTCAGAGAATGACCGTTATCTGGGTGATTTGTGATAAGTTTTCCAAAATGATACATCTTGTGCCATTACCTAAGTTGCCTTCCTCCTCTGAATTGGTGCCTTTGTTCCTTCAGCACGTGGTTCGGTTACACGGCATTCCTGAGAACATTGTGTCTGACAGAGGAGTCCAGTTTGTTTCCAGATTTTGGAGGACTTTTTGTTCTAAACTTGGTGTTCAATTGTCTTTCTCTTCGGCTTTTCATCCTCAGACCAATGGACAAACTGAGAGAACAAACCAGACATTGGAGACTTATCTAAGATGCTTTGTGTCTGCTGATCAGGATGACTGGGTCTCTTTTTTGCCTTTGGCTGAGTTTGCTCTTAATAATAGGGCTAGCTCTGCCACTTTGATGTCTCCATTTTTCTGCAACTTTGGGTTTCACCCTCGATTTTCTTCGGGACAGACGGAGGCTTCTGTCTGTCCGGGTGTTGACTCTGTTGTGGAGCGTATGCAGCAGATTTGGGACCAGGTAGTGGAGAGGTTGTCCCTCTCTCAGGAGAAGGCCCAGCGGTTTGCCAACCGCATAGGACTGATGGTCCTCGGTTTGAAGTGGGGGACTTGGTCTGGTTGTCCTCAGGAAATATCCCTATGAGAGTTGCATCTCCTAAGTTTAAGCCTAGGTTCATTGGACCTTATAGGATCATGGCGATTCTTAATCCTGTTTCCTTTTGTTTACTTCTTCCAGGGACATTTAAGATCCATAACGTGTTCCACAAGTCCTTATTGAAGAGGTTTGTCGAGCCAGTGGTTCCTATGGCTGTGCCTCCTGACCCTGTTTTGGTTGAGGGCAATCTGGAGTATGTGGTTGAGAAAATATTGAATTCTCGTTTTTCTAGACAGAAACTCCAGTATTTGGTTAAGTGGAGAGGTTATGGTCAGGAGGACAATTCTTGGGTGTTTGCTTCTGACATCCATGCTAGGAGACTCATCCGTGCGTATCACAGAGCTCATCCTGACCGACCTGGTTGCTCAAATGAGGGTTCGGTGACCCCTCCTCAAGGGGGGGTACTGTTGTGAATGTGCTAGAAATGAATTCTGAGCAGAGGCTCCCTCTGGTGGATACAAGCAGTACTGAACTATCCAATGAAGATTGTGAGGATTGGCGATCAGGTGTTACTGACTGGTCTTATATAAGGGAGGTTGCTGTTTCGTGCCTGCATCTTCTGCTAACAGATAAGACATTTTCTTCTTTTAGTTTTTGTGCTTGCTTTTTGCAATTTGTCCTGCACTTCTGTGGGGGTCTGCCGGGTCCCCTCCGGGGGCTTGTGCTCCTCTCAGTTTAGTTCAGCCACTGTTGTTTGTTCATTTGCCTTTTCCAGTTTTTTCAGTGGCTGCTGTTTAGTTTTTGTTACACCAGAGAACTAATTCAGGTGGTAGAGGTCGTGTGATCTCAGGTGTTTTTGTAATTAGTAGAGTTGGTACTTTTCAGGGTTTTTTGGGATTGCAGTAAGTGTCCTTCCTTTCCTTTTCTATTTAGGAAGTTTGGGCCCCAACATTTGCTCATACTATTTTCTGTCTGTGTTTGTATTTCCTCTAGTCTAACCGCCATTATATGTTTGGGGGCTTTCTATGTTCTTTGGGGATCTGCTCCGGGCAGATAGTTTTTCCTCTTTCTGTCTTTAGGTGTAGTTAGCTTCTCAGGCTGTGACGAGGCGTCTAGGACCAACGTAGGTACGCTCCACGGCTGCCTTTAGTTGTGGTGGTTAGTCAGGGTACTGCAATCCCATAGATTCCAACCTCTCTGGTGTATTTCCTTTTTGCCTGCTCTCCTCAGCTACCAAATCATAACATAAAACATTCACAACAGTACCCCCCCTTGAGGAGGGGTCACCGAACCCTCATTTGTGCAACCAGGTCGGTCAGGATGAGTTCTGTGATACCAACGGATCAGTCTCCTAGCATGGATGTCCGAAGCAAACACCCAAGAATTGTCCTCCTGACCATAACCTCTCCACTTAACCAAATACTGGAGTTTCCGTCTAGAAAAACGAGAATCCAATATTTTCTCAACCACATACTCCAGATTGCCCTCAACCAAAACAGGGTCAGGAGGCGCAGCCATAGGAACCACTGGCTCAACAAACCTCTTCAATAAGGACTTGTGGAACACGTCATGGATCTTAAATGTCCATGGAAGAAGCAAACGAAAGGAAACAGGATTAAGAATCTCCATGATCTTACAAGGTCCAATGAACCTAGGCTTAAACTTAGGAGATGCAACTCTCATAGAGATATTTCTTGAGGACAACCAGACCAAGTCCCCCACTTTAAACCGAGGACTATCAGTCCTATGCCGGTTGGCAAACCGCTGGGCCTTCTCCTGAGAGAGGGACAACCTCTCCACTACCTGGTCCCAAATCTGCTGCATACGCTCCACAACAGAGTCAACACCCGGACAGACAGAAGCCTCCGTCTGTCCCGAAGAAAATCGAGGGTGAAACCCAAAATTACAGAAAAATGGAGACATCAAAGTGGCAGAGCTTGCCCTATTATTAAGAGCAAACTCAGCCAAAGGCAAAAAAGAGACCCAGTCATCTTGATCAGCAGACACAAAGCATCTCAGATAAGTCTCCAATGTCAGACACAATGTTCTCAGGAATGCCGTGTAACCGAACCACGTGCTGAAGGAACAAAGGCACCAATTCGGAGGAGGAAGGCAACTTAGGTAATGGCACAAGATGTATCATCTTGGAAAACCTATCACAAATCACCCAGATAACGGTCATTCTCTGAGAAACAGGGAGGTCGGAAATAAAATCCATAGAGATATGGGTCCATGGTCTCCTGGGCACAGGCAATGGCATCAACAAACCACTAGAGCGAGAGCAAGGCTTGGAGCGAGAGCAAGTCCCACAGGACTGCACAAACTCCTGACGTCACGAGACAAAGTAGGCCACCAAAAGGACCGACCCACCAAGTCTCTGGTACCAAAAATTCCGGGATGACCGGCCAACGCGGAACAATGAATCTCAGACATCACACTCTTCTTCCACTGGTCTGGGACAAACAATTTCCTAATAGGGCAGCGCTTAAGGCCCACCTGGCCTGTCTAGGATTAAGTCGCTTGGCTGATTCCAGATAAACCAGATTCTTATGGTCCGTGAGGACCACCACCTGATGTTTGGCTCCCTCCAGCCAATGTCTCCACTCTCAAAAGCCCACTTCATGGCAATAACTCCCGATTACCCACGTCATAATTACATTCAGTTGGAGAAAATTTTCGAGAGAAAAAAGCACAAGGGTTACTTTTAGAGGTCTCAGGATCTCTTTGGGACAAAACGGCACCTGCCCCAATTTCAGAGGCATCAACCTCCACCTGAAATGGCAGAGAAACACCAGGCTGCCGTAGAACAGGAGCAGAAGTGAATCTCTGCTTAAGTTCCTGAAATGCAGAGACTGCCTCAGGAGGCCAATTCACCACATCAGAACCCTTTTTGGTCAAATCAGTCAATGGTTTAACAATAACAGATAAATTACCAATAAATTTACGATAAAAATTGGCAAAACCCAAGAATCTCTGAAGAGCTTTTAATGAAGTAGGTTGGACCCAATCACAGATGGCCTGAACCTTGACCGGGTCCATTTCAATAACAGATGGAGACAAAATGAATCCCAGAAATGAGATCCTCTGTACGCCAAAAAGACACTTTGATCCCTTCACATACAGAGTATTCTCTCTCAAAATCTGGAACACAGTCCGAACATGTTTCACATGAGAGTCCCAGTCATTGGAAAAAATCAAGATTAGAGTTGAGCATTCCGATACCGCAAGTATCGGGTATCGGCCGATATTCGCTGTATCGACTTTAGATTCTTAGTTCCGATATTTTCCATATATCGTATACCGGAATCGGAAGTTCCCATAATTCTTTGAGAGGCAATGTGATTTTAGTCAGCCAATGAGGAATCCTAAGAAGTGTGTGCACATCCTGTACTGCTGCGGTCATGTTAACTAATGGCATGGCTGTGATTGGATGCTGAAATGATGTCAAATGCACTATAAAAGGCGCCGCCGCCATTTTAGCGTCACTGTGCTGGAATTCAGTTTGGGGACAGAACGCTGCTCTGCTGACTCTGAGGGACATTAGAGATTGCAATTTTGTGTACTGTGCTTTTAGGCAGGCTAGTTTACCAACCGCTGTGTAAAGCTTTCCTTTTGCCTTGCAGTGTTGTTTTTCACAGCTCTGCAAGGTGTGTGTGTGCGTGCAGGTGACGCTGCAGTTTGCTCTGCATCCAACGCGTTTGTAGCATCTGCACGTTCACTCACAGACTTTTTTTTTTCTTTAGTGTAATTCTTGCTGCTCCATTCAATTGAAATTATAGTGTGACGTGCTTCCATCCGTATCCAAAAACATTGGTTGCAAACACTATAAAGTACACAAAGGAGCCTTTCACAGATAGTGAACAGTTGTGTTTCAGTGTTCACTGCAGTCTGTGAGGTATTTTTATTTATTTTTTTAAATGCAGATCACCTCCCAGTTACTTCTTCAACTAATGCTGCGTGTACTCTGCTGAGCGTGTGTCACTGCCTCATCCTTGTCATTTTTCTAAAATTGTTGCTGCTCCATTCTATTGAAAAAAACTAAAATCTATGAGTGTGACGTGCTTCCATCCTGATACAATACATGCTTGCAAACACTATAGAAGTACACAAAGGCCTTTCACAGATAGTGAACATTGTGTTTCAGTGTTCACTGCAGTCTGTGAGTTTTTTTTTTTTTTTTTTTGAGTGCAGATCACGCTCCAGTTATTCTTCAACTAATGCTGCGTGTACTCTGCTGAGCGTCTGTCACTGGCTCATCCTTGTCATTTTCTAAAATGGTGCTGCTTTATTCTATTTTAAATTTTACTAAAATCTATTAGTGTGACGCTCTTCCATCAAAATACAATACATTGCTTGCAAACATAATAGAATCCACAAAAAGGCCTCTCACAGCAAGTGAACAGTTGTGTTCAGTGTTCACTCTAGTCTGAGGTTTTAAATTTTTGGTAGGAGTGTAGATCCCGCTCCACTTACTTCAACCACCGCTGCGTGTACTCTGCTGAGTGTCTGTCACTGGCTCATCCTGTCATTTTTCTAAAATTGGTGCTGCTTTATTCTATTTTTAAAGTTACTAAAATCTATTAGTGTGACGCTCTTTCCATCAAAATACAATACATTGCTTGCAAACATAATAGAAGTCCACAAAAAGGCCTTCACCAGCAAGTGAACAGTTGTGTTCAGTGTTCACTCTAGTCTGAGGTTTAAATTTTTGGTAGGAGTGTAGATCCCGCTCCACTTACTTCACCACCGCTGCGTGTACTCTGCTGAGTGTCTGTCACTGGCTCATCCTTGTCATTTTCTAAAATTGGTGCTGCTTATTCTATTTTAAATTTACTAAAATCTATTAGTGTGACGCTCTTCCATCAAAATACATACATTGCTTGCAAACATAATAAAGTCCACAAAAAGGCCTTTCACAGCAAGTGAACAGTGTGTTCAGTGTTCACTCTAGTCTGAGGTTTAAATTTTTGGTAGAGTGTAGATCCGCTCCACTTACTTCAACCATCGCTGCATGTACTCTGCTGAGTGTCTGTCACTGGCTCATCCTTGTCATTTTTTCTAAAATTGGTGCTGCTACATTCAATTTCAAATAATTCAAATCTATTAGTGTACAGCTTCCATCCGTATCCAATACATTGGTTGCAAAGAATATAGAATTACACAAAGAGGGCTTTCACAGCTATTGAACAGTTGGTGAAGTGTTCACTGTAGTCTGAGGTTTTCAGGTATTATTATATTTACTTGTATGCTTTTATTTAAAAGCCAAGAACAATGAAGGCAAACATTCGCACTGCAGCTGTTGTCAAAGTTCAACCCACATTATGCACTTCCAACATTGCAGCTTTTGAGGCATGATGTGAGTTTGATTTGCCTAAATTATGGAGTGACAAAATGGCTCAGGGAACAAAACATAGAGATTTTGGGGCCATGGGCTGGAAACTCCCCAGATCTTAATCCCATGAAACTTGTGGTCAATCATCAAGAGACGGGTGGAAAAACAAAAAATTAAAAATTTGACAAAATGAAACATTGTTGTGAAGAATGGACTGCTACACCGATTTGGTCCAGAATTTTTGGAAAGCCGGGGGGAATTCCCCCGGCCCCCAAGAAGAAGGAAAAAACTGCAAAATTAACTTGCGCAAAATTTTATTCTAACGTCAATATAAGCTTTTTTTACTATATTTTGCAATTATATTTCTGTCTGTGTAAAAATACTGTCAAAAACCTAAAACCCGAGGGAGCGATCATGTGAAAATATCATATTTTTATTATAAAAAATTTTTGGGCCCTGACTGTACAGTTCAGGTGGTAGAAAGATGAAATAACAGGATACATGTTAAATTCCAACCGTTATTTAATCGAAACAGACGGCAAATTATGCGTGATCCATGCCTTGTTCTTTTCAGCAAAGTAAACCGGGGCCTTTTTTCAGAGGGTACCAAGCGACGGTTGTTAGAACCCCCACCTAAGCACAAAAAACGCGCTCCGATAAACACTGGCACAGGGGGAACCCACCTCCAATGCATACTGGGGAAGCCGGGGGTGTACCAGCTTAGAGACCAAAACTTTTAAAGGGAAAGCCATCGGGGGGACACTGAGAGGGCCAAAAAATGTGTCTGCCCCCCTCTTACGGAAAAAAATTTTCCGCTGACTGGGCCCTTTCAGGTGTAGACTTGGTGGCGCTGCCACAAAACTTCGCCACATTTGGAAAAAACGGTCTTGCCCGTGCAGAGGCGCTGCTTGGCTCCCTCTTTTTTCAGAGCTGTCTCCACTGCCTCGACGCACCCAGCTGCTTTTGTAAAGCTACCACCCCTTCTCTCGGCTGGAAGGAGAACATTAGGATTTTCCAAAGCTTACAACCCCATGATCCCCTTTTTCTCAACCAAGACGACCACTGTACCCTTTCCCATTGCATTTACCCCCTCAGACTGTGAGCCCTCGCGGGCAGGGCCCTCTCCTTCGTACTTGTTTCCCTTGTCCAGCACACTTTATTGTACCTGTCTAAATTTTTCCCTTGTCATAGTAAAGCGCCATGGAAAAATGGCGCTTAAAAATGTATAATAATAATAATAATTGCAGCTTTTTTCTTTTTTACTCCCGCATTTTACGCCCCCTTTTTTAACGGCTGATGGGTTTTTAAAGTTGCCCGGGGGAGCGAGGGTCTGGGGCAGGGGAAAAATATCGGGAACGGGGAAGCAGCTGCCACGGGGCCCCGGGGTAAAAGGGGGGGCCCTCCCGGCAGTGCTTCACCACCACCACGGTAGTTCCGCAAGCTGCCTGACGTACCGTACTCTGAGAGGTTCCGGGGGCAGTGTACAGGGGCGCAGTCACACACACTGTAAAACCCCCTCACTGCCCCTCCTCGCCCGATCAAAAGCAAGCACGGTCCCTCCCCCCCCGCGCGCACACTCTCAACTGGGGAGAGATGGGGGGGGGCCCCAAATGTCGGGGTGGGCACAAAACGGGGGGGGAAAGGGGGAAAAAGGGGAAAAAAAAAAAGAGTGGGAGAGAAAAGGTAAAGAAGACAGAAAAAAAAGAGAGGAAGCACAGGGGAAAAGATGAATAGTAATATATAAGATATAATAATAGATATTAGCCTTTAACTGTCTTGCCACGAGTGCACGCTTCCTGCATGGAGGGGTTTCCCCCCCAGGAGCGCGGCCAGGTAAGAAAACTGTTTTTTTGTTTTTTTTTTTTTGGAAAAGGCGATCCGGGGCCCCCCGGAGACGGGGCATGGGGGCCCCAATGCGAACAGGGGGGGGGGAATTGGACATGGGGGGCAGAATGCTGGGGATGGGGGGGGGGAAATGCTGGCACGGGGGGGCAGAATGGGGAAAAGGGGGGCGAATGCTGGACATTGGGACAGAAGCTGGACAAAAAAGGGGGGAGAATGTGGACACGGGGGGAAAATGCTGGACACGGGGGGGCAGAAGCTGGACATTTTGGCAGAATGTGGACACGGGGGGGCAGAAAAACTGGACACGGGGGAACCGGATGCTGGGGCCGGGGGGGCAGAATGCTGGACACGGGGGGGGGAAAATGGACCGGGGGGCCAAATTCTGGCCGGGAGAAGCTGGACACGGGGGGGAGAATTCTGGGGACTGGGGGCAGAAGCTGGGGCCCCGGGGCCAGAATGCTTGGGGCCGTGGCAGAAAACTGGCACGTGGCAGAATGCGAGACAAGGGGGCAGAATGCTGGACATGGGGGCAGAATGCGACACGGGGGAATGCTGGGGGACGGGGGGAATGCGGAACGGGGGGGCAGAATGGAGACACGGGGGGGGGGGGGAAAAGTGGACGGGGGGGCAAAAAGCTGGGGGCGGGGGGCGAATGCTGGGCCCCGGGGGGAAAAATTTGGACACGGGGGAATGCTGGCACGGGGGGCAAAATTTTTGGACACGGGGGGGGGGAATGTGGACACGGGGGGCAGAATGTGGACCAAGGGGGGGCAGAATGCTGGACATTGGGCAGAATGCTGGGCCCGGGGGGGCAAATGTGGAACGGGGGGGGAATGCTGGCACGGGGGACAGAATTCTGGGGACGGGGAGGAATGCTGGCACGGGGGGGGGGAATGTGGAACAGGGGGCAGAATGCTGGCCGGGGGGGCAGAAAACGGAAAAGGGGGGGAAATTCTGGACAGGGGGCGAATGCTGGACACGGAGGGAGAATTTTGGACACTGGGGGGCAGAATGCGGCCCCCGGGGGCCGAAGTGGACACAGTGGCGAATCTGGACACAGGGGGAAAAGCGAACACGGGGGCAGAAGCTGACATGGGGGCAGAATGCTGGACACGGGGGGGGAAAAGCTGGGGATTGGGGGAAAAAAAATGGCCGGGGGGGCAGAATGCTGGACACGGGGGGAAACTGGACATGGGGGACAGAATTCTGGGGACGGGAGAATTTCGGACACGGAGGGCAAATGCTGCACGGGGGCAGAACGGACTGGGGGGGGGAGAATGCTGGGGACGGGGGGGCAAATTCTGGACACGGGGAGAAACTGGACACGGGGGGGAGAATCTGGACACGGGGGGGGGGGAAAACTGGACAAAGGGGGGCAAATGCTGACCCCTTGGGGGCAAAGTGGACACCGGGGGCAGAAAGTGGGGAAAGGGGGGGGAATGCGGGGCCGGGGGGGGAAAATTCTGGACACGGGGGGAATGCTGGACCGGGGGCAGAATCTGGACA
>JARQOD010000001.1:461341691-461361583 GCA_033576555.1 Oophaga sylvatica
CATCCTGACCGACCTGGTTGCTCAAATGAGGGTTCGGTGACCCCTCCTCAAGGGGGGGTACTGTTGTGAATGGGTTTGAGATGAGTTCTGAGCAGAGGCTCCTCTGGTGGTTACAAGCGGTGCTAGTGAAGATTGTGAGGACTGGGAATCAGGTGTTACTGACTGGTCTTATATAAGGGAGTCATTTTCCCATCAGGGTTGCCGGTGATCAATTGTTCTGGTCTGAATCCTTCTTTCCAGTTTCCCTTGTAGCCTGCTGTGTCGTGTCTGCTTCTCCTGCTAACAGATAAGTCTTTTTCTGCTTTTGTGTTTGTGCTTGATTTTTGCATTTTGTCCTGCACTTCTGTGGGGGCCTTCAGGGTCCCTCCGGGGGCTTCTGCCCTCTCAGTTTAGTTCAGCCACTGAGTTTTGTTCTTTTGCTTTTTCCAGCTTTTTCAGTGGCTGCTGTTTTGATTTTGTTACACCAGAGAACTAATTTAGGTGGTAGAGGTCGTGTGATCTCAGGTGATTTTGAAATTAGTAGAGTTGGTGTTTTTCAGGGTTTTCTGGGATTGCAGTAAGTACCCTTCCTATCCTTTTCTATTTAGATAGTTTGGGCCCCAGCGTTTGCTCATACTATTTTCTTTCTGTGTCTGTATTTCCTCTTGTCTAACCGCCATTACATGTTTGGGGGCTTTCTATTATCTTTGGGGTTCTGCTCCGGGGCAGTTAGCTTTCCTATTTCTGTCTTTAGGTGTAGTTAGTTTCTCAGGCTGTGACGAGGCGTCTAGGACCAACGTAGGAACGCTCCACGGCTGCCTCTAGTTGTGGTGGTTAGTCAGGGTACTGCAATCCCATAGATTCCAACTGCTCTGGTGTATTGCCTTTTTTTCCTGCACTCCTCAGCTACCGAAACACAACAAATACCAATCATTTTATTTTTCCTTTACAAAATAAGGAATGAATTCCAGGTGCTGTGACATGCTATAGAATATACTTTAATACTACATCACAGTTTTGCATTGAATTTTGAAATTCATGATCACGTTGGTCTTGGCTTCTAAAACGGCAGATACGAGGACTTTCGTTAGGTGCCCAGATGCAATGGCCACAAACTGGCCTACGTGATCGCGTTGTGTGGGAAAGTTATGGCCATCAGAACTGATGGAAGCAATTTGGAAGCCCTTTAAATGCCGCTGTCATGCATGCTGCGATCAGAGCTCGCTCTGATCGGATCAGTTAACCTTGGGTGCCAGCTGTGCAACACAGTCAGCATATATGCCATTTATAAAATAAGGAAGGGGATGCGGCACTCCACAAACTCTTCAGTCAGCTAATTAGCAGGGGTGCCAGTATTCAGACCCGCACCAATCTGATATTGATAGTTAATAGTCCTGAATAATCCTTTGTTTATGACATAGTGCGAAAGTTAACTCTAGCAGACAAAAGTTTTCTGCAAGTCCCAGGTAGGATCAAAACATGTAAATCTGATCGGGAGAAAAGACAGATGCAACTTATTTTAGTTTAGTCCCACTTTATTACTCTAGTTCATAGTGCAGGTGTTAATAAGATGAAATGGAAAATGCATTCACATAACAAGTCATCATTACTAAGATACAATGTAGATTAGAAACAAAGACATAGCATCAAATCAATAGCATCTATTATAATTCCTTCCTGGACGAGACTTACAAAACTGGCACAGAATACATATCTCAAATCCAAATTAATAAATCTGGCTCTGCTTCCACACCTCCAGTTCCTGGCTAGACAGATAAGAGGTTTGCGATTGCAATCTGGCTATTTGGCAAAGCAAACAAGCTATAGACACAACACAATAAAACCAGAGATGTGAAAGGATGGGTTGTAAATTGTTTACTCCAATAAATACAAACCATAAGACTGCTGGAAACATACAGCTAATATTTACAAGACTGTATTTGTTAAACTGTTACAACCTTGTTAAATATTCAACCGTAACATCCTTTTTCACTTTTGCAGAACTAGCTGTTAGCACACTGGTGGACACAGGTCCCCTGCACAAGAACAATACAGGGGACCTTTGTTGTCAAAGAGCTCTTAAAAATGCAAAATTGCACCTGCTTTGCAGGTAGAAATGGGCCTCCTTGCCTCTTGGGCCCCTGTGCGGCCGCACAGGTTGCACCAATGATATGTCGGCCCCTGTGTTAGCAGATACTACAATCCTGCAACAATTCAGGAATTTCAGGGCCCCATACTGGCAAAATTTTCGGGGCCCCCATGAGATTCCACCCAGGCTCCACCCCAGCCCCGCCTCCACCCCTCGAACTGTCAACAGTCCCACCGCTCTCTCTTGGAAAAACTCCACTTCTCACCAATCACACAATAACAGTTCCTATTACCAGATCACACATACAGTGGGTTCAGAAAGTATTCAGACCCCTTTACATTTTTCACTCTTTGTTTCATTGAAGCCATTTGGTAAATGCAAAAAAGTTCATTTTTTTCTCATTAATGTATACGCTGCACCCCATCTTGACTGAAAAAAATCAGAAATGTAGAAATTTTTGCAAATTTATTAAAAAAGAAAAACTGAAATATCACATGGTCATAAGTATTCAGACCCTTTGCTCAGACACTCATATTTAAGTCACATGCTGTCCATTTCCTTGTGATCCTCCTTGAGATGGTTCTAATCCTTCATTGGAGTCCAGCTGTGTTTAATTAAACTGATAGGACTTGATTTGTAAAGGCACACACCTGTCTATATAAGACGTCACAGCTCACAGTGCATGTCAGACCAAATGAGAATCATGATGTCAAAGGAACTGGCCAAGGAGCTCAGAGACAGCATTGTGGCAAGGCACAGATCTGGCCAAGGTTACAAAAGAATTTCTGCTGTACTCAAGGTTCCTAAGAGCACAGTGGCCTCCATAATCCTTATATGGAAGAAATTTGGGACGACCACAAGTCTTCCTAGACCTGGCCGTCCAGCCAAACAGAACAATCGTGGGAGAAGAGGCTTGGTAATAGAGGTAAAGAAGAACCCCAAGATCACTGTGACTGAGCTCCACAGATACAGGAGGTAGATGGTAGAAAGTTCCACAAAGTCAACTATCACTGCAGCCCTCCACCAGTCAGGCCTTTATGGCAGAGTGGCCCGACGGAAGCCTCCACTCAGTGCCAGAGTTTGCTAAAAAAAACACATGAAGGACTCCCAGACTATGAGAAATAAGATTCTCTGGTCTGATGAGACGAATATAGAACTTTTTGGTGATAATTCTAAGCGTATGTGTGGAGAAAACCTGCCACTGCTCATCACCTGCCCAATACAATCCCAACAGTGAAACATGGTGGTGGCAGCATCATGCTATGGGGGTGTTTTTCAGCTGCAGGGACAGGACGACTGGTTACAATTGAAGTAAACATGAATGTGGCCAAGTACAGAGATATCTTGGATGAAAACCTCTTCCAGAGTGCTCTGGACCTCAGACTTGGCCGAAGGTTCACCTTCCAAAAATACAATGACCTTAAGCATACAGCTAAAATAAGAAATGAGTGGCTTCAGAACAATTCTGTGACTATTCTTGACTGGCCCAGCCAAAGCCCTGACCTAAACTCAATTGAGCATCTCTGGAGAGACCTGAAAATGGCTATCCACCAATGTTCACCATCCAACCTGATAGACTGGAGAGGATCTGCAAGGAAGAATGGCAGAGGATCCCCAAATCCAGGTGTGGAAAACTTGTTGCATCATTCCCAAGAAGACTCATGGCTGTACTAGCTCAAAAGGGTGCTTCTACTCAATACTGAGCAAAGGGTCTAAATACAGTACTTATGACTATGTGATATTTTAGTTTTTCTTTTCTAATAAATTTGCAAAAATTTCTACATTTCTGTTTTTTTTAGTCAAGATGGGGTGCAGAGTGTACATTAATGAGAAAAAATGAACTTTTTTGCATTTACCACATGGCTGCAATGAAACAAAAAGTGAAAAATTTAAAGGGTCTGAATACTTTCCAAACCCACTGTATAGCCAGCAGCTTTTGTTTTGGCCAAAATATTTTTTTAATCTGCTGCCACGACAAGGTAGACTCTTTTGGCCGGGCCCTACTCTACTCTAACCTATTAAAAATTTGTTAAAATATGTAATACCATTTAGGTATATTTTTATTTATTTTTCAATTGTTAAAATGACCAATAATGTTATATACAAGTGACAAATACCACCGCACCATGACCAGACACCATATTACCACCACATAGTGACCTACAATACCACATACAAGGAACAAATACCACCACACCATGTCCAGACCACATATTACAACCACAGTGACCGAATAATATCACATACAAGGGACAAATACAGCCACACCATGACCAGACCACATATTACCACCACATAGTGACCAAATAATAGCACATACAAAGAACAAATACCGCCACACCTTGGCCGGACACCATATTACCACCACATAGTGACTTAATACTACAATACTGATCATCAATAAAAAACACAATACTATCACCATAAGTGCCATTATACACAGGAGATCTGTACTTTGTCTGTGTACAGGTAATACAGTGATCACCGGTGACATTATACACAGCAGCTCAGTATATAGTGTCAGTGTACAGGTAATACAGGGATCACCAGTGACATTATACACAGGAGCGCTGTATATAGTGTATAGTGTACAAGTAATACAGGGATCACCAGTGACATTATACACAGGAGCTCTGTATATACTGTCAGTGTACAGGTAATACAGTGATCACCAGTGACATTATACCAGGAGCTCTGTATATAGTGTATAGTGTACAGGTAATAAAGTGATCACTAGTGACATACACAGGAGCTCTGTATATAGTGTCAGTGTACAGGTAATACAGTGATCACTGGTGACATTGTACACAGGACCTTTGTATACAGTGTATAGTGTCAGTGTACAGGTAACACACTGACTTACCAGTGACGTCTCTAGGTGAAGTGCTTCATCTTCGCTTTTCATCTTCATCCAGCAAAGACCGGCATCACTTCTTCCAGCCAGGGCTCGTCTCTGCAGGAAATAACAGTTATCTAGAGCTCCACTTGCAGAACACATTACTTAATTTTTTCCCAACTTCCACACTACAACAGATGAACAAAAAAAGACGACATAGTGTCGCTCAGCACAGTAACAGGACCGCCCCCCATTTAAAACAGTATCCTCAAAAAATAAATACATCACTGCACTAATAATATCCCTTAATTAACCCCTATGGTAATAATATCCCCCATCCTGGCCCCGTGTATCTCATTCCTGGCTCCAGCCATATGTTTTCCCATCCTGCCCTCATGACTATCCATTCTGCTCCACATGATCTCCCCATCCTACCCCATCTCTCTCTCAATCCTGCCCCATCTGTCCCATGATCCTGCCCCATCTGTCTCCATCATATCCATCCTGCCCCATGATACTGCACCATGTGTCTCCATCCTGCACCATGATCCTGCCCCATCTGTCTCCATCCTGACTCATGACCCTGCCCCATCTGTCTCCATCCTGCCGATGACCCTGCCCCATCTGTCTCCATCCTGCCCCATATTCCTGCCCCATCTGTCTCCATTCTGCCCCCGTGTCTCCATCCTGTCCCGTGTCTCCATCGTGCCCTCATGTCTTCATCCTGCCCCATGTCTCCATCCTGCCCCCATGTCTCCATCCTGCCCACGTGTCTCCATCCTGCCCCATATCTCCATTCTGCATCATGTGTTTACATCCTGCCCCCTGTGCCTCCCAACCTGCCCCCGTGCCTCCCATCCTGCCCCGGTGTCTCCCATCCTGTCCCGTGTCTCCATTCTGCCCTTGTCTCCATTCTGCCCCATGTCTCCATTCTGTCCCGGCAGGATGGAGAAACATGGTCCATGTGTCTGCATCCTGCCATCGAAACATATTGCGGCTTGCCGTTTTCAATACAAATAAATACAAAAAAGTTCTCCTTACCTGGTGCGTTCCTGCGGAGATGTTCCCTCCAAGCATTTCAAGCGTGGACTCGCCGGCGAATAACAATGATGTCATATGCCGGCGACGTGCGTGCTGACGTCAGCTGCCAGCCTCCGATTGGCTGGCGGGTTTTAACTATTACCGTGCGGGCCCGCACGGCAGTAGAGTTTAACTGAACCTGCAGGTTCAGTTTCTGCACCAGCAAAATCCTGCCGCTGGGGCCCGATGAGCAGAAGAGATGGGGCTCAATACGGACCCCTTCTGCTCATCAGGCCCCATACGCCAGTCAGGGCAGTAATGCCGTGATGGCAGCCCTGAATGAGCATGTCTAAGAAAGCTTGTTTCCTGAGAATCTGGCAGTGTAAAATAGGCCGATAACTCTTTGACAAACAATAAAAACACTCATTTGTACGGTGAAATGATTTTTCAGGAAGCTTAAAAATAAATATTTTTAGCAGCACATTTAGGACATGTGCTGCCAAGAACAATAATATTGTTCGGTTCACATAAAGTTCAGCTAGCCTGTCTAAACATGCTTTGAAATGATCACCGAACAAGCAGCCGATAGGTGTCCAATAGTGGTGAGCGAACGTGCTCGAGTAGGGTGTTATCTGATCATGCTCGGGTGCTAACCGATTGTCTTTGTTGTGCTCGAATAATATGTTTGAGTCCTCGCGGCTGCATGTCTCGCGGCTGTTCGACAGCAGCAACATGTGCAGGGATTGCCCAACAAGCAGGCAATCCCTGCATGTGTTGCGCCTATCAAACAGCTGTGAGACATGCAGCTGCGGGAACTCGAACATATTATTCAAGCACGCTGAAGACAATCGGTTAGAACCCGAGCATGATCAGATAACACCTTACCCGAGCATGTTTGCTCTTTACTAGTGGACATTTAACGACTGGGATCTGCCTGCGGAAATGCAACCTTATGTTGGGTTGGGTTTACAAGTATTCATCCAATGCAGTTAAAAGACCACCAGTCAACTACATGCACGCAAATTAGAATCCATTAGAGGTCTATTTGGTCAAGATGACCACAATTCTAAGCGCACAAAAAGATCATTAACACAATAATTCTGTGCACATTTAATTTCATGTTATCCGCATTACAAATCTTGTTTTTAAGCCAGCCTAAAAATTGTCGCACCCATCATTTGTTTTCTCATTTGTTGGTGGATAGTCTGGCAAGGAAACTGTGACATCAGGTTTTTCTAGGCTTCTATCGGTGCAGATGTGACGTGATTGCAAGGCCCAATGGTTTGTCATGACAGCCAAGGGTCTGCTGAAGACCCCCGTGCCTGTCATTACAATCCTCCTGTGAATGCCGACAAGTTAATGATGCACTGATAAGCATAGCACAAGCGATCAGACTATTAAATAAAGTAAAAAGTGGAAAAAAAGGTTTTAAAAATATGAAAAAATAAAATAAAAAGTTCAAATTAACCACCTTTTGCCCCATTAAAAATAAAACTATTTAAAAAAATAATAAAAATATCTATCAAAGTATAAAGTAAATTAATTCAATCGGTAAACGGCGTAAGAAAAAACACAAATAGTTTTACGATTTTTTTGGCCGCCGTAACATTACAATAAAATGCAATAACAGGTGATCAAAACATTGTATCTACCCCCAAATGGCATCAATAAAAACTTCAGCTCAGTGCACAAAAAATAGGCCCTCATACAGCCACATATCCTCATAAATGAAAGCGTTACGGGTCTCGGAAAATGGCAACAACAGCAAAAAATGTTTTTCAAATTTCCCTATTTTTTTTCATTATTTAAAGGGAATCTGTCACCAGCTTTGTGTAATGTATGTAGTACAGTTCATATAGCGTCTTGTGCTTGGGTGCGATGAAAATACATGAGACACAGGTTTGATATAGAAGGTCTTGTATTACTTCATACAAGTGGCAAAAATAGTCACACAGTTTGCAGATACAGAAGCAGGAGACACAGCAGGCCAGAGTAACTTAAGCTCAGCAATCACTCTCCACAACAGGTTCAGGATCTTCTTCTCTGTTACCGTAAGTCCATGCAAACGTGGATCTTTCAAAGAGCAAGGTTCCAGAGTCCACAAGTGTTCCAGAGTTCCTCAGTAGGAATAGCTGGAGTACAAAGTCCAAGGCTTCCAGAAGTCAGGTCACAGGTTCACTGCAGGCTAGATTCTGAAGCACTGATTGCTCAGCTGTGGCTGCTTAAGAAGCAAGAGGGAGAGAATCAGGGCGGGAACATGAAAGCTGGAAACTCCATATTGACTGAGGGCAAGATAGCTGCAGCAAGACAGAAAGCAAAATGGCTGACGGAAAAACTGAGTTTCAAGAACATGTACAAAGAACCTTACACTTTGGTCGATGTGAGTTACGGCCACCGCCTTTCAGGCCTGATGTACAACATTCTATAATGGCAACAATATTAGAGAGCAGTTGGTAGGAGCCGCACTAAGCTAATACTTATCAATATTCACTACTGTGGGTGGGATATAGGGAAATACGTATCTCCACAGCATAGACAATTGCCTTCAGATACGAGATGTGCAGCATCTGAAACAACGGATACTGGAAGCCTGTGCTAGCATTTCTTCTGCAGCGTTGCTATCAGTGTGTCAAGAGTGGGAGAAGAGGGTTGCATTGACAATTCAACACAATGGGCAGCACTTTGAACACATTTTATAAGTGGTCATAAACTTGTAAATAACTCATGAAAGAATAAAGTTACGTTAAAAGCAAGCACACCATTGTTTTTCTTGTGAAATTCTCAATAAGTTTGATGTGTCACATGACCCTCTTCCCATTGGAAAAATAACGTTGAATCCAAAATGGCCGACTTCAAAATGGCCACCATGATCACCACCCATCTTGAAAACTTTTACGCCTCCAATTACTAATGTGCCACACACAGGAAGTTGATATCACCAACCATTCCCATTTTATTTAGGTGTATCAAAATAAATGGCCCACCCTGTATATTGTGAGCATAGCGGAAAAGGGGTTATATCCCAAAGTCCCCTTATACACACTGACTGTCATATCTTTTAATCTTATTCTTTAAATAGTTCATCAAAAGTTCATTTTTAACCGTCTTTAGTTAGGGATCAGTTGCCTTCATTGGCTAATTGTAATTAATGTTAATGCCCTACGTGGACTGGGTGGACAGCAATTTTGTCTGTCTGCAATGAAAACATGCTGGAGAGACAAAAATGTTGTGTCGCTTTTTAAGTTTTAACCCCTTAACGAAAGCCGATACGCATTTAAACTGCAGCCGCTAAGGAGCCTTATTCCCTCATTGCTGTTTTAAAACAGCCATCAGGAATAAGGGTATAGCGCCTCCAGAGTTGGAAAATCTCTGGAGTCTCGGCTACCAGGGGTAGCTGAGACCCTGGAGAACATGATCAGGGCCGAATTTTCCCGTCCCCGATCACATGATTGCAGTTATTCAGTAAATAACGGCGATCATGAAAAAAAACAATTTTGCCTGCTGTTACAATGATTTCTCTCTCTTTTGACATGATGTACGTGTCAGAGGAAAGAGAAATGAGGTCTCCTAAGCCCACCCGGTACCTAAGCCATCCCCCGGTCCCTTCTGCATCATCTTCATGGAAAAAAATGTCGGGTGCATGAGTAGTGCGCCCACCTAGATCTCACGGCCAGTACCCAGCAACAAAAGGGAATTGTTCTTATTGGTTTCTTTTGATCACTGTGATAGACCCTATCACAGTGATCAAAAAATTAGTAAATCAAATCCCCCTTTGTCACACCCTTAGTTACAAATTATAAAACAATGTCTTTTTAATGTTTTCCATTCTTTGCAGTTGGGGTTAGGGTTGGAGTTAGAATTGGGTTTTTTGAAAAGTAAAAAAAATAAAAAAACAACGATATGACGGCTAGTTTTGAGTGCAAGTGCTTGCTACTTGAGTTTGCATCGGGTTCTCGGGCATGCACAGAGTATCGCAGATGCCTGCATGTTTTTTTAGGGGGTGTCTAACAGCCACGAAACATGTGGGGCAGGGACTCAAGCATGTCACTCGAGCACCCACGACATTCAGTGCATACCCGAGCACCCGATGCAAACTGGAGTAGTGAGCACTTACACTCAACACTAATGATTACACATTCAAAATGACAACCTAATGTTATCAAATTCTGTGTGGTACCTGTGGGTTCAAAATGCTCACTATACCCCTGGATATATCCTTGAGGGGTGTGGTTTCCAAAATGGGGTCACTTGTGGGGTTTTCCATGTTTAGGCACATCAGTGGCTCTGCAAACATGACATGGAGTCCACTCTCAATTCCAGCCAATTTTGCGTTCAAAAAAGTCAAATGGTGCTCCTTCCCTTACAAGAAAAGTTAAATGTTCATTTTTTCCTTCCACATTGCTTCATTGAATCATAGAATGGTAGAGTTGGAAGGGACCTCCTGGTCATCTGGTCCAACCCCCTGCTCAAAGCAGGATTCACTAAATCATCCCAGACAGATGTCTGTCCAGTCTCTGTTTGAAGACTTCCATTGAAGGAGAACTCACCACCTCTCGTGGCAGCCTGTTCCACTCATTGATCACTCTAACTGTCAAAAAGTTTTTTCTAATATCTAATCTGTGTCTCCTCCCTTTCAGTTTCATCCCATCGCTTCTAGTCTTTCCTTGTGCAAATGAGAATAAAGATGATCCTTCTACAATGTGACAGCCCTTGAGATATTTGTAGACAGCTATTAAGTCTCCTCTCAGTCTTCTTTTTTGCAAGCTAAACATTCCCAAATCCTGCAACCGTTCCTCATAGGACATGGTTTGCAGACCGGTCACCATTCTGATCGCTCTTCTCTGAACTTGCTCCAGTTTGTTGATGTCTTTTATAAAATGTGGTGCCCAAAACTGGACACAGTATTCCAGATGAGGTCTGACCAAAGAGGAATAGAGGGCAATAATGACTTCACGTGATCTAGACTGTATGCTTCTGTTAACCCCTTCCCGACCTGTGACGCCACGTAGGCGTCATGAAAGTCGGTGCCAATCCGACCTGTGACGCCTATGTGGCGTCATGAAAGGATCGCGTTCCTGCGGGTCGGGTGACCGGGGTCACTGAAAGGTCACCCGACCCGCAGGCACAAGACCCTTTGTGCTTCACCACAGGGGGGTTGGCTTAACCCCCCCGTGGCCACGATCGCTCTGATTGGCTGTTAAAAGTGAAACAGCCAATCAGAGCAATCTGTAATATTTCACCAATGAAATTGGTGAAATATTACAATCCAGCCATGGCCGATGCTGCAATAGCATCTGCCATGGCTGGAGACCGCGATCTGACCCCCCCCACATCGAGTCACGGCGGCGATCGGTCGCCGCCACCGAAAGATGGCGGTGATCAGTCACCGCCGTCACTATCTGCTCCCCTCCTCCTGGCCTCCGCTGCCCCCACCTTCCGATCCCCCCCTCACCTTCCGACCCCCCTACTCACCTCTCCCGGTCCCCCGATGTCCCTGGATCCGTCCCGGCGGCTGCCCGGGATTCTTCATAGGCGCCGCCATCTTGGAAAAAGGCGGGTGCATGCGCAGTGCGCCCGCCGGTCGGCGCATGAGCAGTGCGCCCTGCAGAGTCCAGAAATTTATTTTGATCACTGTGATAAACTGTCACAGTTATCAAAATAAAAAAAAGTAAATGAACCCCTCCGTCATAGGTAGGGACAAATAATAAAATAAAGATTTTTTTTATTTCCTATTAGGCCCTGTGCACACGTTGCGGATTTTGCTGCGGATCAGCAGCGGATTTCGCGCTGCGGATCCACAGCAGATCCAGAAACCATGTACAGTACAATGCAAATAAATGGTAAAAAAAAACGCTGTGCACATGCTGCAGATTTTTCAGCACGGATTTGCTGCGGTTTTAAATCCGCAGCATGTCAATTCTTTTTGCGGATTCCGCAGCGATTTTACACCTATTCCATTATAGGTGTAAAACCGCAGGGAAAAACCGCAGCAAAACCGCAGTAAATCCGCGCTAAATACGCAGGTCATTTTACCTGCAGATTTTAGAAAAATCCGCAAGTGAATCCGCAACATGTGCACGGGGCCTCAGGGTTAGGGTTAGGCTGGGTTCATATTGCATTATGGCAGTCCGTTAGATGGACTGCGTTTCACCGTGGTATAACGTGGTGTAACGCAGTCCGTTAACGCTGCCTTCACCCGATTTGTGTGCGCATCGCAACGCATGCCGTGAAGCGGCATGCGTTCGCGACGTGCCGTCATTCAGTGACGGAGCCTTGGACGCGGGCTGCAGCGTCTGTGCTCCGTCACCGCTAGCACAGATATTTCATTGCTGATTCCTCTGCGCTAGCGGGTATAGCATAACGCGATCGCGTTATGATATACCGTTACCAGCCCGTCAACGCTACGTGTTGAACGGGCTGGTAAAACGCAATATGAACCCAGCCTTAGGGTTAGGGTTAGAACTAGGGTTAGGGTTAGCATTAGGGTTAAAATTGGAGTTACGGTTAGAATTTGGGTTAGGGTTGGAATTTGGGTTAGGGTTGGAATTTGGGTAAGGGTTGGAATTAGGGTTAGGGTTGGAATTAGGGTTAGGGTTGGGATTAGGGTTAGGTTTGTGGTTAGGGTTAGAGTTAGGATAAGTGTTAGGGGTGTTTTGGGGTTAGGGTTGGGATTAGGGTTAGGCTTGTGGGTAGGTTTATGGTTATAGTTGGGATTAGGTTAGGGGTGTGTTGGGGTTAGGGTTATGGTTAGGGTTTGTATTAGGGTTAGGGGTGTGTAGGGGTTAGGGGTGTGTTGGGGTTAGGGTTGGAGTTAGAATTGAGGGGTTTCTACTATTTACGCACATCAGGGGGTCTGCATACGCGACATGGCGCCACTATTGATTCCTGCAAATTTTGCATTCAAAAAGTCAAACAGTGCTCCCTTTATTCCAAGCCCCGATGTGTGCCCAAACAGTGGTTTACCCCCACATATAGGGTATTAGCGTACTCGGGAAAAATTGCACAACAACTTAGGGGTCTAATTTCTCCTGTTACCCTTGGGGAAAAAAATTGGGGACTAAAAAATTTATTTTTGTGGAAAAAAAATGATTTTTTATTTTCACGGCTCTGCGTTATAAACTTCTGTGAAGAACTTGGAGATTCAAAGTGCTTACCACACATCTAGAGGAGTTCTTTGGGGATCTAGTTTCCAAAATGGGGTCACTTGGGGGGTTTCTACTGTTTAGGCACATCATGGGCTCTGCAAACGTAACATGACACCCGCAGACCATTCCATCAAGTCGGCATTTCAAAACGTCACTACTTCCCTTCCGAGCCTCGACGTGTGCCCATACAGTAGTTTTCTCCCACATATGGGATATCAGCGTACTCAGGACAAATTGGACAACAACTTTTGGGGTCTAATTTCTCCTGTTACCCTTGGGAAAATGAAAAAATTGGAGACTAAAAGATCATGTTTGTGGAAAAAATATGATTTTTTTATTTTCATGCCCCGGCGTTATAAACTTCTGTGTAGCCCTTGGGGGTTCAAAGTGCTCACCACACATCTAGATAAGTTCCTTGCGGGGTCTAGTTTCAAAAATGGTGTCACTTGTGGGGGGTTTCTACTGTTTAGGCACATCAGGGGCTCTGCAAACGCAACATGACGCCCGCAGAACATTCCATCAAGTCTGCATTCCAAAATGGCGCTCCTTCCCTTCTGAGCTCTCCCATGCGCCAAAACAGTGGTTCCCCCCAAATATGGGGTACCAGTGTACTCAGGACAAACTGTACAACAACTTTTGTGGTCCAATTTCTCCTGTTACCCTTGTGAAAATAAAAAATTGCGGGTTAAAAAAATCAGTTTTTGAGGAAAAAAATGATTTTTTATTTTCACGGCTCTGCATTATAAACTTCGGTGAAGCACGGGAGGGTTCAAGGTGCTCACCACACATCTAGATAAGTTCCTTAAGGGGTCTAGTTTACAAAATGTGGTCACTTGTGGGTGGTTTCTACTGTCTAGGCACATCAGGGGCTCTGCCCGCCCGCAGACCATTCCATCAAGTCGGCATTTCAAAGCGTCACTACATCCCTTCCGAGCCCTGACGTGTGCCCAAACAGTGGTTTCCCCCCACATGTGGGGTACTAGCGTACTTAGGACAAATTGACAACAACTTTTAGGGTCCAATTTCTCCTGTAACCATTGTGAAAATAAAAAATAGTGGGCTAAATAATCATTTTTTGAGAAAAAAAAATGATTTTTTATTTTCATGGCTCTGCGTTATAAACTTCTGTGAAGCACCTGGGGTTCGAAGTGCTCACTGTGCATCTAGATAAGGTTCCTTAGGGGGTCTAGTTTCCAAAATGGGGTCATTTGTGGGGAGCTCCAAAGTTTAGGCATACAGGGGCTCTCCAAACACGACATGGTGTCCGCTAATGATTGGAGCTAATTTTCCATTCAAAAAGTCAAATGGCGCTCCTTCCCTTCTGAGCCCTGCCGTGTGCCCAAACAGTGGTTCCCCCCACATATGGGGCACCAGCGTACTCAGGAAAAACTGGACAACAACTTTTGGGGTCCAATTTATCCTGTTACCCTTGGAAAATAAAAAATAGTGGGCTAAAAAATGATTTTTGAGAAACAAAAATGATTTTTTTATTTTCACTGCTCTGCGTTTATAAACTTCTGTGAAGCACTTGGGGGTTCAAAGTGCTCACTACACATATAGATAAGCTCCTTGGGGGGTCTAGTTTCCAAAATAGGGTCACTTGTGAGGGGTTTCTACTGTTTAGGCACATCAGGGGCTCTGCAAACGCAACATGACGCACGCAGAACATTCCATCAAGTCTGCATTCCAAAATGGCGCTCCTTCCCTTCTGAGCTCTCCCATGCGCCAAAACAGTGGTTCCCCCCACATATGGGGTACCAGTGTACTCAGGACAAATTGCACAACTTTTGTGGTCCAATTTCTCCTGTTACCCTTGTAAAAATAAAAAATAGCGGGCTAAAAAAATCATTTTTGAGGAAAAAAAATTTTTTTTTTTCACTGCTCTGCGTTATAAACTTCTGTGAAGCACTTGGGGGTCCAGAGTGCTCACAACACATCTAGATAAGTTCCATAAGGGGTCTAGTTTCCAAAATGGTGTCACATGTGTTTTTTTTTCACTGTTTAGGCACACAGGGGCTCTCCAAAGACGTCATGGTGTCCGCTAAGGATTGGAGCTAATTTTCCATTCAAAAAGTCAAATGGCGCTCCTTCCCTTCTGAGCCCTGCCGTGCGCCCAAACAGTGGTTTATGACCACATATGAGGTATCGGTGTACTCACGATAAATTGCCCAACAAATTTTAGGATCCATTTTATCCTGTTGCCCATGTGAAAATGAAAAAACTGAGGCTAAAAGAAATTTTTTGTGAAAAAAAAGTACTTTCTTTTTTTTTACGGATCAATTTGTGAAGCACCTGGGGGTTCAAAGTGCTCACTCTGCATCTAGATAAGTTCCTTGGGGGGGTCTAGTTTCCAAAATGGGGTCACTTGTGGGGGAGCTCCAATATTTAGGCACACAGGGACTCTCCAAATGCGACATGGCAACCGCTAAATATTCCAGCATATTTTCCACTCAAAAAGTCAAATGGCGCTCCTTCCCTTCTGAGCCCTGCCGTGCGCCCAAACAGTGGTTTATGACCACATATGAGGTATCTGTGTACTCAGGAGAAATTGCCCAACAAATTTTAGGGTCCATTTTATCCTGTTGCCCATGTAAAAATGAAAAATTGATGCTAAAAGAAAAATTTTGTTGGAAAAATTAAAATGTCCATTTTTTCCTTCCACGTTGCTTTAGTTCCTGTGAAGCGCCTGAAGGGTTAATAATCTTCTTGAATGTAGTTTTGAGTAGCTTGAGGGGTGCAGTTTTTATAATGGTGTAATTTTTGGGTATTTTCTGCCATATAGACCCCTCAAAGTGACTTCAAATGTGAGGTGGTCCCTAAAAAAAATGGTTTTGTAAATTTTGCTGTAAAAATGAGAAATCGCTGGTCAACTTTTAACCCTTATAACTTCCTAACAAAAAAAAATGTTGTTCCAAAAATTGTGCTGATGTAAAGTAGACATGTGGAAAATGTTATTTATTAACTATTTTGTGTCACATAACTCTCTGGTTTAACAGAATAAAAATTCAAAATTTGAAAATTGCGAAATTTTCAAAATTTTGGCCAAATTTCCATTTTTTTCACAAATAAATGCAAAAATTATCGACCTAAATTTACCACTAACATGAAGCCCAATATGTCACGAAAAAACAATCTCAGAATCGCTAGGATCCATTGAAGCGTTCCTGAGTTATTACCTCATAAAGGGACACTGGTCAGAATTGCAAAAAATGGCAAGGTCTTTAAGGTCAAAATAGGCTGGGTCATGAAGGGGTTAATACATCCCAGAATTGTATTTGCCTTTTTTGCTGCTGCATCACACTGTTGACTCATGTTCAGTCGTAATCTATTAGTACCAAGTCTTTTTCACAGTGCGTTGCTTAGCCCTATCCCCATTCTGTATATGCTTTTTTCATTTTTATTGCCTAGATGTAGTACTTTGCATTTTTCCCTGTTAAAAACCATTCTGTTAGTTGCTGCCCACTGCTCTAGTTTATTTATATATTTTTGAAGCCTCTCTCTCTCTTTTCTCTAGTATTAGCAATCCCTCCTAGCTTTGTGTCATCAGCAAATTTAATCAGTTTACCCTCAATTCCTTCATCTAAATCATTGATAAGATGTTGAACAATACAAGGCCCAAGACAGAGCCCTGTGGTACCCCACTTGATACATTCTTCCAACTGGATGTGCAGCCATTTACTACCACTCTTTGGGTCCGATTACGAAGCCAGTTATGAATCCACTTAACATTTGCCTTGTCCATTCCATACTTAGTCATTTTTTCAATAAGGATTGTGTGAGATACTTTGTCAAATGCTTTGCTGAAGTCAAGATATACTATATCTACAGCATTTCCCTGATTCACCCAGTCAGTGATTCTGTCATAGAAGGAAATTAAATTAGTCTGAATATGACTTATTAGTTACAAACCCATGCTGACTCTGGTTAAGCACTTCATTCTTGTCCAGGTACTTACATACATGTTGTTTAATAATTTGTTCAAAGATCTTTCCTGGTATAGATGTCAGACTCACCGGCCTATAGTTCACTGGGTCCACCTTTTTCCCCTTTTTGAAGATAGGAACAATATTTGCTCTTCTCCAGTCTTCTGGGACTTCTCCTGTTCTCCAAGAATTTTCAAAGATTATGGAGAGTGGTTCAAAAATTTATTCTGCTGTCTCCTTCAGTACTCTGGGGTGTAATTCATCTGGACCTGGAGACTTGAATTCATTTATGTTAGCTAAGTGTTTCCTCGCTATTTTTCTGTTTATAGATATCCTGGATTCTTCTATTCCCTTAATAGGACAGTGAAGATCAGTTGATGTTACATTTCCTTTCTGAGAGACAGCAGATGCAAAATAGGAATTTAAAAGTTCAGCCTTCTCTACATCCTTTCTTACCATTTCATAATTTTCATCCTGTAAAAACCCTATAGCATCTTTGACTTTTCTTTTACTTTTGACATATCCACAAAATCCTTTTTTATTGCTTTTGACATCTCTTGCAAGCCTTAATTCATTGTCAGCTTTAAATAATCTGATTTGTGCCCTGCAGGTTCTGCAGACAGCATTATATTCTTTTTTAGATATGCCTCCCTCTTTCCATTTGATAAACATTTCTTTCTTCCTTTTTAGAAAAATATTTAGAGTTGAGAGTCCTCAGTGGTTGATACCTTTTAATGGCTAACTGAAAAGATGGTAACAAATTGCAAGCTTTCGAGACTACTCAGGTCTCTTCATCAGGCTGAACTAACACAAAATCTGAAGAATCACATATTTATACACAAAAACACAGAAAAAATGCAATAGGTAAGACAAGTGACGTGAAGCAGAATAGTCATTATGGCAGAGGAATGAGCATAAATATTGGAACAATTCATAGATAAGGAGAGAAAGTTTTATTACCCTCTGATTGGGGTCTGGTAATGTTTTGTGATGTTTTCACAGGGTATTTGGAGTAAATTCCTTAATTGATGTAATAGGCCATAAAACCATGTGACAGGTTCATTCCAGCATTAAGAGTGTCAAAGGTCACCATCAATTTGTATTCGCAAATTCTTCTCTGCCTTTGAGATGTGAATCTGCTTCTTAGTACCAGTATTTTCATATCTGACATGCTATGATCAGGGGAGCAAAAATGTTTTGCCACAGGTAGATCCATTCTTTTTTCTCTTATTGCGTGGCGATGAGAATTCATCCTTGTTCTCAGTTTTTGCCCGGTCTCCCCCACATACAGACCCCCAGTTGGACATTTAGTACATATAATTAGGTACACAACATTAGATGTGATGCAGCTGAAAGTACCTGGTATCTTGTAGTCCTGATGTGAGTTGGGGATCTTTATCTTGTCCGTGGTCATTATAAATGGACAGGTTTTGCATTTCTTCTGATTGCAAGGCAAGGTTCCTGCAGCTGTTGGGGAGGACAGGGAACTTCTGACAATGATGCTTCTTAGATTTGGGGGCTGCCTAAAACACAGTAGTGGGGGGTCTGGAAATATGGATTGTAACCGGGCATCTTTTTGTAGTAAAGGTTGTAGTTTCCGTGCAGCTCCCCTTAGCACCTCCAGATTTGGATTGTAGGTGACCACTAAAGGCACCCGGTTATTTTCTTCTTTAGCTTTGTAATGTAGCAGGTGATCCCTTGATATTCTGGTGGCTCTTGTAATTTGGTTTTCAATTGTTCTTGGATGGTAGCCCTGATTTAAAAAGGTCTTTCTAAGGCGACCAAGGTGTTCATCTCTATCCATGGGGTTGGAACATATACGGTTGTATCTGATGGCTTGGCTTTAGCATTTGTTTAAGTTCTATGTTCATCCATCCTGGTTTCCTTAAATGCTTCCTATTCTTCCCTCTTTTTGGAATTGTTAATGTTTGTGCTTTGAGAATCTCATTTTTCAAGGTTTCCCATCCTTCATGGACATTTTTGTCCTTAAGGATATGCAGCCATTGGATCCCTCCGATTCTCTTTCTGAGTCCCTTAAAATCTGCCTTTCTGAAATCTAACCTTGAAGTCTGAGTCTTCACAGGTCTTCCTTCTCTAGTTATACAAAATTCTAAAATACAGGTCCTTCTCAAAAAATTAGCATATAGTGCTAAATTTCATTAGTTTCCATAATGTAATGATTACAATTAAACTTTCATATATTTTAGATTCATTACACACCAACTGAAATTTGTCAGGTCTTTTATTGTTTTAATACTGATGATTTTGGCATACAACTCCTGATAACCCAAAAAACCTGTCTCAAAAAATTAACATATTTCAACCGTCCAATAAAATAAAAGTGTTTTTTAAAAACAAACAAAAAAACCATCAAATAATAATGTTCAGTTATGCACTCAATACTTGGTCGGGAATCCTTTTGCAGAAATGACTGCTTCAATGCGGCGTGGCATGGAGGCAATCAGCCTGTGACACTGCTGAGGTGTTATGGAGGCCCAGGATGCTTCGATAGCGGCCTTAAGCTCATCCAGAGTGTTGGGTCTTGCGTCTCTCAACTTTCTCTTCACAATATCCCACAGATTCTCTATGGGGTTCAGGTCAGGAGAGTTGGCAGGCCAATTGAGCACAGTAATACCATGGTTAGTAAACCATTTACCAGTGGTTTTGGCACTGTGAGCAGGTGCCAGGTCGTGCTGAAAAATGAAATCTTCATCTCCATAAAGCATTTCAGCCGATGGAAGCATGAAGTGCTCCAAAATCTCCTGATAGCTAGCTGCATTGACCCTGCCCTTGATGAAACACAGTGGACCAACACCAGCAGCTGACATGGCACCCCACACCATCACTGACTGTGGGTACTTGACACTGGACTTCAGGCATTTTGGCATTTCCTTCTCCCC
>JARQOD010000001.1:461361683-461408490 GCA_033576555.1 Oophaga sylvatica
AGAGGGAACTGATTAACAAAAATAGGGGTTCCCTTCGAAAAAAAAATGGCGTGGGGTCCCCCCTATTTTTGTTAACCAGCCAGATGAAGCAGACCGCTGAGGCCTGGATTTTCAGGCTGTTAAGGAGCCAAGATCCATGGACCTTGCCAGCCTGATAATACCAGGCCACAGCAGTCTGTATATCTTGGCTGATTAACAAAAATAGGGGATCCCCTCGAAAAAAATTGGCGTGGGGTCCCCCCTATTTTTGTTAACCAGCCAGATGAAGAAAACCGCTGAGGCCTGGATTTTCAGGCTGTTAAGGAGCCAAGATCCATGGACCTTGCCAGCCTGATAATACCAGGCCACAGCAGTCTGCATATCTTGGCTGATTAACAAAAATAGGGGATCCCCTCGAAAAAAAATTGGCGTGGGGTCCCCCCTATTTTTGTTAACCAGCCAGATGAAGCAGACCGCTGAGGCCTGGATTTTCAGGCTGTTAAGGAGCCAAGATCCATGGACCTTGCCAGCCTGATAATACCAGGCCACAGCAGTCTGCATATCTTGGCTGATTAACAAAAATAGGGGATCCCCTTGAAAAAAATTGGCGTGGGGTCCCCCCTATTTTTGTTAACCAGCCAGATGAAGCAGACCGCTGAGGCCTGGTTTTTCAGGCTGGTAAGGATCCAATATCCATGGACCTTGCAAGCCTGATAATACCAGGCCACAGCAGTCTGCTTAGCTTGGCTGGTTAACAAAAATAGGGGATCCCCTCGAAAAAAAAACGGCGTGGGGATCCCCCCTATTTTTGTTAACCAGCCAAGTAAAATGCAGACTGCTGCGGCCTGGTATTAAAAGACTGTCAAGGCCCATGGATTTTGGCCCTCAACAGCCTGATAATACCAGGCTACAGCAGCCCCACATTTGGCGCATCAAAAGATGTGCCAATTGTGGCACTTTACCCGGCTCTTCCCACTTGCCCTGTAGCGGTGGCAAGCGGGGTAATAAGGGGTTATTGTCACCGTTGATTGCACGGTGACAATAAGCCCGGTTAATAATGGAGAGGTGTCAATAAGACACCGATCCATTATTAATCCCAAAGTTATTAAATGTATAAAAAAAAGACACAGCAAGAAAAAGTCTTTTAATGAAATAAAAGAGACAACACAGTTTTCATTTCTTTTATTACTCTCTCATTCCTGCGACGCCATCGATCTCCTGTAAAAAAAGAAAAAAAACAAACCAACAGTATACCACCTGTCCGACGCAGTCCATAACGATAGTCCCACGACGATCCAGCTCTGCTACATCGCAATGACAGGCAGAGCCTGTCATTGCAACGCAGCACAGCTGATTACCTGCTTCCCCGGCGGTGACGTCATCGGACTGACTGCTTTACGGCCGCGATTACCCAGCAGTCACTGCAGTTATCGCGAGAAACTGCATGTGACCGCCGGGGAAAGAAGATGGCGGCCATGAAGCAGTGCAGGACGTGACCGCCGGAGATCTTCTGCCAGGTAAGTGCCGCTGACTCCTGACAGACCCGACCGACGGACAGTGACAGTGACAATCCCGATTCCGGTATCCGATAAGACGAAAATATCGGAACTCGGAATCGGAATTCCGATACAGCTAATATCGGCCGATACCCGATATTTGCAGTATCGGAATGCTCAACACTACTCCCGAATCAACAAAATCCTGAGCAGAAAATGTGGACAGGGAGCAAATCAGGGTAACAGTCAACAAAAATTTAGTCTGAACACTACCCAAGACAACTGAGCGTGCAAAACGTCTTCCCCGCTTAGGGCAGACTGAAATAGCATGAGAGGCATCACCACAGTAGAAACATAACCCATTGCGTTTTTGAAACTCATGACGCTGTGCCCCAGAAGCCACTCTATCACACTGCATGGGTTCAGAAGCTGGTTCACAAGGCAACACTATTCCACGCATACTTCTACGCTCACGCAAACGTTTGTCAATTTGAATCGCTAATGACATAGAATCATTGAGACCAGAGGGAGCAGGGAAACCCACCATAACATCTTTTACATTCTCTGACAGACCCTTCCGAAAAAGGACTGCCAAAGCATCATCATTCCATTTGGTCAGGACTGCCCACTTTCGGAATTTCTGACAGTACAACTCAGCGTCCTCAAGCCCCTGATTTAATGCCAACAAGGTTTTTTCAGCTTGATCAGTGACATTAGGTTCATCGTACAATAACCCCAGAGCCAGAAAAAATGCATCAACATTACTCAAAACAGGGTCCCCAGGTGTCAGGGAAAAAGCCCAATCCTGAGGATCGCCGCGCAGGAGAGAGATAACAATTTGAACCTGCTGTGCTGCGTTCCCTGAGGACTTAGGTTTTAAGGCAAAAAACAACTTACAGTTATTTTTGAAATTCAGAAATTTAGCTCGATCCCCCAAAAACAAATCTGGCATGGGGATCCTGGGTTCCACAACTGCCAACCTATCAAGATAGGTAGCAATACTCCGAACCTCAGTGGCAAGCTGATCCACATGGCCAGACAACTGTGAAAACTCCATTGAGAGAAAAAAAAAATCCTCCTCAGCACCCAGAGAAAAAGATGGAAAAAATGCAACAAACAGAAAAAAAAAATAAAAAATCTCTGACAACTCTGACTACCTTTTTTCTTTCCACACTATTTTTCCCTTCTGTGAGTACCATATAATTTTCAGTTTGGCCGGTGATACTGTTATGTTTTGGTAGCTGAGGAGAGCAGGCAAAAACGGCAATACACCAGAAAGGTTGGAATCTACTGGATTGCAGTACCCTGACTAACCACCACAACTAAAGGCAGCCGTGGAGCGTTCCTACGTTGGTCCTAGACGCCTCGTCACAGCCTGAGAGGTTAACTACACCTAAATATAGAAAGAGGAAAGCTATCTGCCCCGGAGCAGATCCCCAAAGAACATAGGAAGCCCCCAAACATGTAATGGCGGTTAGACAAGAGGAAATACAGACACAGACAGAAAATAGTATGAGGAAACGTTGGGGCCCAATCTGCCTAGACAGAAAAGGATAGGAAGGATACTTACTGCAATCCAAAAAAACCCTAAAAAAGCCAACGCTACTAATTGCAAAAACACCTGAGATCACACGACCTCTACCACCTAAATTAGTTCTCTGGTGTAACAAAACTAAGCCGCAGCCACTGAAAAAACTGGAAAAGGCAAATGAACAAATAACAGTGGCTCCAGAGGAACTGAGAGGAGCCCAAGCCCCCCGGGGAGGGGGACCTGGCTAACTTCACAGAAATGCAGAGAAGTATGCAAATGGTAAGCACAAAACAAAAAACAGAAAATATCTTATCTGAGAGCAGGAGAAGAGGCAAGACTCAGCAAGCTTCCAAGTGAACCAGGAAACAACGTTGAGACAAGAACAATTGATCACCGGCAACCATGATGGGAGGGAACCTCCCTTATATCCAGCCAGTCTGTAATTCCTGATTGCCAATCCTCATTGAATGGTTCAGTACTGTTTGTAACCACCAGAGGGAGCTTCTGCTCAGAATTCATTTCTAAAACATTCACAACACTCCCCATCATCAATATCATTGCCTCCCCATCATCATCGCCTCCCCATCATCATCATCATTGCCTCCCATCATCATTGCCTCCCCATCATCATCGCCTCCCCATCATCATCGCATCCCCATTATCATCATCATTGCCTCCCCATCATCATCGCCTCCCCATCATAATCATCATTGTCTCCCCATCATCATCATCATTGCCTCCGGCTCCTCACCACCATCACTGCCTCCCCTCACCACCATCACACATACAGCACCACACACAGACAGCACCGCAGCACTCTCTCACATGCACACACACAAAGCACCGCACTACATACACACACACTGATACACACAGACAGACACACACACAGACACATACACCTCACATCTCACCTGTCCGGCGTCCGCGCTCTCTCTGCCACAGCCGGCCACTGCGTAGGCACGGGGAGAGATAAGTATTGCGCCAGCTGCTGCGGGGGCCCTGAGCAAGCGGGGGGCCCAGTGGCGGCGCTGGTACCGCTCTCATCCGCTAATGGGCGCCGGGGTGCCCGAAGGCGAGTGGGCCCCCCCGCCTGCTCAGGGCCCCGGCACTTGCCCGGGTATGCCGGGTGCTGACGCCGGCCCTGACACCGCGTTAACGGACTGCCTAAACGAAATGTGAACTTAGCCTAACCTCTTGGGGTATGAGTCGGGAAGGGGGTGCATACACAGGACACATTCCATATGTTTCGACTTATGGGTTTTCTTAGCCTAGGAGGGAGAGGTATAGAGAAGGAAGGGGTCAGCTTAATAGTTAGAGGCTCATTTACACTCACCCAGTGAAGCTACAACGGTACCGGTTCTGGAGGTGGAGACGCCATGCGGGCTCTAGGTAGATCCACTTCTCTACTCCGTTGCCCTGTGACTGTGGAAGTCTCCTCTCTGGAGCGTCCACTCCTTTTGGTGCTGCTTTTTGTGCTGCCACCGTGGCCACTCTTGGCACTCTTAGCGCTGCCACTTTTGCTAGCGCTGCTCTGCTCCACCACTGGTGGGTGCTCAATTATACCTCCCCGGCGCTCACCCGGAAGTGCTTCAGCTACTTCCGGGTCAGACACGCCGGAGCTCACTTACTGCGGTCGCTCGCCCGTACGACGCCTGGAATCACCGCTGCCATCACCGCTGACGTTGCAGCCATCTCTCCTTGCCAGCGCTTCTGACCGTGTCCACGGGAGGCTGGGTCACATTCCTCCCCTGAGCCTCCCGGATAACGTACAGACGAGGGGGGAGGATGCTTGCAGTGGATCCCCCGCCGCTGCTTCTGAAGCCGCAGCCCCTGCTGTTCCCACAGAGACCACGCAGGCGGGTGCATTGGCCCAGGAATCATCCTTCATGCAGGTATTCCAGGGAATCCTATAGGAACAGGAAAACAACTGAGGAGGAGAGGGGGACCGCCAATTTTATTTCTGTAGGTTTCCTGTTCCTATGGGTGGATCCCTCTCTCATGTGGGTGCTGTCGTGGCGAAGGGTAAAATACTCTGTCCTAAATGAGCACTACGAAGTGCCCACAAGTAAATAATTGCTCCTTACTGTGCTCCCTCCACAAAAATTACTCCACACTGTCCCTCTTATGGTTTATGGCTTCCACACTACCCTTTCCTATAAAATATTCCCTCCATGCCATCCCCCTCAAATACTATGACCACCACACCATCCCCCTTATACACTATGGCCACCACAAGGTCTGCCCTTGTAAACTATATAAACTAAAACCGCCATTGTCTTTCCTTATGCATTATACCCAATGCACCCTCCTCACTTATGACCTATGATTTCCAGTGTCCACATCCCATGTTTCCCTCTCTTCACACTGTCTCCCCATGATGCCACCTCTTCGCACAGGTTCCTGAACATTGACCTCACTACATACTGAGCCCATTCTGCCCTCTCTCCATACTGTGCCCCCATAGTACTACTCTTCCGTACTGAGCTCCCATGCAACTTTTCCATACTGAGCCCACCCTATGCTGCCTCCTTTCCATACTGAGCCCACCCGATTCTGCCTCCTTCTCCATATACTGAGAATTCTATGCTGCCCCCACTTTATACTGACCCCCCATGCTACTTTTTCCATACTGAGACTTCCCCACACTGCCGTCTTTTCCATGCTAAGCCTATCTCATGCTGCTTCCTTTCCATATTGAGCTAACCCTTCTTCATACTGAGTCTTATATTGCCCCTTTCTCCATATGTCAAACCCCATGCCGTCCACTTCTCTATATGGGGAACCCCATGCCACCCCCTTGTCCATACTGAAACACACACACTGCCCCTTCTCAGTTGTAAGCACCATGCTGCAGTTTTTCCATATTGAGCACCCCATGCTTCGCTCTTTCCATAATGAGCCCTACATGCTGCGCATTATTATTATTATTATTATTACACCATACATTCCATGGTGGTGTACATGAGAAGGATTACATACAAAACATAAATAGAAATTACAATGAACAAAATAATAGAGATAGAGAAGTACAGAGGGCCCTGTCCTTGCAGGCTTACATTCTACAGGGCGGGTTACATCCCTTTAACCATATTGCACCTTAAACATACCAAACCCCCAATCTGCCTCTTAGCCATGCTGAACCCACCCCAGACTGCCCCTTCTCCAAGCTAAGCCCCAGCCCTGCCCCTTCTTCATGCTTAGCCTGCCATGATGCCCCTTTACCATACTGAGCCCATCCCATGCTGCCGCTAAACCATACTGAGCCCATACCACTCTGCCCCTTCTCCATGCTGAGCCCCATGCTCTCCTTTCTCCATGCTGAACCCCTCATGCCACCCTCTCTCCATACTGAGCCCTACATGCTGCCCCTTAATTATACTGAGCCCACCATGCTGGCCCTTACCAATACTGAACCAACCTAATGCTGCCTCTTAACCATACTGAGCTCACCTCATGTTGCCCTTTCTCCATGCTGAACTTTCACCATGCTGAGCTACCATGCTGCCTTGCTGTCTATTAACCAAACTGAGCCCAACCCATGCTGCTCCTTAATCATACTGAGCCCACCCCATGCTGCCTCTTCGCCATGCTGAGCTCCCACACTGCCTCTTAACAATATTGAGTACACCTCACACTGACACTTCTCCTTGCTGAAACCCAACGCTGCCTCTTCTCCATGCTGAGCCCTTCATGCTGAATCTTAAAAATACTAAGCCCCCATGTTTCTCCTTCTCCATGCTGAGACTCCCAAGCTACCTTTTAACCATACTAAGCCCTCTCAATGCTGCCCCTTAACCTTACTGAACCCACCCCATGCTGCCTCTTCTCCATGATGAGCCTACCTCATGCTCTCTCTTAACTATACTAAGCCTTCTCCACACTGCCACTTTTCCATGCTGAGCTCCCCATGCTGGCTGTTGGACACACATGGTGGGTCTTTGCACAGTACGTTAAGGGGGTAGGCATTTGGGAGAGCTCAAGCATGGTTAAGAGGCAACATGGGAGTCTCAGCACAGAGAAGGGGCAAGATGGGAAAATTACAGTTATATGAAAAAGTTTGGGCACCCCTATTAATCTTAAGCTTAATGTTTGATAAAAATTGGTGTTTTTGCAACAGCTATTTCAGTTTGATATATCTAATAACTATTGGACACAGTAATGTTTCTGCTTGAAATAAGGTTTATTGTACTAGCAGAACATGTGCAATCTGCATTCAAACAAAATTTGACAGGTGCACAAGTATGGGCACCCTTATCATTTTCTTGTTTTAAATACTCCTACCTACTTTTTACTGACTTACTAAAGCACTTTTTTTGGTTTTGTAACCTCATTGAGCTTTGAACTTCATAGCCAGGTGAATGCAATCATGAGAAAAGCTACTTAAAGTGGCCACTTGCAAGTTGTTCTCCTGTTTGAATCTCCTCTGAAGAGTGGCATCATGGGCTCCTCAAAACAACTGTCAAATGATCTGAAAACAAAGATTATTCAACATAGTTGTTCAGGGGAAGGATACAAAAAGCTGTCTCAGAGATTTAACCTCTCAGTTTCCACTGTGAGGAACATAGTAAGGAAATGGAAGAACACAGGGACAGTTCTTGTTAAAGGGAATCTGTCACCCCAAAAATACCATATCAAGTAAAGATATGGCTGAATAGAGCGTCCCATAACTAAGCTAACGGTGGGTATCATATATAATGATACCCCCGTTTTCATAGCAAAATACCTTTGTAAAGTTGGTGATTGAACGTGTCAATCACTGCAGTCAGGTCAGGAGGGCGGCGGTTTTCATGTCCTCCCCGCCCCCGCTCCTCGTCATATGTTTCGTATCGCCGTCTGTGAATACCACAGACGGCGTTAGTTTCCCGCAATTGCGCAATTCAAAATTCTGCAAATTGGGCAAAGCATAAAATTACTACAGCGCATGCGCTAGTATTTCCTTGCCCCGGAAGTCGTCCAAGGCAAGCAGGATTTTCCGGGGCAAGGAAATACTAGCGTATGCGCTGTAGTAATTTTATGCTTTGCCCACTGCTGGGCAAAGCATACTGCGCATGCGCCGGCAGAATTTTGAATTGCGCAATTGCGGGAAACTAACGCCGTCTGTGGTATTCACAGACGGCGATACGAAACATATGACGAGGAGCGGGGGCGGGGGAGGACATGAAAACCGCCGCCCTCCTGACCTGACTGCAGTGATTGACACGTTCAATCACCAACTTTACAAAGGTATTTTGCTATGAAAACGGGGGTATCATGATATATATACCCACCGTTAGCTTAGTTATGGGACGCTCTATTCAGCCATATCTTTACTTGATATGGCATTTTTGGGGTGACAGATTCCCTTTAAGGCCAGAAGTGGCAGGCCAAGAAAAACATCAGAAAGGCAGAGAAGAAGAATGGTGAGATCAGTCAAGGACAATCCTCAGACCACCTCCAGAGAGCTGCAGCATCAACTTGCTGCAGATGGTGTCACTGTGCATCGGTCAACTATACAACGCACTTTGCACAAGAAGAAGCTGTATGGGAGAGTGATGCGAAAGAAGCCGTTTTCTGCAAGCACGCCACAAACAGAGTCGGCTGAGGTATGCAAAAGCACATTTGGAGAAGCCAATTTCTTTTTGGAAGAAGGTCCTGTGGACTGATGAAACCAAGATTGAGTTGTTTGGTCATACAAAAAGGCGTTATGCATGGCGTCAAAAAACACAGCATTCCAAGAAAAACACTTGCTACCACAGTAAAATTTGGTGGAGGTTCCATCATGCTTGGGGCTGTGTGGCCAATGCCGGCACCGGGAATCTTGTTAAAGTTGAGGGACGCATGGATTCCACTCAGTATCAGCAGATTCTTGACAATAATGTTCAAGAATCAGTGACAAAGTTGAAGTTACGCAGGGGATGGATCTTTCAGCAAGACAATGATCCAAAACACCGCTCCAAATCTACTCAGGCATTCATGCAGAGGAACAATTACAATGTTCTGGAATGGCCATCCCAGTCCCCAGACCTGAATATCATTGAACATCTGTGGGATCATTTGAAGAGGGCTGTCCATGCTCGGCGACCATCAAACTTAACTGAAATTGTTTTGTAAAGAGGAATGGTCAGAAATAGCTTCATCCAGGATCCAGGAACTCATTAAAAGCTACAGGAAGCGACTAGAGGCTGTTATTTTTGCAAAAGGAGGATCTACTAAATATTAATGTCACTTTGGTGAGTGCCATTTAGCACTGTCAAATTTTGTTTGGATGCAGATTGCACATTTTCTGTTAGTACAATAAACCTCATTTCAAGGCAGAAACATTACTGTGTCCAATAGTTATTAGATATATCAAACTGAAATAGCTGTTGCAAAAACACCAATTTTTATCAAACATTAAGCTTAAGATTAATAGGGGTGCCCAAACTTTTTCATATAACTGTAATTTCCCATCTTGCCCCTTCTCTGTGCTGAGACTCCCATGTTGCCTCTTAACCATGCTGAGCTCTCCCAATGCTACCCCTTAACGTACTGTGCAAAGACCACACCATGTTGTCCTTTAACCATACTGAGCCTACACTTTGCTGTCCTCTCTCCATGCAGAGCCCACCCCATACTGCTTCTTAATCATATTGAGCCTACTGCCCCTTCTCAATACTGAACCCACCCCACGCTGCCCCCGGTATCTTCGGCTCTATAAGTGCTTACCTTTTCCCAGCTCAAGCGACTTCTCCTCCTCTGCATCACTCTGCAGTGTGATAAGGTGAACTCACCATGCTGCCATGACCTCAGGAGCATGAATTCGCTGCCACACGTGATGTCAGGGAGCTGATTGGAGCTCTTCTGACCCCAAAAGTGCTGTGGCATGCACAGAGGATAATTTGTATGTGCATCTTATATCCAAGAGACAATTTGCATATTTCCCAGAGGAGCATTGCGGCTTTAAGTCTCCTCATCTCGGCATGCTTAGCATGTCAATCTCCGCAAGGAGAGACAGTACTTCTTGGATATCGGTCAGACGCCCCTCATACAGCCAAACCAGATCATCTCACACTTTACACTGATGAGGGGCAGTAGCCCGAAACACAGTGTCTGCAAATTGAGATCCTGGTTTGGCTTTTGTCCTAAGTCATTGTAAACAATGCTCGTTAAAGGGACGAATGTGACTTTTAGGATTGCTACTTCCAAATGGTGGCATGGAGTTTTAGTCACTCTTCCTCTCTGAAGAGACAATTTGTATATTTCCCAGAGGAGCATTGCGGCTTTAAGTCTCCTCATCTCGGCATTTAGCATGTCAATCTCCGCAAGGAGAAACAGTACTTCTTGGATATCGGTCAGACGCCCCTCATACAGCCAAACCAGATCATCTCACACTTTGCACTGACCAGGGGCAGTACCCGAAACATAGTGTCTGCAAATTGAGATCCTGGTTTGGCTTTTATCCTAAGTCATGTAACAAGGCTCGTTAAAGGGTCGACATTGACTTTTAGGATTGCTACTTCCAATAGGTGGCACTGGAGTTCTAGTCCTCTTCCTCTCTGAAGAGACAATTTGCATCTTAGAAACACTGCTCCCCATCCACCTCAGCAAAGATGCCAGTTTTCTTATAGAGTTTGGAGAGAAAGAATGTGGATTCTGGCACTGCCCCCTGTAATCCACCACCATAGGCACAGGACTTCCAGCACATAATGGAAAATACAGGCCTGGTACTACCCCTCTCCATACTGCCCCAACACGCTGTCTATATCCCAACACTATCCACCATGCTAAGCTCTCTCCATCCTGTGCCCCCTCTTCATCCTGTCCACCCACACTTCCTCCTCTCCAGCTCCCTTTCCATACTCTGCCCTCACTCTTTCATGTTTACAGAGGATGATGTGCTACCAAGAGCAATGATTTTTAAGCAATCTAAAAAATAATTTCACTTATCCAATAATCATCTTGCTCATTGGCAATCTGTTTACACTGGCCAGTTATCAGGCAATACGTTTTCATGATAATCGTCCTGTGTAAATTCATCCTTAATTTGTCAATATTTTACATTTTAAATTGTTGTCCCGGAACTACGGTAATAATTATTGTAACTTGAGTAACGATCAGGGCATCCATCAGGGCATTACTGCCCTTACTGGCATATGGGGCCCAATGAGCAGAGAGGGCCTGAGCGGCAGGATCACGCTGCTTTAGCAACTGACCGCGCATCCTCCGACACACATTCAGTTAAAATCTATTGCCATGCAGGAAATTCCTACCGCACGGCAACAGTTAACAGCAGCCAGCTAATTAGAGGCAGTAGCTTACGTTAGCGCGCACGTCGCCAACGTATGACATCACTGTCTTACGCCGTAACGACGCTACGTGAATCAGGTGAATCGTAGGGGAGGATATCACTGGAGCTCGGCCAGGTAAGGAAAAACTTTTTTTTTTGTAAAACCGCGGTATGGAGCATATTATACCCATATGGGGGTGCATTATACTACTATGGGGGGGAGGGAAAGGGGATGCATTATACTGTGGAGTGCATTATAGTATGGGGCTGCTGCATTATACTATGGGGCTGCTGCATAACATGGGCTGCTGTATTATACTATGGGGCTGCTGTATTATATTAGGGGTTGCTGTTTATCTATGGTGCATTATACTATGGGTGCATTATACTATGGGGCTCCTGCATTATACTATGGGTGTATTATACTGCTATGGGGCTGCTGAATTATACTATGGGGCTGCTGTATTATATTAAGAGTTACTGCATTATACTATGGGTGCATTATACTATCGAGCTGCTGCATTATACTATGGGGCTCCTGCATTATACTATGGGGCTGCTGCATTATACTATGGGGCTGCTGTATTATACTATGGGGCTGCTGTATTATATTATGGGGTTGCTGCATTATACTATGGGTGCATTATACTGCTATGGGGCTGCTGAATTATACTATGGGGTACATTATACTATGGGGATGCTGCATTATACTATGGGTGCATTATACTGCTATGGGGCTGCGGCATTATACTATGGATGCATTATACTATGGCGCTGCTGCATTATACTTTGGGGTTGCTGCATTATACTATGGGGCTGCTGCATTACACTGAGTGCATTATACTATGGGGCTGCTGCATTACACTATGGGTGCATTTTACTGCTATGGGGCTGCTGCATTATACTATGGGGCTGCTGCATTATACTATGGGGCTTCTGCATTATACTACAGTCATGGCCAAAAGTTTTGAGAATGACACAAATATTATATTTTCACATGATCTGCTGCCCTCTGGTTTTTATGTGTGTTTGACAGATGTTTTTATCACAGACAGAAATATAATTGCAAACATATTATGAGTAACAAAAGCTTATATTGACAGTTAGAATGAGTTAATGCAGCAAGTCAATATTTGCAGTGTTGACCCTTCTATTTCAGGACCTCTGCAATTCTCCCTGGCATGCTCTCAATCAACTTCTGGACCAAATCCTGACTGATAGCAGTCCATTCTTGCACAATCAATGCTTTCATTTTGTCAGAATTTTTAGGTTTTTGTTTGTCCACCCGTCTCTTGATGATTGACCACAAGTTCTCAATGGGATTAAGATCTGGGGAGTTTCCAGGCCATGGACCCAAAATCTCTATGTTTTTTTCCCTGAGCCATTTAGTTATCACCTTTGCTTTATGGCAAGGTGCTCCATCATGCTGGAAAAGGCATTATTGATCGCCAAACTGCTCTTGGAGGGTTGGGAGAAGTTGCTCTTGGAGGACATTCTGGTACCATTCTTTATTCATGGCTGTGTTTTTAGGCAAGACTGTGAGAGAGCTGATTCCCTTGGCTGAGAAGCAACCCCACACATGAATGGTTTCAGGATGCTTAACAGTTGGCATGAGACAAGACTGGTGGTAGAGCTCACCTTGTCTCCTCCGAATGAGGCGTTTTCCTGATGTCCCAAACAATCGAAAAGGGGATTCATCAGAGAAAATAACTTTACCCCAATCCTCAGCAGTCCACTGCCTGTACCTTTTGCAGAATATCAGTCTGTTCATGATGATTTTTCTGGAGAGAAGTGGCTTCTTTGCTGCCCTCCTTGAGACCAGGCCTTGCTCCAAGAGTCTCCACCTCACAGTGCGTTCAGATGCACTCACACCTGCCTGCTGCCATTCCTGAGCAAGCTCTGCACTGCTGGTAGCCCGATCCCGCAGCTGAAACACTTTTAAGAGACGGTCCTGAGGCTTGCTGGTCTTACTTGGGCGCCCTGAAGCCTTTTTGGCAACAATGGAACCTCTCTTCTTGAAGTTCTTGATGATGCGATAGATTGTTGACTGAGGTGCAATCTTTCTAGCTGCGATACTCTTCCCTGTTAGGCCATTTTTGTGCATTGCAATGATGACTGCACGTGTTTCTTTAGAGATAACCATGGTTAACAGAAGAGAAACAATGATGCCAAGCACCAGCCTCATTTTAAAGTGTCCAGTGGTGTCATTCTTACTTAATCCTGACAGGTTGATCTCCAGCCATGTCCTCATCAACATCCACACCTGTGTTAATGGAGAAATCACTGAAAAGAGGTTAGCTGGTCCTTTAAGGCAGGGCTGCAGTGATGTTGAAATGTGTTTTGGGGGATAAAGTTCATTTTCTAGCCAAATATTGACTTTGCAAGTAATTGCTGTTAAGCTGATCACTCTTTATAACATTCTGGAGTATATGCAAATTGCCATTAGGAAAAGTGAAGCAGTAGACTTTGTAAAAATTAATATTTGTGTCATTCTCAAAACTTTTGTCCATGACTATATGTGTGCATTATACTGCTATGGGGTTGCTGAGTTATACTATGGGGTGCATTATACTATGGGGCTGCTGCATTATACTATGGGTGCATTAAACTGCTATGTAGCTGCTGCATTATGCTATGGGGCTGCTGCATTATACTATGTGGCTGTTGAATTATATTATGGGGTGCATTATACTCCTATGGGGGTGCATTATACTATGGGGCTGCTGCATTATACTATGGGGCTGCTGCATTTTACTATGGGTGTATTATACTATGGGGCTGCTGCATTATAAATAGGGGTGCATTATACTCCTATGGGTGGTGCATTATACTATGGGGCTGCTGCATTATACTATGAGGTGCATTATACTGCTAAAGGGGTGCTGCATTATGCTATGGGGCTGCTGCATTATACTGTGGGTGCATTATACTATGTGGCTGCTGCATTATACTATAGGGTTGCTGCATTATACTGTGGGTGTATTATACTGCTATGGGGCTGCTGTATACTATGGGTCATATACTATGGGGCTGCATTATACTATGGGGCTGCTGCATTATACTATGAGTGCATTATACTATGGGGCTGCTGCATTATACTGTGGGTGTATTATACTACTATGGGGCTGCTGTATTATACTATGGGGTGCATTATACTATGGGGCTGCTGCATTATACTATGAGTGCATTATACTATGGGGCTGCTGCATTATACTATGGGTGCATTATACTGCTTTGGGGCTGTGTAATGATACTCCCATTTTGCCCGCATTCAAAGTTCCTTTCCAGAACCTTCCACACACAATGAGCTCTGCTACATCCTTTAGGTCTCTGCAGACTCACGCTGTGGGCGTTCAACCCCCCTCTCCCTCCAGCTACACACACACTCTGTGTAACGTGATACTAGGTTGCTAGTCCCCCCAACTGAGTAGTTTATGACCTCAAGCTGGCGAAAGGTGTTGGGAGAACATGTGCTCCATTGTTCGGGCAGAAACCTAATATGAAGGCATATCTTGCCACCAGTTTATGTTAGGAGTATGACAATTACATATTTGGGTGTGCGTCGATCAAGCTCCCCACCCCTGTAGTTTTTACTCCAGCTTCAACAGAATCCAAGAAATGGATTCCTACGTCGACGCTTTGTACAGGTACTTCGCGTTTAGACTTAAAGGAACGCCAACATCATGCAGAGTAAGATGGTATGCCGTATGTCGTCGTAGGAGGTCCCTTCTCTTAGTTATGTAATTCAGAAGTTTTGTAGCAAAATGTTCATTCTGAGAAAAGAGGAGTGCTCCCATAGCTCCACCCACGTCAGTGATGTCACAACCAGGAGATATAAGTTAGTGGCAGCTCATTTGGCAGCAGTCTTCGCCTGGGATACTTGATACAGACAGGTCTGTGTAATGCACTGTGACGTTTCGCCCATCCCCCGACCATATGGTTTGCCTGAAATGACCTAAGCAACTGTGAGTTTTTTCTTCCATTCATCCTTATTTTGTAATTGTCTTTTACATACTTTAATTGTCTCATGTTGTAATATTTTTCTATACCTTTTGTCAACACTGCCTACCTTGTTGGAGTAAAATATAAAATTACTAGTTTCGTTTCTCCTTGCTCTATAACGTACTGTCACGTCCTCCGAAGGGACTTATGCTACTAAATTGGGGTGGCCTCTGCCCCACATTCTAGAACCAGAGACTGATGGCAGCGAGTGTGTATTGGGCATTGGGTAAAGCTGGCAGTGACTGAGCGGATTTTATAAGCGTATTGCCTAGCTGCGGCTAGGAGTAGTTATATTTCCCTCACTGCAGCGTGCCTTACCACCAGTACACGTCCAAGTGGCCCATCTGGCGACTATTATCCTAGGTGCAGTTTCATGACTGACCTGAGGGTAAGGTGGCGTCGGAGAGCTGCGAGTTCCTAAGCGGAACTCTAAAGTGGGATATACATAAATCCCTGCAGTTCATGACATATTGGTGGCAGCGGTGGGATAACTAAAATAAGCCCCCTGCGGTAAAGTGTAAGGTCAATAGACTTGTTTGCTGTGTTTTCATCACATTGGTGGCAGCAGTGGGATCATAAACTGTATCCCCCGTGCCTCCATTCCGTTTCATCACATTTGGCGGCAGAGCGGTGGGATAATAGAGCATTAGTGATCTGGTCTGAGCAATCATTCCTCTCAATAAAAACTTGCATGTTCTTGGGGGGACCCTGCACACAAAGTTTTGGAGAACGGACTCAGTGTTTATTAGTCCTGAGACAATTGTGTGTACTTGCGATTACCCCCTCCCTTTCTCTTTGTTTTTCTATCCTATCTTTTATTTGGTAACCATGGCTAAGATGGGAGAAGACTGGTATAGCAGCATAACAAGGAAACTCTTGTTGCCCTTTGCGAGCTCAGGCGGATTGACTCCACAGGCAAAACAAAGGCCAAATGGTCACGGCCCTGGTGGAACTGGAAAAGCCCAGAGAGCCGTGGGCACAGGAGCCGGCCCAAGTGAAAATGCTGCTGCAGCAGAGGCCCAACCACGGAGCGCTGGCCTCACTTGCACCCGGAGCAGATTGGACCCCTACCTGCAAGCGGCCTTGGAACAACTCCCCGCCGAAGATACAGACAGATGTCTGCAGCTGATCCAGCAAGCTCTGGAGAGAGCAGAGCACCAAGCCGAGCGAGAGGCCCAAGCCCAGAGAGGCCATGAACTGGAGATGGCCTGGCTGGGGGGATACCCTCCACAGCCCGGAGCAGTGAGCCCAGCAGCACTCAGAGTCTGAAGCCATGGCCAGAGCACTTTCCTGTGATGGAAAAGGACGGGGACTTGGACACTTTTCTGCGGGCCTTTGAGAAATCCTGCAGACAGTACCAGCTGCCTGAGAACCAATGTGCCAGGTACTTGACCCCAGGGCTAAAAGGCAAAGCTCTGGAGGTGTTAGCTTCTCTCTCGCCAGACCAAGATGACGACTATGAGGCCATCAAACAGGCCCTGATAAAGAAATACCGGCTAACCCCTGAGGTATTACGCAAGAAGTTCTGGAACCTCCAATGTGGCCCACACAACAGTTACAGCGATGTGGTGCAAGGACTCAGGACCACTTTTACCAGTGGATCCAAGGACTGTCAGCGACCAGCTTTGAGCAGCTGAGGGACCTGATGATCAAAGACCAGTTGTTACATCTTTGCCCAGCTGAGGTCCGCCAGTTCGTGCTGGACCGAGAGCCAAAGGATGCGGACAAAGCAGCGCAGATTGCCGACACCTATGAGGCCAACCGTAAACCAGAGATGCTGCTGAAGCCAGTCACTGCCAGCTGGACAGGGGGTAAGCCTGCAACCAACTCCAGTGCCCCTGCAAGCTGACACACCAGAGGCCCTGTCCCATTCGCCAACTCCAGACCTACCACCGACATTCGCCAGTGTTTTGCCTGCAAACGGACTGGACATATCAGCGCCACCTGTCTGGAGAAGCAGAAGAACCTCCAGGCATAATGCAGCAGTTCTTTTGGTGGGTGGGGTGGGTGGGAGGGTCAATGACAATGTGCAGCACGTCCCTGTGGGGGCCCGTCATGCTACAGGCCTCAAGGACACTGGGGCTGAACGAACCCTCATCCGACCCAAACTTGCAGCCCCTGACGAGATTATTCGGGGGAAAACCCTGACTGTCACTGGGATTGGAGGTGTCCGCTGTCCCTTGCCGATGGCCCGGGTTTTCATCGATTGGGATGCCGGGAGCAGGGTGAAGTAGGTGAGGTTGTCCGAAAACTTGCCCACCAACGTTTTGTTGGGGACTGATTTGGGGAGAATGGTCTCGTATATGTCCCTGACACCCCTCCTCAATCTGATACGAAAGGTAATGTTAATGCCGTTGATGATGATATGAAATTGCATGCTTTACCTGATAACCATTTTTCCCCTAGGAATGATGCTGATAATGAGGTTAATGTGCCAGCTGTACCTGATAACCATTTTCTTTTAAAAGGTTGATGTGTCCACAGGTGCAGGAGTGCTCAGTCACGTCACTCTGCGGGGTGAGACGGCTGAGGAACTCCTAGCAGGAGCGAGCAACGGTGCTAAATGAAGTGGGGAGGTGCATGGGAACCGTGAGGAAGGTGATGCCATGCAACTGACCAGTGCCACCGAGGAAGGTAACTGGCCCATGAGTAGCACTGCTCCTGAAGTGTTGGGCGTGGATGGGGAGGTAGGACCCATAGCAGCGTCGGCTGATGGGTCTTTAAAAATCCCCGGGGAGACAGCCTACGTAGCCGCTGTCACCTGCAGTCAGAGTGCTCAGAACGCAGGTAACGCCTTGCCTTCCGGACACTCCTCAGTCAGAGGGTTGACTGAACCAGAGGTGGATCCAGAGCAGGTCCCAGAGGGTTCCTGTGAGGAAGGGAACTTGATGTCACTTCTGGCTGCCTCCAGCCTGGAGTTCCAGGCCATTCTGCACTCAGATGCGAGCCTGGAGATATTGAGATACCTCGCCGAGACACCCACCTCCATGACTGATAAAGAGAGGGTGTTCTGGGAACGAGGAAGGTTGTACCAGGAGATAGTACCCGGAGATTCCCAAAAGGAGTGGTTGAGGGAAAGACAGCTGATCGTCCCATACCAATTTAAGGGTGAGTTGTTGAGGATTGGCCATGAGATCCCACTTGCTGGACACTTGGGGATCAGCAAAACTAAGGCCCGGCTGTCTCAACACTTCTATTGGCCGAAGATGGGGACAGATGTAAAGAACCACTGCCACTCCTGTATCACCTGCCAAAGAGTGGGGAAAGCGGGGCCTGCTCTTAAGGCTCCACTGATCCCTTTGCCAGTGATAGAGGAGCCTTTCCAGAGGATCTTGGTGGACATTGTGGGCCTGCTGGCCATCCCCTGCAGCTCTGGAAAGCAATACATCCTCACTGTGGTAGACTACACAACCGGTACCCAGAGGCAGTGGCTCTGTCCTCAACTAGGGCGGATAAGGTGGTGGATGCACTGGTGGCCATCTTTTACAGGGTAGAATTTCCCAGGGAGATGCTTACCGATCAAGGGACTCAATTAATGTCTCGCCTAATGGAGTGCGTCTGGTATCGAGTGCGTATCACCCACAGACCAATGGCTTGTGTGAGCGCTTCAGTGGTACCCTCAAACAGATGCTCCATATGCTGGTTAAGACCCAATGATGCGACTTGGGTGATACCTCCCACACCTGCTATTTGCTTACCGAGCAGTTCCGCGGGCCTCGACGGGGTTCTCCTCCTTCGAGCTCCTGTATGGCAGGCGAGTCCGGGGACCCTTGGGTTGGTAAAGGAATCCTGGGAAGATGAGCCAAACCCTTCAGAAGTGTCCATAGTGGAGTATGTCATGCGCTTCCGTGACAAAATGCAGACCTTGATGCAGTTGGTGCATGACAACATGACGCAGGCTCAGGCTGACCAGAACCACTGTTGCGACCAAAACGCCCGGAAGCGGACCTACCAGTGTCATGAAAATATTGTCTTCCATATATATTCAAAGTATATTCACATATATGTATTCACAGTCACAGTTAGATAGATCTCACTTGCTAAAAAACCTTGTGCTCACATATTTCTAGGCCAGATATAATCAGTCGTTTAAAGAAATCTGGCCTTCATAAGACCTTCGTAAAGGAACAAATGCATGAAGTACAAAATGTCCTATTAGATATCTGTTGTTTACATTATAGTTATGCAAGGCAACTAGGTCACAAGAATATAAACAATAATTCTGCAACTCAGCTCTTTTAATCATGATTATCATAATTATCATATTTACACTAGAACAGCCAATAATCTAGCAGCTTTTAATTGTATGTTAATTGACTAACCAGCCCCTTTTGTAAACGTATAAAACCTTGAATGAATAATAAATGTATGTCTTTGACGAACTGTTATACTGACACTTTCGTGTGGACAGTCCTCATTTCGTTCTGAGCGCTCAAAAAGACATTATATAGAGATTTGGACATGGCAAGCAGCAAACACAGGATATTTTTATCTAATTAAATTCCATATCACCAGGTGAGTCAGAAGGTGTGGGTGCTGGTCCCGTACCAAAGGATAAGCTTCAGGCAGCCTAGGAAGGCCCGTACGTTGTGCACCAACAGCTCAACCCAGTCACCTACGTGGTCATGCTTGACCACGCTCAGGATAGGCGAAAGGCCTTTCACGTCAACATGATGAAGGCTCATCATGAACGTGAAGTCTGCATCCTACCGGTCTGCAACCTGCCCGAGGATGGGAGGAAGACCCCCTCCTGGACATGCTGGCCCGACCCAAGGCGGTGGGTCCATCGAGGACGTTTAGGTAAGTGCCTTGTTAACTGAACCCCAGCGGTTGCAGTTGTGGACCACGCTAGAACCCTTCCGGGACGTGTTCTCCAACAGGCCTGGAGGACTGAGTTAGCAGTCCACGAGGTGGACACCGGGAATCATGCCCCACTATAGCGAACATCCTATAGGCTCTCTGATGAGGTGCAGCAGGTTATGCGCCAGGAGATCGATGAGAAGTTACAGATGGGGGTGATTCAACGGTCCAAAATGGCGTGGGCCTCACCTGTAGTTCCGTGCCCAAGAAGGATCGGACCACCTGATTCGCGTAGACTACAGGGGACTCAACGCCAACACAGCCTCTGACGCGCACCCAATGCCGTGCATCGAGATGCTACTTGAGCGGTTAGCAAAAGCGGAATACCTATCCATCGTGGATTTGAGTCAGGGATACTGGCAGATTCCCCTGAGCCCCGAGGCACAGGAGAAGTCCGCCTTTATCACCCCCTTCAGACTGTATGAGTCCACAAGTATTCAAGCAGCTGACAGCACTCGGAGTTAGCACGATGCACGTTCAGGCGTTCAAGGATCCAAATGAACAACAGTCCAACGAAAAAATAGGAACAGCATCCAATCCAGGTGAAGTATAACAAGTCTTTATTCAGCCACCATAAAAACACGTTTCGGCCATTTCAGGCCTTTATCAAGTATACAAAAACAGGCAAAATGGTGTCCTTAAATGGTGGGAGAGCCAATCACCATCCAGGAACCGCCATAATACAAATAGACATATATACAGATATACAACGATAATCAATTTAAACAGTGATCAGAGCTCAGAATAGTGACATCATAGAAAAATACAGCAGTGTTTAATTGTGCATGTAATATGCCATAGATTACTCCATATAAACAATATCACCATTTAGTCTGCCAATCGATGATCTGTTACTGCACACTCCCATTCTGGTGCTGCACCAATCATGTACTCACTAGCAGCAGCGTCCTCCATATCCAATCAGTGTCAGTTCAGCAGCGCTTAGTCAGAGCACTTATCCAATAGCCCACAGGATAACAAATCGGGAGGCACACCTAACTCACTCCCCACTGTGTGATAAACAAAGGCACATGTTCAGAAGTCATATAGCAAACGCCCAGTGGATCAGTGAACACCAGCGTCATCAGACACCCAGTCACATGACCGCAAGCATCATCCGAGGTCTATCACATGATGTCCCATCATAAGCCTCTATTCCAGCTGAAAACACTAAAATAGCGCGTGATCACCGGCATCATCCGACATCTGAAAAAGATGAAATATATTCTTAGGCGTTTGCTATATTGTTAATCTTCCATTCTATATAGATCCGCATGTGCGTCTCTTGCTTACTTTATGCCATACTGACGTCATGGACCTGCAGGTTCCTGATGACATATCTGGAGTAATAATAATGATAGAGTTTATTGTGCATGCGTGTTCTTTTTTCAGATGTCGGATGAGCGTGATCACGCGCTATATGCCTTTGTTTATCACACAGTGGGGATGAGTTAGTGTGCTCCCGATTTGTTATCCTGTGGGCTATTGGATAAGTGCTCTGACTAAGCGCTGCTGAACTGACACTGATGGATATGGAGATGCTGCTGCAGTGAGTACATGATGGTGCAGCACCAGAATGGAGTGTGGCAGTAACAGATCATCGATTGGCAGACTAAATGGTGATATTGTTATATGGATATCTATGGCTATCTGCACAATTATAACACTGCTGTATTTTCTATGATGTCACTATTCTGAGCTCTGACATGTTAATGATTATCGTTGTATATTCTGTATTATGCTATTGTATTATGGGCGGTTCCTGGATGGATTGCTCCTCCACACCATTTAAGGACACCATTTTGCCTGTTTTTGTATACTTGATAAAGGCCTGAAAATGACCGAAACGTCGTATTTTATGGTGGTGAATAATCAGACTTGTTATACTTCACCTGGATTGGATGCTGTTCCTATTTTTTCGTTGTATGAGTCCACAGTCATGCCCTTTGGCATGAAGAATGCCTCTGCCACTTCCCAGCGAGTCATCCTCGTCCGCATTGTCCAGTATGCAGAGATTAGAACCATCATATTAAACAGTGCAGGTTTCTGCTAGCAATGCAGGGGTGTGAGGTAGGGATGCCGCCATCTTGGCTAGGGCCTATATCAGCCTCCATTTTGTCTGTTGGAGAACCACAGGCTGCTAACTGCACAGGGCCTGTTAGCATATTCAATACGACAGGGTTTGATGTCCACTGTGAAGCAAAAGGGCTTTAGTATGCTAAGCAATTCAGGCCCCTGTTTGAATAAGAAAGTCATTAATATGCTAAGTAATTCCTGGCCACGACAGAATTTCCTGCTCAATATGAATAGCCAGGCCGATTAGTATGCGTGCTTCAAAGTAGAGGCTTCAATTAGCTTATACCTGCCAGCCAAACATAAACACACCGTGGGGAGGGACCTAGCAGGTTTAAGAACTGTGAGCTAAGGGCAGACCAGTTTTGGGGGACTGTCCAGCAACTAAGACTTTCACCTGGGGATCGTAGAGCTCCCTGCCTCCACATGTCCATACAACCTGGTAATATTGACCTCTAGCTAATACCTCTAAGCCTTTTATCATTATTGTTGTATTTTACTCTGACTGCAAATCCATTGTAATTCCGTTGTATAGCTTACTGTATATTTCTGTAATTATCTAGTGCGCCCTTAAGGCAATTAAACCATAAAATTAATCTTGGGCTGATGCTTTTACTCTGATCACGAATCTTAGAATACCCAGTGGGTAACAGGACACCCTCCCCGGCGGCCATTTGCTCTAGCTGCAGTTCCCTTACTGACCTGAGAGACAAAGGGGGCGCCGGAGAGCTGTGCCTGTGGAGTTACGTCACATTGGTGACGTGGAAGGACGGGGGCGTCCTTCACATTTGGTGGCAGCGGTGGGATCAGAGTAATAGTGTGCGTGGGACCCCTACTCCCAGACACTACTGCTGGAGTCTTAAGGTCAGCCCAGCACTAGACGGTAAGAGTGTAAATATAATAAGTTGTGTGCAAGGTCAGGGTTGCAGCTGTGTCAGTAACCAAAGGTTCCCAAGATGGCGGAAGGCACCAGGAGTAGGGCAAAAGGGGAGGCCAATGCTATGGTCTATGAGGGGTTCGATACCGATGAGGGGGAGCTCAGCCAGGGCTCCCCAAGGAGCCAGATCTCCGTGCTCAGTCCCGCAGTGGACTGTTCCACCCCTGCCCGTCCCAGCCTGTCCAGATCGGAGGCCCTTTTCCAACGGCTATGGCACAGCTCGAGGCTGGTAATGACGCCGCCTATGACAGACTCCTGGTGGCGGCAGAGAAAGCAGCAGAGCGTGAGCAAGCAGCAGCAGAGCGTGAGCAAGCAGCAGCAGAGCGTGAGCATACAGAACGCCGTGAAGCTGCGGAGCGTGAGCAAGCAGCCGCAGAGAAAGCAGCAGAGCGTGAGCAAGCAGCAGCAGAGCGGGAGCAAGCAGCGGCAGAGAGAGCAGCGGAGCGTGAGCATACAGAATGCCGTGAAGCTGCGGAGCACCGGCACCGACTGGAGATGGCTCAGCATGGGCCCCCGCTGGATGCACCAGGCCCACCGGAGACAAGGGCTTCCAAGGTCCGGGCGGAGGACTTTCCCTTGCTTGAAAAGGATGGAGACCTGGATTCCTTTCTGCTGGCCTTTGAGAGGACCTGCCTCCAACATCATCTGGCCCTGGATCAGTAAGCAAGGTACCTGACCCCCCGTTTGAGGGGTAAGTCCCTGGAAGTTTTGGGGACTAACCTGCCGGGGAGGAGCAGGACTACAACAGCATCAAGCGGGCCCTGATCCAGCACTACAACCTCACCCCGGAGTCGTACTGCAGGAAGTTCAGGAGCCTGCAGCGTGGCTCAAAGGACACCTGGACCGACCACATGCAGGCCCTGCTGAGAGCTGCGGAGCACTGGACATCGGGTCTAGAGCTCACTACCCTCCAGGAGGTCCAGGAACTGTTCGTCATGGAGCAGTTCTTGTGGAACTGCCCAAAGGACCTCCAGCAGTTCCTCCGTGACCGGAAACCAAAGGGGGATTCTGCTATAGCCGCCTTGGCAGACGAGTATGCCAACAACAGGGGCCGGAGCCAAAGAAGCCTGCCAGCAGCACCTGGAGAGGGGGTAAGCCCAATCCTGCCCCGGCCCCATATCCAGCCCCCAGAGTGCAAGGGGTGTACCCCCCGGCTGCCCTCTCCAGGCCAGGAACAGAACCCAGACGTTGTCATAATTGCAATCAGCCAGGACACTTTAAGGCTGCGTGTCCCCAGCCCAGAAGGCCCCATCCCTGTCTCAAAAACCGAACCACTATTTTGTGTGTGGGAGGGGGTGGTGGGAGGTCCCTAAACAATTACCAACCCATCACCATCGGCCGCTCAGCGGTCATGGGACTGCGGGACACAGGCGCTGAACGAACCCTGGTACGTCCCGAGGTGGTGTCCCCTCAAGACTTAGTGCCTGGGAAAACCCTTTCCATCTCCGGAATTGGAGGCGTTGAACCGGCGCTGCCTGTTGCCAAGGTGTATTTGGACTGGGGCGCCGGGAGGGGGATGCGGGAGGTGGGAGTAACTGCCAAATATTCCTGCAAATGTGTTGCTTGGGACCGATTTGGGGCGGCTAGTGTCCCAGTATGTGGCCACTGAACCCCCAAGTTCGGCTCCCCAAGAATGTCATGACTCTACTGTGAATGCTATTGTTAATGTATTGAATGTGCCTCCAACAGTGAGGAGGGAGTGAAACCTGATGGTAAGCCATGCACTGACACTACACACACAGGGCTCACAGTGAGGACAGGTGAGGAGGCTGCAGGGGAGAGCTCAGAGGTGGAGGGAGGGGCTGCTATGGGCAGTGTAGGGCCCCTAAGTGAACCCAGCCTGCTGAGTCTAGGGCCCCTGCAGGAAGAGGAACAGGCAATGGGGGATGGGGCGTCCCGGGGAGAGGAGCCACCAGGTAAGACCCCAGGGCAGGAGTTCCCACATCCGGGATGTCAGGAGGTCAGGGAAGTCTGCCTGACCCAGAGATTTGGTCAGGGGATGAGGGGAAGCAGGCGCTACCCATGGTCTCAGCGGTCGTGGCCGCTGTTACCAGGAGTGGGAGCGCCGAAGCCCAAGGGGCCTCGCGGAGGTCCGACGGTTTCCCCCTCTCCGACCAAGTGGCTGCCGAGACAGACAGCGGCCAGGAGACAGATCCCGGGGAACTGACAGAGGATATGGCAGTTTCATCAATTCTTGCCACATCAAGTCACGGATTTCAGGCAGCGTTGGAAGCTGACGCTAGCCTGAAGACTCTCAAGGAGCAGGCGGCACAGCCTCCCCTGGAGTCCGACCGCGAGCGAGTGGTCTGGGACCAGGGACGGCTGTACCGGGTAACGGTCCAGCAGGGTTCACCGGAGGCGTGGCCCAGGGACCGACAGTTAGTGGTACCCCATCCGTTCAGGGCGGAATTGTTGCGGATCGCACATGAGATTCCAATGGCTGGACACCTAGGGATCACTAAACCAGGGCCAGGCTAGCTCAGCATTTCTACTGGCCTGGAATGAGGACCGAGGTGATAGCCTACTGCCGTTCATGTGACACCTGTCAGGGTGGGTAAGGCGGCCGCCCCAAAGCCCCCTGGTAACTCTGCCCATCATCGAAGAGCTTTCTCAGGGTGGCTGTGGATCTCATTGGACCTCTGTTCCACTTCCAGCCGCTCCGGGAAATGCTTCATACTAACGGTAGTGGACTATGCCACCGGTACCCGAGGCGGTAGCTTTGTCTCCATTCGGGCTCGACAAAGTGGCCAACTGCCTTCTGGAGACTTTCTCCAGAGTGGGGTTCCCCCAGGAAATGCTCACCGACCGAGGGACCCAGTTCATGTCGCAGCTGATGGAGTCTCTCTGTAAGCAGGTACAGGTGCAACATCTGGTAGCCAGCCCGCATCACCCACAGACCAATGGCCTGTGTGAGCGGTTCAATGGCACCTTAAAGCAGATGCTGAAGATGTTGGTCGACTCCCACGGGAGAGACTGGGAGCGGTATCTCCCACACCTGCTGTTTGCCTACCGGGAGGTCCCACAGGCCTCAACGGGGTTCTCCCCCTTTGAGCTCCTGTACTGGCGACGTGTACGGGGGCCCCTTGCTCTGGTGAAGGAAGCATGGGAAGGGGATTTAGCCACCCCTGGAGTGTCGGTCATTGAGTATGTCGTGCGCTTCCGGGACCAAATGATGGCCTTGACACGGCTGGTGCATGACAATATGGCCCAAGCCAAAGGCTGACCAGAAGCGATGGTACGACCAGAATGCTTGTGAGCGGACCTACCAGGTGGGTCAAAAGGTGTGGGTGCTGGTCCTGTACCTCAAAACAAGCTTCAGGCAGCCTAGGAGGGTCCATACCTCGTGCACGAGCAGCTCAACCCGTCACCTACCTGGTCACCCTGGACCATGCCCGTGAAGGAGGAAGGCCTTCCATGTGAACATGATGAAGGCCCATCATGAGCGGGAGGCTTATGCCCACCCAGTGTGCAACCTTCCAGAGGAAGGAGAGGCAGAAACCTCCTGGATCTGCTCACCCAAGCCAAGGCGGGTGGATCCATCGAGGATGTGGGGGTTGGCCACCAGCTCTCGGAGGACCAACGTTCCCAGCTGGGGGTCACCCTACACCCCTTTCGGGAGCTGTTCAGCAGCCTGCCGGAAGTACTGAGACAGCAGTCCATGACGTGGACACCGGCAATCACCCCCCAATCCGGCGTTCAGCATATCGGGTCTCTCTTGAGGTGCAGCAGCAAATGCGCCAAGAGATAGACGAGATGCTGAAGCTGGGGGTGTCCAAGCGTCCAACAGCGCGTGGGCTTCGCCTGTAGTCCTCGTCCCTAAAAAGGACCGAACTACGCGGTTCTGCGTGGACTACAGTGGGCTCAACGCTGTGACGGTCACCGATGCGTACCCAATGCCGCGCATCGATGACCTGCTCGACCAGCTGGCCGGGGCCAAGTACCTGACCATCATGGATCTGAGCAGGGGGTATTGGCAGATTCCCCTGACCCCTAGGGCACGGGAATGCTCTGCCTTTATCACCCCATTTGGACTTTACGAGTCCACGGTGATGCCCTTCGGCATGAAGAATGCCCCTGCCACTTTTCAGCGGATGGTCAACACGCTGCTCGAGGGACTGGAAGGGTATGCGACCGCGTACCTGGATGACATTGCCATCTTCAGTCCCACCTGGGAGGATCACCTAGAGCACCTGGCGCAGGTGCTCGGGCGGATCCAGCGAGCAGGCTTGACCATTAAGCCGGAAAAATGCCAGCTGAGTATGAGTGAGGTCCACTACCTGGGACACCGGGTAGGTGGGGGAGCTCTGAAGCCAGAGCCCGGGAAGGTGGATGCCATCGCATCCTGGTCCACCCCCAGGACCAAGAAGCAGGTGATGTCCTTCTTGGGTACTGCTGGGTACTATAGGAGGTTTGTTCCACACTATAGTGCCCTGGCCAAGCCCCTGACGGACCTCACCAAGAAAAGGCTGCCCGTCGCAGTCGACTGGACAGTCGCCTGCGAGACAACTTTCTAGGCACTCAAGACCGCCCTTTCTAGTTCTCCTGTACTACAGGCAGCCGACTTCACGCGTCGTTCTTAGTGCAGACCGACGCCAGCGACTTCGGCCTCGGTGCTGTGCTCAGCCAGGTTGACACTATGGGCCATGAACACCCCGTTTTGTACCTGAGCCGTAAGCTCCTGCCGAGGGAAGTGGCCTATTCCACGATGGAGTAGGAATGTCTGGCAATTGTGTGGGCCCTCCAGCGTCTGCAGTCATACTTGTACGGACGCCAATTCACCGTGGAAACAGACCACAACCCCCTCAGCTGGTTACACACGGTCTCTGGGACGAATGGGAGGTTGCTACACTGGAGCCTGGCTCTCCAACAGTACCACTTCACCATTTGCCACAAAAGAGGCAGGGGCCATGGTAACGCTGATGGGTTGTCCCGGCAAGGAGAGGGTGCAGAAGGGCGCATGGGGAACACAGGTATGTGATACCCCCTAGCGCCCTCAAAAGCAGGGAGGTGTGAGGTAGGGATGCCGCCATCTTGGCTAGGGCCTATACCAGCCTCCATTTTGTCTGTTGGAGAACCACAGGCTGCTAACTGCACAGGGCCTGTTAGCATATTCAATACGACAGGGTTTGATGTCCACTGTGAAGCAAAAGGGCTTTAGTATGCTAAGCAATTCAGGCCCCTGTTTGAATAAGAAGGTCATTAGTATGCTAAGTAATTCCTGCCCACGACAGAATTTCCTGCACAATATGAATAGCCAGGCCGATTAGTATGCATGCTTCAAAGTAGAGGCTTCAATTAGATTATACCTGCCAGCCAAACAGAAACACACCGAGGGGAGGGACCTAGCAGGTTTAAGAACTGTGAGCTAAGGGCAGACCAGAGCCATTTTCTCACAGGAGCAAGAAGCACAAGGGACAGACCTGCCAAGGGAGCAGCGGTACATGTTTTGGGGGACTGTCCAGCAACTAAGACTTTCACCTGGGGATCGCAGAGCTCCCTGCCTCCACATGTCCATACAACCTGGTAATATTGACCTCTAGCTAATACCTCTAAGCCTTGTATCATTATTGTTGTATTTTACTCTGACTGCAAATCCATTGTAATTCCGTTGTATAGCTTACTGTATATTTCTGTAATTATCTAGTGCGCCCTTAAGGCAATTAAACCATAAAATTAATCTTGGGCTGATGCTTTTACTCTGATCACGATTCTTAGAATACCCAGTGGGTAACAGGACACCCTCCCCGGCGGCCATTTGCTCTAGGTGCAGTTCCCTTACTGACCTGAGAGACAAAGGGGCGCCGGAGAGCTGTGCCTGTGGAGTTACGTCACATTGGTGACGTGGAAGGACGGGGGCGTCCTTCACAAGGGGTTAATCTGTTCAGTTGAGATTGCCTGAAACTTTACTGCTTGACGGTCTCAGCTGTTCAATGCTGGCTATTCCCCTCTGCTACATATTCTTGCCAGTGTAAGTTCATACTGCCTAGTTTTGGAATTGGAGGTGTTGGTTGTTTGAGGCAGTGTTTGAAGTGTTGTTCAGCAGACTGTTGCTTGGTAATTTGCCTGTGTTCATATCCTCATTCTTTCCCATCTGTAGTTTCCTTCCTTTACTTCCCGATGTTCCACATTTTTGTTGTGAGTGGATATTTATATCATTGGTATTTTTATTTATCCCTGTTTGTCTTCCCTTGTTTGTCTGGTTTGTGTATTCTTATACACAACTACCCACTTCTCTGAGTGGGAAGGGGACATCGGCTCCTTTTCAGAAAAAACATACTCAAATCCGTCAGGTACTCGGAATAACTTCCAATAACGGATGACACAAGTAAGGCAACTTTTAACACAATAAGGACCCCATTTAACAATGTCCCGACAGGCCGGCTCCAGATTTTTTGTGGCCCCGGGCAAAAGAGTCTCAGTGGGCCCCTTAACACAGACCACGATTCATGATGCACAGATACTGCAAGAAAAATATTAGGGATAGCACAACGCCAAACACTTCTCTTCTTCCATTACATGACTGATACCTATTGAAAAATTGTACAATAGCTCAAAACGCCAAATCCTCACAGCGCACAGTACAACTGGACCAGACAGTCCTCCATACAATATTATGGGCACCACATAGTCTCCCCCTCATCACCCTATAATACCCCATGCAGGATGTCACTTCGCCATCCCCCATATAATGCCCATACAGGAATACTGAACCCAATATAATGTCAAAACAGAATACAGGACCACATATAATGCTCCATACAAAATATGGACTCTCCTCTACACTGTGCTGCGTTCTGCACTGTTACGGCTCAGGAAAGGGCGCTGATGAAAGACTCCCCATTATCACATCATTGGCCTGCCCATTATCATCATCATTGATCCCCATCATCATCATTGCCTGCCCATCATCATAATCATTGCCTCCCTATCATCATCATTGCCTCCCCATTAATATCATCATCATCATTGCCTTCCCATTATCATTGACTCCCCATCATCATCATTATCATTGCCTCACCATTAATATCATCATCATTGCCTTCCCATTATCATTGCCTCCCCATCATCATCATTATCATTGCCTCCCCATTAATATCATCATCATCATCATTGCCTTCCCATTATCATTGTCTCCCCATCATCATCATTATCATTGCCTTCCCATTAATATCATCATCATCATTGCCTTCCCATTATCATTGCCTCCCCATCATCATCATCATCATTGCCTCCCCATTAATATCATCATCATCATTGCCTTCCCATTATCATTGCCTCCCCATCATCATTGCCTCCTCACCACCATCACTGCCTCCCCCACCACCATCACACATACAGCACCGCAGGCAGCACTCTCTTACATACACACACGCAGCAGGCGCACACACACACATACACATACACACACACGCTTCACCTGTCCGGCGTCCGCGCGCTCTCTGCCACATCCGGCCGCTGAATGATGATGTCATTCAGCAGCGCTGCTGTGAGAGAGGAAGCGCCGGTGCAGGCGCCCCCTGGAGCTCGGACCTGCGGCAGCGGAGGCACGGGGAGAGGTGAGTATTGCGCTGGCTGCTGCCGGGGCCCTGAGCAAGCGGGGGGGCCCAGTGGCGGCGCTGACACCGCTAACGGGTGCCGGGGTGTCCGACGGCGAGTGGCCCCCCCGCCTGCTCAGGGCCCCGGCACTTGCCCAGGTGTGCCGGGTGCTGACGCCGGCCCTGGTCCTGAGATTCCCAATCTATCACAGAATTATGTAGTTGTAATCAGGGAACCTCAACACCAGAACCGCAGGAAGATTGTCCAGAACAAAATATGAAATACGTTCCTGGTGCAATGAACCCACTTTAAGGAGAAACTCCTCCGAGACAAATTTAATGACATTCTTAGCCAGCGGTGTTTTGTCAATTGCAATAATATGAATAGGAGTCTCCAGCCTAATGTCAGGGACACCGCACTGCACTTGCTCACTGAGCCAGTGTGTGTGTCCTGAGTGAACAAACTGTGCCCAAAGATACCTGTATAGCAGAGCCGCAGCAGGGAAGACGTGTGTTTCTGTGGAACAGGACCTTCCGCAGCATGTGACTGCCAAGGGGCGGAGCCGGCCACACGTCTCTCAGAGGCAGCAGTAGCAGATAGAGAATGCTTCAGGCCGGAGGACCTGCAATCACCTGACTGCCTAGGGGCGTGACCTAAGCTCCAGAGAGCTATGAGGTAAAGGAAAACTCCTAGAAGGGTAACTACGAAATAAAGTTACCAAGGGGCATAGACAGAATGGATAGTCAGGATAGCCAGGTCATACACAGAGGGAGCAACGCAGTACAAAAGGAGCAGGCAGAGAATAACCAGAACACAGCCAAGGGATCATACACAGAGGGAGCAACACAGTACAAAAGGGACAGGCAAAACTTGTAACAGGGACACAGCCAAATCAGAACCAGACAGACAAAACGTAGCACAGGCACAACGCACTGGCACAAGCACAGAGTCAGACACACTCAGCCAAAGGTCAGAGTATAAACGACAAAGACTGGCTTCACAGTGAGGCTATAAAAAGCCTCCCAGGACCCAGAAAGAGGCCAACCAAGTTAACCCCGCGACTACCTGATCCAAGAACCCAGTAAACCATGACACCTAACTGTCCCTAACTTACACTTGGTCACCAAGTTAGAGTCAATAAAGTTCATGGACGACCCTCAGTCCACGAAAGCAGACGTGGGCGTGAAGCCACTCCCACCACAAAGTTCCACTTCCAACAGTACTTTAGAAAAAGAGGAAAAAGGTTCCTGAGAGTCTGGGTGACCTCGATAATCACCCAGACTCGGCAGCTTGTTAGTCGGTGGGCAGGAGGGACAGTGCTTTCTCTAATGTCCGGGATCACCGCAGTAGAAACACAGCTTTCCTTCCCATCGACTTCTCCTCTCCTTCTCCTTGCGGTTGAAGGCCCCCACCTCCATAGGTTCAGATGGTGGCAAAACAACAGAATTAGCAGGTAGCAACGGAACCTCTCTCTGTGTAACACCTCTCTCCCGCAGCCTCCAATCCATACGGATAGCCTGAGTCATAGCCTCCTCCAATGAGCTGGGGTGGTGGATGGAGAGCAAGAGCGTCCTTCAGGTGATCCGACATGCTCTCCGGAACTGACATCTCAACGCAGAGTCATTCCAGGACACCTCAGTGGACCATCGACGGAATTCGGAGCAATATCATTCAGCCGAGAGCTTGCCCTGAAAGAGACTCATGATTGTGTCCTCTGCCACTCTGACTCGGTCAGGCTCGTCAAAAATAAATCCTAAGGCCTCAAAGAACCTATCCACAGACACACATTCAGGGCAGGTAAAGAGAAAGCCCATGATTGAGGTCCCTCCCGAAGAAAGGAAATAATTATCCCCACCCGCTGACTCTCATCTCCAGAAGATCGGGGTCTAAGATATAGCTTGCAACTCTCCTTGAATGTACGGAACCTCTCCTTTTCCCCGGAGAAGGTATCTGGGAGCCTGACCGTAGGTTCAGGAGAGTGCAAAGAGACATCAACGGTGTCAGTGTGCTTACAGACAGACTGGGAAGAATATCCCTGCAAAGATCTGACCGTTTCAGAAAGCTCTCTTTGCATGTGGTTATGAGATGTGGCCAAGGCCAGGGTCGGACTGGCCCACTGGAGAACCGGAGGGGGCCCCAGCCAGTGGTGTGTCGCTAATAGTGGCACACCCAGCTGTTATTGGGCCCCTGAGTCAAGGGGGGCCCTCTCGGTGCCAGGAGCAGCAGCTGGAGACAGGAGCCTGTCCCTGCTGCTAAAGAGAAATGAATATTCACGCTTCACCACGCCCCCATGGGCATGGAGAGGAGTGAATACTATTTCTCTTTAATAGCGGGCAGCGTTAGCCATATGTTGCGGCTAACACTGCCCGCTGGCGCTGCTGAATCTGGACCCCGGAAGTGGACCCGTAAAGGGGGCAAACCCTAATTGCGATCCCTGCAGCTTGGGACCGGAGCAAAGCTGCAGGATCAGACGCTGTCCTCCTTCCTTCTCGCCTGCCCAGCACTTCCTGTCTGACACAGCGCAGCTGTTTCAGAGAAGAAGCTGCTGGGCATGGTGCGGATAGGCGAGTGTGTGTGTGTTTGCCTGTGTATGTATGTAGTGTGGTGCTTTGTGTGTGTGTGTGAGAGAGTGCTGCGGTGCTCTCTGTGTAGTGTTGTATGTGTGATGATGATGGGGAGGCAATGATGATGGTGAGGAGGCAATGCTGATAATAGGGAGGCAATGATGATGATGGGGAGGCAATGATGATGATGGGGAGACAATGCTGATAATGGGGAGGCAATGATGATGATGGGGAGGCAATGATTATGATGGGGAGGCAATGATGGTGGTGAGGAGGCAATGATGATGATAGTGGGGAGGCAATGATGATGGGGAGGCGATGGTGGTGGGGGGGAAACAATGATGGTGATGAGGAGACAATGATGATGATGATGGTGGTGGGGGAGACAATGATGATGGTGGTGAGGAGGCAATTATGATGATGGGGAGGGAATGATGGTGGTGGAGGAGTTAATGATGGTGGTGAGGAGGCAATGATGATGATGGGGAGGCAATGATGGTGGTGGGGGAATGCAATGATGATGGGGAGGCAATGATGATGATGAGGAGGCAATGATGGTGGTGAGGAGGAAATGATGATGATGGTGAGACAATGATTATGATGGGAGGCAATGATGGTGGTGAGGAGGCAATGATGATGGGGAGGCGATGGTGGTGGTGGGGAGACAATGATGGTGGTGAGGAGGCAATGATGATGGTGGTGAGGAGACAATGATGATGATGGGGAGACAATGATGGTGGTGGGGGGAGTTAATGATGGTGGTGAGGAGGCAATGATGATGATGGGGAGGCAATGATGGAGGTGGGGAAGGCAATGATGATGATGGGGAGACAATAATGATGATGAGGAGGCAATGATGGTGGTGAGGAGGCAATGATGTTGATGGGGAGGCAATGATGGTGGTGGGGGAGTTAATGATGGTGGTGAGGAGGCAATGATGATGATGGGGAGGCAATAATGGTGGTGGGGGAAGGCAATGATGATGATGGGGAGGAAATGATGGTGGTGAGGAGGCAATGATATGATGGGGAGGCAATGATGATGATGTGGAGGAAATGATGGTGGTGAGGAGGCAATGATGGTGGTGAGGAGGCAATGATGATAGGGAGGCGATGGTGGTGATGAGGAGACAATGATGATGATGGTGATACAATGATGATGGTGGTGAGGCAATGATGGTGGTGAGGAGGCAATGATGATGGGGAGGCGATGGTGGTGGTGGGGAGACAATGATGGTGGTGAGGAGGCAATGATGATGGTGGTGAGGAGACAATGATGATGATGGGGAGGCAATGATGGTGGTGGGGGGAGTTAATGATGGTGGTGAGGAGGCAATGATGATGATGGGGAGGCAATAATAGTGGTGGGGAAGGCAATGATGGTGGTGAGGAGACAATGATGATGATGGTGAGACAATGATGGTGGTGAGGAGTAAATGATGATGATGGTGAGACAATGATGATGATGTGGAGGAAATGATGGTGGGGGGGGAGTTAATGATGGTGGTGAGGAGGCAATGATGATGATGGGGAGGCAATGATGATGTTGGGGAGGCAATGATGGTGGTGAGGAGGCAATGATGATGATGGTGAAGCAATGATGATGATGGGGAGGAAATGATGGTGGTGAGGAGGCAATGATGATGGTGGTGAGGATTCAATGATGATGATGGGGAGGCAATGATGGTGGTGGCGGGAGTAAATGATGGTGGTGAGGAGGCAATGATGATGATGGGGAGGCAATGATGATGATGGGGAGGCAATGATTGTGGTGAGGAGGCAATGATGATGATGGTGAAGCAATGATGATGATGGGGAGGAAATGATGGTGGTGAGGAGGCAATGATGATGGTGGTGAGGAGGCAATGATGATGATGGGGAGGCAATGATCGTGGTGGCGGGAGTTAATGATGGTGGTGAGGAGGCAATGATGATGATGGGGAGGCAATGATGATGATGGGGAGACAATGATGGTGGTGAGGAGGCAATGATGATGATGGTGAGGAAATGATGACGATGGGGAGGCAATGATGATGGTGAGGAGGCAATGATGATTGGGAGGCGATGGTGGTGGTGGGGAGACAATGATGGTGGTGAGGAGGCAATGATGATGGTGGTGAGGAGACAATGATGATGATGATGGGGAGGTGATGATGATGGTGGTGAGGAGGCGATGGTAGGTGGGGGGAGGCAATGATAGTGGTGAGGAGGCAATGATGATGGTGAGGAGGCGATGATGATGGTGGTGGGGGAGGCAATGATGGGAGCATGATGATGATGGGAGGCAATGATGGTGGTGAGGGAAGGCAATGATGATAGTGGTGAGGAGGTGATGATGGTGGTGGGGAGGCAATGATGGAGGTGTTGGAATGAGCAATGATGGGGAGTTGGGGAGAAAGCAATGATGGTTGTGGTGTAAAGGACAATGATGGTAGTGGTGGAAAGGACAATGGTAGTGGGGGAGGAGGCAATGATCGAGGTGGTGATGAGGACTATGGTGGAGGGGGGCTGCATTATACCCTTTGAGGAGGCTGCATTATACTCTTGAGGGGGATGCATTATACCCTATGGGGGGCTGCATTATAACTTATGAGGGGGTTGCATTATATTTTGTGGGGTGCTGTATTATACCCTATAAGGGGGGGCTACTTTATATTCTATGAGGGGGCTACCCCAATCCGTTTTAAATAATTAAGACGTGTACTACCTTATATTATACCCTGATATTAGTGCATTTTACCACACAATTGGTGGTCTTGTATTTATTTCTATGTAGCTACATAGTGGGCCCCAAGAATGATTTCTCTGGTGGGCCCAAGGTGCTCCAGTCCGAAGCGGGCCAAGGTCTTATGCTCCACAGACAGATCCTGCATCATTCGCGTCAAACTAGCCATTTGATCCACCAAGGTATGGAGCAGATCCATAGAAAGCAGAGCAGAGAAAAAAAACCTGTCTGTTTCTGGTTAGTTATAATGTCACGCTGCTGCAGTGCAGGTAAGTGCAGGTTCCACAAGATGGCAATAGAGTGGAAGCAGGCCTGCACCTAGACCAAGCAAGCCTGTTGTGCAGCAGCGAGGCTGCCACCAGGTGGCAGCAGTATATTCAAACAAGCTGGGTCAAATCCTATAGCACAGTACCAGAGGAATAAACAAACTCAGAGTCAGGGACAAGCCAAAGGATTAGTAACGGTCAGGAGTGGAAAAGCCAAAATACAAAAGACAGAAACAGGTCAGGATACAAGCCGAGTCAAAATCAGGGAGTCAACGCACTAAAGGGGAACAGTGAGGATGGGAATAGGGGAAAACAGGGACACGGGTTAAGAGCAAACGCTACAGGACAAATCAGAGCAATCAGAGTCAGATACAGCAGCCTTAGGCAAAAACTATAACTGACGTCGCCTGCAGTAAGCAGCGGTGATAAATAGCCAACCTGAACCCAGACTGAGGCTGGGAAAGGTTAACCCCTGACATGACCAGGCCGGGAAAAAGGGAAAACAGGACTCAAAACCCGGTCTGGATCATGACAGGAATGTGCTCTAGATAAGTGTGTTATTTTCTGCAGAGATGGTCCTGGCTGGAAGAAGTGATGGCGGTGTGTGCTGGATGAAGATGAAAAGCGAAGATGAAGGACTTCAACTAGCGACATCACCGGTGAGTCAGTGTGTTACCTGTACACTGACATTATACACTGTATACTATATACAGAGCTCCTGTGTATAATGTCACTGGTGATCACTATATTACCTGTACACTGACAATATATACAGTGTTCCTGTGTTTAATGTCACTGGTGATCACTGTATTACCTGTACACTATATACAGAGATCCTATGTATAATGACACTGGTGATCACTGTATTACCTGTACACTGACACTATATACAGAGCTCCTGTGTAGAATGTCATCGTGATCACTGTATTACCTGTACACGGACACTGTATACGAAGTACAGATCTCCTGTGTGTAATGGCTTTTATGGTGATATTAGTATTGTGTTTTTTTAATAATGATCAGCATTGTAGTATTTGGTCACTATGATGTGGTAATGTGTGATCTGGTCATGGTGTGGCAGTATTTGTTCCTTGTATGTAGTACTTTTCGGTCACCATGTGGTGGTAATATGTGATCTGGTCTTGGTGTGGCGGTATTTGTTCCTTGTATGTAGTATTTTTCAGTCACCATGTGGTGGTAATATGTGATCTGGTCTTGGTGTGGCGGTATTTGTTCCTTGTATGTAGTATTTTTCAGTCACCATGTGGTGGTAATATGTGGTCTGGTCATGGTGTGGCGGTATTTGTTTCTTGTTTGTGATATTATTGGTCATTTTAAAAACTGAAAAATAAAAAAAATACCTAAATTGTATTGGACATTTTAACAAATGTTTAGTAAGCTACAGTAGAGCAGAGCTCTGCCAAAAGAGTTTACCTTGTCATGGTCAAGAAGGAATCACTGCACACGTAATTGCACTGTGCCTGCGTTATACCCTGCGCCACCAATGACACCCCTGTGCCTGCGCTAGACCCTGCGCCACCAATGACTACACTTTTATAGGGTCCATCTAAAGCATATTTGCCCCCCTACCTGGGACAAACCAGAATCATCATTGACTATACTGGCATATGTTATTATTATGAAATCCCACTGTGACCAAACCGGTCTCTAGAATCTCCTTATTGAAAAGGCGACCAATTTTTGATAAAGGCCATTTACGGCCGCAACGTCAAACCAATATTTGTCGCACTTTCTTCAATAAAATTGTTCACTTTTTGCATTAATTACGTGTGCAGTGATTCCTTCTTGACTGTGGACTGGAGGACCATTGGTCCCTTTTCACTTGCACCGTATAGGGCAACCTCTTTTGGCTGAGTGCTTACCATTCTCCTCTACCTTGTCATGGTGGCGGACTAAAAAATCTTTTGGCCAAAACAAAAGCTGCTGGTTATGTATGCGATGATGAGAACTGTAAATGTGTGATTGGTGAGGATGTGGTGCAGAAGTGGATTTTTTCCAAGAGAGGGCGGTGGCACTGTGGAAGGTTCGAGGCGGAGCTGGGGTGGAGCCTGGACGGAGTCTCAAGGGAGCACCGAAAATTTTACCAGTATGGGGCCCCAAAATTCCTAGTTGCAGCCCTGGTAACAATATTAACCTTTCAGATGATTCATGGTGCATGAATCAGAATTTAGAACATGCAATCTTATTGCAAATGCTATATCTAATTGTCTCACTGAAATACTGCATCTATTCAGAGAAAATAGACTTTACACAGGGAACAAGATAAGTGAGAAGACTAGCCAACAGGTAGAGCCTCACCAACTTTTCCCTGTCTGGTCTTGTGTACACACATAGGGAGAGAGACCTGTCAATCATTTTTTCTCTAGAACGATGCAGCATTTTACAAACATTTGTATTTTCAATAGTTTCAATGATGAGCCTGTCCTTAACTTGTGGGATCATGAGTTGGGCAGCATAAATATCCGAACAGGTTTCTTTTTAAGGAGGCAATATAGCAGGTGCAGAGCTTCTGCACTGGAGAAGCAGTGTGTAAAATGAATTGTTTTATAAGGTTGCTTGCACTGATTCACATTTAAAATCTGTATTATATCCCATAGCCCCATTTATAATCATGAAGGCTACAGAATTACCGTTTCCCAGCACTTTTGCTGGCCGAATGTCCCCGCAGAGCTTGCTCTGGTAATTAGCATTCTAAAAGTTTAATTATTGAATCAGGCATTAGGCAGTAAGATAACTACTCCACTGGATTATAGGTATTCAGCTAAGCTAAAAACTGTTCCTAATGACAACCGGCAGGAATGTGAATGCAATTCTGAGCTATAGTACAGGCTGTAAACCTCAATCAGTGCAAAACAAGTAAAGCAATGTCAAAGAAAGAAAAGTTATTAGTTTGGCACCAATCCTCCTTCAAAGGAGACCAAATATAGACTAGAAACAAGTTAAACTTGAACATAGAACAAATGTCCACATGGCTCTTATATAGATTATTTATTATTTGTTATGCTAAGTTATATAGCGCCATCATATTCCACAGTACTTTATAGACCTCATCATCACTGTCCCAATGGGGCTCACAATCTAAATTCCCTATAAGTATGTCTTTGGAGTTTGGGAGGAAACCAGACAACCCGGATGATAATTTGTAATCTCAATCAACACTTGGAAAGTTGCAGTTCACTCACTATACCAATCTATCATGGGGAAACCTTAGCAGATGATCATCACATACATTTTATGATAGGTTCTTCCTATGCTCATTGGTTTATCATCCATAATCTACCCTCAGTGTCATAACACACTATACTCAGCACTATTTGATTAGTCAATCAGTCACACAGTCACATTCCCCATGCTCTTCTCCATCACGATACTGTCATGCTTTTTTTCGCACTGATTTTATATCCTAGAATGATAGAATGTTAGAATTGGAAGGGACCTCCAGGATCATCACGTCCATCCCCCCTGTTCAATGCAGGAGTCACTAAACCATCTCAGACAGATGTCTGTCCAGTCTCTGTTTGATGATTTCCATTGAAGAAGTTACCACCTCTCGTGGCAGCCTGTTCCACTCATTGATCACCCTGTCAAAAAGTGTTTTCTAATATCTAATCTGTATCTTCTCCCTTTCAGTTTCATATATTCATGTGCCATACTCTTTATCCCCACTCGGGTTACATTACCCGCTATGTTGTTCACTACTTTGCCCCACTTCCCCTGGTCCATTTCCTATCTGAGAAGGCATGCACTTAATTTCTCAGCCCATTGGAACTCCCGGGGCCATTACGCCACTACATTCGTTCTTTTTCTGGTGATAGTTCTGTTCCCTTCTAAAGCATGCCGCTACCAATTTTATCCCACGATGTACGTGGCCTCTACTTCCAACACAAATCACCAAAGCCTTTGATTAATATAAAAGCTTGTGAGTTAACGCACCGTGTCTTCTAAAAAAAAAGCACTTTTCTAAAATATGTTACTCTTGTTAGCTCATCTCCTCATATACTCTTATACTGTATATGTCCAACACACAGAACAAAGCTAAGGATTTCACCATAGGCTTTAAAAAGTCTGTTCCTTTGTTCAAAGACACAAACAGCCACTAGTACCTGGCCATGGGCACCATGTCAGACAAAATGGTCACAATTGCTTCATACTATGCCCCAATCACTAAACAACCAGACTTACTGTCCTCTGTTCAAGATTTTTTCCAAACATGTTCAGAGCACCACTGTCCTCTATGGCAACTGTGCCTGCATTCTAGATCCTAGAGTAGATAAATCCTCCAATCTGCCCCCCCAATCTGCCCTTCCATTTGAAATTACAGGAATTTGCACATAGCTTTCCCACTGCCACTTGCACCTGTAGGGCAAACCAACCGCCAACCAAGATTACACCTACTTCTCCCCACAAATAGCGGCTTTTTCCTGACTCATTATGAGAGACTCTTAAATTAGTTCTGAGACATATATGTATTCACAAAGCCACCAAGAAGACGAGTGCACAGATGGTTTAACAAGCTGAACTGGGTTATTCTCATTTTAGGTCAATTTGAAGAATATCCTTCGCTAGTCACACAGTGATTCTATAGTAGAAAAAATTATTGGGGAACAAAAGCATACAAAACCATCTTGTGATATCCTTTTCGGTAAAAGCAAAGTAAAAGGATGGTGCTCACCTGAGCAGGTTGAGTGCAGGTACAACTCCTTTGAACACCTGAAAAAATTCAGCTGCTGCCTTGTGACTTGGGTATGATCTTCTCTAAAATAGTTGACCAATTTGGACGATAACAAAATATCAGGCTGCTCTGCTGCAATTGGTTTCTTCACTTGAAAAAGACATTAGTCCATCGTTGAAACACGTTGTGGAAATAAAAACCATTCAATTCATCTTAAACCTGAGGATTCCTCATTTTAGTAGCACAACCTGAAATCGTGTTATCGTCCAAATTGTTCAAACTGGTTCTATAGGCTTAATGATAAAAACAACTCCTACCTAGCTGCCCGTCAAAATATGCCTTAGTTATTGGAGAAGGAATTTAAACCAATCCACTACATATTGTTTGAGAATTTAAAGAATCCCTCTCTATACTCTTGACACATTCCTGACTGATCACTTGAGCAAAATCTCCTTCCACTCTTACTTCTCATCTAGCTACTTAAAATCGTAGCACAAGATGGTGACCTGGTAGGGATGAACGCATGTGAGGATGTTTGGGTCTGTCTGGTTCTGTAGAAAAAAGTTTGGTTTGGGTGCCAGAATGGTACCCGAACTTGATCCCGAGCTTGAACTCCAGTCAAGTGAATGGGAGGGCAGAACAGCAGGTGATTCCTGCTCGGTCCTCTGTGTGACAGTGTGGGGAAAAAGCAGTTCTGACTGGCGGAACCTTACAGAAGTCACTGCCGGTGGCAGCTGCTGGTATCGCAGACAGCGTGTGAACTAGTGGCTATGACCAGCGGTGACCAATTACCACCGGTCAGGCGCCAGCTGATGACTACTACAGTCATCAGCATCGCTTGCTCTCGCTGATGCACCTGTGCATTTACTGCTATCCACAAGTACCGGAGACCAAGAAGCTGAATGTAGATTACCTTGTGGTGTCATTTTATTAATAAGTTGGTGAACAAGCGTTAGTGTGGGAGAGGAGTCTTTATTCACAATGTTTTTTCTATGTTTGTATGTTTATTTTACTACTGGGTTAGTCTGACTGACACCTCTCCATTACGAACCCCAAAAACAATTACCCTAATTGCCACCGCACTAGGGCAATTGGCAAGAGCTGACGCTAAGAAACCAAAATTGGTGCATCATGTGTGATGATCCACTTGTGGGGCGGCTGCAGGATGATATTTGTAGGTTGAGAATGGCCTTGAAACCATGGGCACTTCAAGCCTATTAACATCAGCCCACAGTCTTTCACAGTCTAACCAAGTAACTAAAAAGAAAACACAGAAAAAAATTTTTTGAAGAAAAAACACAGAAAAAGATCTTTATTTGATTTATTTATTAAAAAAAATAATCTACAGGGTCCAACGTAATACAAATGGAGTGCCCATGATGTTCCCAGTCTTCTTCATTCAGCCTATTGAGCTCTGTTCAGAAAATGCAGCTTCAAAGCCTGGAGCAGCAGCCACTCCCGGGTATAGCGCTGCAAGGAGTTTGTATGTTCTCCCCCGTGTTTGCGTGGGTTTCCTCCGGGTACTCCGGTTTCCTCCCACATTCCAAAAACATACAGATAGGGAATCTAGATTGTGAGCCCCATCGGGACAGCGACGATAATGTGTGCAAAACTGTAAAGCGCTGCGGAATATGTTAGCGCTATATAAAAATAAAAGATTATTATTATTATTATAGCGCTGTGCTCCGCAAGATCCAGCTGATATCAACTGAGGTGACGTCAGTAATGTAACCCCAGTTCACAGCGGCCGCCGAAGGGCTGCCATCAGGGCATTACTGCCCTTACTGCTGTATGGGGCCCAGTGAGCAGCAGTAAACAGAGAGGCCTGCAGGTCCTGGGCCCCGCTCTTGTGCTTCTGCTGATCGGGCCCCATCAGTACTAAAATACTGTGCACTGCGGCGCACCCTGGAGATTTCTAGGAGCTGTGCATGGCCGTCTAACCTTGACGCCTGCACAGCTCCTGCTCAGTTGTAGCTAGAATGTATGGGCTCCCTCCAGGTCCTGACTATAGCCCATACATTCTAGCTGTCTCAGTAGTGAATGCGCTAGACTGTATGGGCTCCTTCCAGGTCCTATCAGCAGCCCATACAGTTTAGCTGGTTCACTCCTGACACGCCCCTGGAAATGACATTGTACCTGGAAGCAGCCCATACATTCTAGCATCTATCCTGCTGGGGAACGACTGAGGTATGAATAAAAAAAGTTGTGTTTTTTTAAATGGGTGAGGTGGGGGGAGTGAGACTGCACATGAAGAAGTGGGGAGAGTGAGACTGCACATGATCATGATAAAGTGGAGGTAAGGGGACTGCACATAATGAAGTGGGGGTAAGATGGACTGCACATGATGAATTTGGGGAGTGAGACTGCACATGAAGTGGGAGTAAGGGAAACTGCACATGAAGAAGTGGGGGAGTGAGACTGCACATGAAGAAGTGGGTGTAAGGGGGATTGCAAATGATGAAGTGGGGTGATGGTGACTGAAAATGATGAAGTGGGGGTGGGGGACGAGTACAGCAATTGAATTGAAGGTGGAGGATGGGGAGATCAAATAGTGAATTGAAGGTGGAGAGAGCATATAATGATGAATTTTGAGGGTGGAGGAGTAAAAGATGTATTGAATGTGGGGAAGAGCAGTTGATAATGAATAGAGGGTGGGAGAGAAAGACATGACAATGAATTGAGGCAGAAGGGGCATGTAACTATAATGAATCGGGTAAGGGTTAGAGTGGGAGGTACAAAGTGGGGGCGTTGAGGATAAAGTGACTGGTAATGAATTGGGGAAAGAGTACAGGTGCTAGTTAATTTATATATTAAATGGGGAAAGTGACTATGTACAGATAGTGGGGGAACAGTGGCGGATTATAATTTATATTTGGAATGGTGTGTTGCATAATAACCAATTATTTATTGATTGTGGGTGCAGGTTTGTATTCAGATATGTAGTGTAGAAGAAAGGAAAAAGTGGAGAATGTGCTCTGGAAGTGGTGCTCTAGATAACTGTGTTATTTTATGCAGAGATGAGTCCTGGCTGCAAGAAGTGATGGCGGTCTGTGCTGGATTAAAAAGAAAAGCAAAGATGAAGGACTTCAGCTAGAGACGTCACTGGGTGAGTCAGAGTGTTACCAGTAACACTGACACTATACACTACATGCAGAGCTCCTGTGTATAATGTCACTATGATCACTGTATTACCTGTACACTGACATTGTATACTAAGTACAGATCTACTGTGTATAATGGCACTTATGGTGATAGTATTCTTTTTTGGGTTTATTATTAACCCCTTTACCCCCAAAGGTGGTTTGCATGTTAATGACCAGGCCAATTTTACAATTCTGACCACTGTCCCTTTGTGAGGTAATAACTCTGGAACGCTTCCATAGATCCTGGTAATTCTGATACTGTTTTCTTGTGACATATCGTACTTCATGATAGTGGTAAAATTTCTTTGATATTACTTGCGTTTATTTGTGAAAAAAAAACGGAAATTTGGCGAAAATTTTGAAAATTTCACAATTTTCCAACTTTGAATTTTCATGCCCTTAAATCACAGAGATGTGTCACATAAAATACTTAATAAGTAACATTTTCCACTGTCTACTTTACATCAGCACAATTTTGGAACCAAAATTTCTTTTGTTAGGAAGTTATAAGGGTTAAAAAATTAATCAGCGATTTCTCATTTTTACAACACCATATTTTTTTTTAGGACCAAATCACATTTGAAGTCACTTTGAGGGGTCTATATGATAGAAAATACCCAAAAGTGACACCATTCTAAAAACTGCACCACTGAAGGTGCTCAAAACCACATTTAAGAAGTTTATTAACCCTTCAGATGCTTCACAGGAATTTTTGGAATGTTTAAAAAAAAATGAACATTTAACTTTTTTTCACAAAAAATTACTTCAGATCCAATTTGTTTTGTTGTTGTACAATTTTGTCCTGAGTACACTGATACCCCATATTTGCAGGTAAACCACTGTTTGGGCGAATGGCAGAGATCGGAAGGGAAGGAGCGCCGTTGACTTTTCAATGCAAAATTGGCTATAATTGAGATCGGACGCCATGTCGCGTTTGGAGAGCCCCTGATGTGCCTAAACAGTGGAAACCCCCCAATTCTAACTCCAACCCTAACCCCAACACACCCCTAACTCTAATCACAACCCTAACCACAAACCTAACTATAACCACAAACCTAACCCTAACACACCTCTAATACACCCCTAACCTAATCCTAACCCTAATCCCAACGGTAACCGTAATCCACACTCTAACCCTAACTTTAGCCCCTACCCTAACATTAACTTTACCCCAACCCTAACCCTAACTTTAGCCCAACTTACTTTAGCCCATCTCTAACCTTTATGGGAAAATGGAAATAAATACATTTTTTTTATTTTATTATTTTTCCCTAACTAAGGGGGTGATAAAGGGAATTTGATTTACTATTTTTTTTATTTTGATCACTATGATAGGGTTTATCACAGTGATCAAAACCCATTATAGCAAGTTTGTATTTTGGCAGCTGCCACACACTAAAAGACCCTTTTATTGCAAAAAATAGTTTTTGCATCACCATATTTTGAGAGCTATAATCTTTCCATATTTTGGCCCACAGAGTTGTGTGAGGGTTTGCTTTTTGCGGGATGAGTTGACATTTTATTGGTACCATTTTCAGGCACATGACATTTTTTGATCACTTTCTATTCCTATTTTTGGGTGGACAGAATGAGCAAAAACCAGCAACTCATGAATTTATTTTGGGGGGGTGTTTACAACCGTTCCAAGTGTGGTAAAATTGAAAAGGCACTTTATTATTCGAGTGAGTACGATTTCAGGGATACCTCATTTATATCATTTTTTTATGTTTTGACGCTTTTATATAATAAAAACTATTTTATAGAAAAAAAATATTGTTTCTGCATCGCTTTATTCTGACAGCTATAACTTTTTTATTTTTTTGCTGATTATTCTGTATGGTGGCTCATTTTTTGCGGGACAAATGACATTTTCAGCGGTACCATGTTTATTTATAACAGTCCTTTTGATCGTGTGTTATTTCACTTTTTCTCAGCGGTATGATCATAAAGCATTGTTTTTTGCCTTGTTTTCTATGGTGTTCACTAAAGGGGTTAACTAGTGGGACAGTTTTATAGTTCCGGTTGTTACGGATGCGGCGTTACCAAATAGTGTACTTTTATTGTTTAGATTTTTTTTCATTCAAATATTTATTTAGTGATAGAATAAATATTGATTTTTTAAAAAAAAAAAAATTTAAAATATTTTTACAATTATTTTAAAAAATTTTTTATTTCATTCTAATTTTACACTTTGTCTCACTATGAGACAATAATTTTTTACAACCTTATCACTTCCAAAGCATGCAGATGAAGGTAGCATCTGCATGCTATAGAAGCTGTCAGCGTGCATGTTGTGCACACTGATCTGTGAGACTTCCTGATCATTCACTGCGCATGACAGGAAGTTTCTCAGCCTGGAGACCCCGGATGTCGTCATGACGACATCGGGTCTCCATGGCAGTGATTGGGACCCCGCGTCACGCCGCGGGGTCTCCGATCCAAAGGCAGAGGGCTGTCAGCCTCTGCCTGCTCCCTGAAAGCTGCGATCTTGTTTGATCGCAGTGTTCCGTGGGTTTCAAGTACCGCTCTTTGGCTTTTAGTGCTGGGTGAGCGCGGCCGATCACGTGACCCAACTCCCCGCAAAAAAAGGGATTCACTCTTAATTCCTTCCATTTGTAACATTCACTACAGCAGCCCAAAATTATAATAATAATCTACAGCTGAATGAACATAATATAAAGAAGACACAGACACAAATGAATAGAGTTTATTTATTTTATTCTAATCTATTATCAAATTTAGTTTAATTTAATCA